>CM076986.1:5881640-6260652 GCA_039105355.1 Benthosema pterotum
ATCCATAGCATAGTGAGTGGGCTGAATCATTTAAGGCCACAGCACCTGCTCTGTAAAGGGGAATTCCACCACCCATTTCCAACATTCCACTACTGTATGTCATTAATATACCTATAGAGGTGTTGCGTGGACGTGATAAAAAAAAAAACAAACGACGCCCCATTCTGTGTTTCCTAGAAATGGAGGTCTGAAAGGAAAATCATTAACATGGCGAAACACAACTGATGTCATCAAGTTGTATTTCAACATGTTATATGATTTTTTTTTTTTTTTTTTTTTTTTTTTTTTTTTTTCTTTTAGGGCAATTTTTTATTTTTCCTCATAGTGTACAAATGGAATCAAATATGGAGGTTGTGTGTTGTTCTGTGAATAGTATACAGCAGGGATTTTTCAACCGGTGTCCGGGGGACCACCAGTGGTCCCTGAGAGGGTTCCCAGGTGGTCCCAGCTAAGTGGGTTAACCAGATGTAACTCTAGAAACGTAAAAATGAAACCAAATGGACACTTGTTGCGGGTCCATTTGGTTTCATTTTGCATCACTCTCAAGAGTTAATTTAAATATTCATCATGTGAATTAGCCCAAGTGTACACAACTAGAGAATGTAGAAGATTAATGGTCATTTTGGTCTGTATGTTTTGACTGTTTTGTTTCCCAAATCAGCCTGTATTGGCGGACAAAAGCAAAAGAAATCTTTAGTTTGGGATCTGTGGGGGCTAAAAAAACGGTGGTCTGTGGCACACACGCACACACTTACTTGTTGAACAGGACGTTGTGCTGCGGACACATTCCCAAGTGCTTCCGGATGGAGTCCATGTCAGTGTGGATGTCGTAACCGTTGATGAGGGCCGTCCCCGATGTAGGAGGAAACAGGCCTGTCAGAATGGACCTGGATGGAGGAAAAACAACACACAGGAGGAACAGGAGACATATCAGCTCAACGTTCAAGGTTAAGGGTTATTTATTTGTCACACCAGTGTATGTTGAGACATATAAAGGGGATGAAATAACATTCCCCATGCTTACACAGTGCCACAAGACAATAGACAAAAGGACCAACAATAGAGCAGCAAAGTAACAGTAGGTGAATGGATGAAGGCAAAAAAAAAATAGTGGTAACTAACTGCAACAACCTAATTATAGGTGAGTAAGGTGCTAAACTATAAAACATAAAAGTATAATACATTTTTAAAGGTAGGGAAGTGATTTCACTTTTGTCAGATATCACACCAAAAAATATTTTTTTCTGTTAAAATGCTCTATTATAAGGTGTGGAAAACCATATATGGAGTTTTCCCCCTCCTCCCCCACGTTAGCAGAGGAGCTAATAAAAGTTCCCCAGGTGGTGGCGAATTCTCCTCACAATCAGAATCGAGCAGCAGGGCTCACATAGTGTAGCTACTGTTTGGCGCCCCTAGTGCACCAGGCTGGAACTACAGGATGAGTTTCAAATCACTTACCCTACCTTTAAGCAAAAAGAAAACTATACTAAAACTATGATATACTATGCACACTAAAACTATAACAATAACACATAGTATATAATACAACTAAAATTATAACAAATATGACAACTACGACATTAACAACTATACTATCACAACTATGGCAGTGGCAACCTAGTATATAATGACTATAAGGAACCCAAGTTATTGTAAAGTGACAGATCAAACTCAGCCACATTCAGAAGAATATTAGGTAGAAATGCATTTTGGCTTTGCTAGTATTTTTTACAAGTAAAAGTATATTTTAGTATCTATTTATTTATTCATGGTTTTCAAAGCTCACATATTATTGGACAGATTGTTACTGTAACAATCTCTCCGATAATGGTTGACAATTATTATAATTTTGCTCTTCAAATTAAATATGCGATAACAATGTGGGTATGACTAACAAGACAACAACAAGACAGTATGCTCACAAATGAGACAGAAATAATGGTGTAAATGAATAAGGTGTCCAATTAGGAAGAAGAATACTTAAAGAGTTTAGAGTGGTTGACAATACCAGCAAATTAGTGTTGCCAACAAGCAACCTACTTTTAGAAAATGTTGCAGAATAATATGTTTAAACCCATTATGTACCGAACACATTTGGGTGTTTCATCAACTAGTTTTAACTATTGAAAAATAGCAGATCTACAAGCTCATATCGCGCCACCGAGTGGCGCGATACGAGCTTGTAGGTCTGCTATTTTTTTGGAAAATCCTTGAACATGGTGCAAATCTTTGAATATTATTTTCTGTCGGAGCAAACGTTATTAACTCCAATCTTTTTGTTTCTGGGAGGGGGGGTCCCTCCATGGGATATTTTCAGATGGGGGGGGTCCTCCGTGGCCACAGACAAAGAGACAATTCTAGGGGTCCTTGGCATGAAATATTTTGAGCATCACTGACGCAGAAATATCGATTTTTCAGAAAAAAAAATAGAATCTAGTGCTAGAAACTACAATCTAGGGCCAGAAACTAGATTCTAGTGTCAGAAAGTACAATCTAATGCCAGGACAAAACGGGTTAACTAAACTAGCAATGAGATTGCATGTATTTATGATGTAGGTATTGTAGCTTTGATTGTTTTATTCACCACAATGAAAATATGTCTGAAGACTATTGTGTATTTGTCCTTGGTGCTTCCTAGGGGAACATGATGTACCTTGTATTGTTTTTTGTTTTTTTCTTGCAATAAAATAAAAATAAAATCATCAATCATTCATAGGAAAACAGATTATGTGTATAAGGTCCCAAAAGGTTTCCAATTACGACAATACTTGGGGATTTAGAGTGGTTGAAAATAACAGTAATGGCAATTATAATTTTGTTCTTCCAATTAAATGTCTGTCTGTGGGCATGGTGCCAGTCTAACAATGAGGCTCACGAAGATAATAAACAACATATTTCACTTGTTTGTTTAACATTTTTTTGGCTTTAGACATGTTATTTATATTACCTGTAACTGAAACATGTATATAAAAAGCACATAATTAATCCAGAGTGAATTACATTAGAGAATGAACAATGAAAGAATGTGCATGGGAATACATCATACTGTATACGTATATCAGATTACCATCACATACTGTAACAGTATAGAATCTATACAGACTAATAAAACTATGGATACAAATGTCATCAAGTGCCATGTTAAATGCAATAAATCTACATAAACTGTTAGCTATATCTACATGTAAATAATGCTATACACCCATAGGAGGTTAAGGCTAGGGCAAGTACTACAGCAAGTGCTATGGGCAAAAAATGGAGTGTGAAGAGGTGTGCTTTCAGATTGTGTTGGAAGATTGGGAGTGAAGCTGCAGTTCTGATTGTAATGGGAAGTGCATTGCATAGTTTTGGGCTTTGCATGGCAGTCATTTGTTACCGGTAGATTATTAGTATTAGTGTATTGTACAAAATTCTTAATTAGTCTTGTTAATCATTTCTATCCTTGATAGTTTTAGTCTCGTTTTAGTTGACAGAAACTCAGAGGTTTTAGTCCGTTTTAGTGGGCAAAAATTGTACATTAGTAAAATAAATACATTTTTAGTAGTATATTAGAAGTATTTAACCTAATTTCATGAAGTCAAAGTATAATCAAAATCAAATCACATTTATTTATAAAGCACATTTAAAAACAATTTTCATTGTACCAAAGTGCTGTACATGGGAGAAGTGCACACATAAAAAAACAGTGAAGACAAACAGTAAAAAAGGCAAAACAATAAAAGCATAATAGTAGAAGTGAAGTGAAGCAATAGTAGAAGTAACAGTGAAGCAATATATCATGGGCAATCAAATGCCTGGGAAAATAGCAAGGTTTTGAGCCTCGATTTAAAAGTGTCAATGGTAGGTGACGTTCTAATGGAGTAGGGGAGGGTGTTCCAGAGCCTAGGGGCCGCGACGGAGAAGGCTCTGTTCTCCCCTGAGCCTCAGCCTAGCTGGGGGGACTTCCAGCAGTTGAAGGTTGGCTGATCTGAGGTGTCTGGTGGTGGTGGGGTAATGTATTAGGTCCGCAATGTATGCCGGGGCTAGTCCATTGAGGGCTTTGTAGACGAATAGGAGCATTTTGAAGTGGATTCTGAAACGTACGGGGAGCCAGTGGAGGGTGGACAGGACAGGAGTGATGTGATCTCTTTTTTTGGTACCAGTGAGGAGTCTTGCTGCTGCGTTTTGGACCATTTGAAGGCGGGATAGGGCTGATTGACTGATTCCGAAGTAGAGTGAGTTGCAATAGTCTAGCCGGGATGTAATTAGTGCATGAATGACGGTTTCTAGGTTGGGAGTGGAGAGGAATGGTTTGATTTTTGATATGGAGCGGAGGTGAAAAAACATGATTTAACAATTGAATTTACCTGTTTATCTAATTTGAAGTCTGGGTCAAGAAGTACCCCCAGGTTTTTAGCGTGAGGTTTTACAAGGCAGGAGAGATTACCTAGATTGCTGTGAATTTATGAAGTCAAAGTATAATAACTAGGCACAGGTACCTCGTTATTATAGTTAGGATACCTATTATACGGTGATTTAGTTGGTCTAAGTCTTTTGGATGAAATTTATTTTAGACACTTTTTAAGTAATTTTTATGCATGATAGTCTTTATTTTTATTTATTTTTTAATCATACAGCTCATCGGTTTTAGTATTAGTTCTAACCAAAGAGGCGCTGACAAAGTAACTTGAGCCATAGTCAGGCTTGATGAAAACAACAACACAGGTGGTTATACTGAAATAACTCACATGGTGGTGGTTTTTCCGGCTCCGTTGTGACCCAGAAACGATGTGATCTGGTTCTGGTAGAAGTCCACACTCAGCCCGTCCACAGCCAGCTTCTTCCCAGTCTTGTAGATTTTCACCAGGTTTCGGATGGAGACTCCTGCTTTCATGCCAGGTGCTGGGCTCTCCAGGTACTCTTTATAATGAAGGAAAAAACATGACGTTTGTATGAGCGATGATCTAAGTCTAATGCTGCATTCACCAGGGGCGGATCTAGGCATGGGCATGAGGGGGGGGGGATGCCCCCCTAAATGCCCATTCTACCCCACCAAACACGATGATGGCATGCAAAACAACCCAAGATATTTCAAATTAAAGTGCTTATATTTAAAATGATTTGCAACACTACTACTGCTACTAACTGACTTCAGCTGTAGCCAAACACGATGGCATGCAAAACAACCCAACATATTTCAAATTAAAGTGCTTATATTTAAAATGATTTGCAACACTACTACTGCTACTAACTACAGCTGTGGCCAAACACGATGCCATGCAAATAACCCAAGATATTTCAAATTAAAGTGCTTATATTTAAAATTATTTGCAACACTACTACTACTGCTACTAAATAACTACAGCTGTGGCCAAACACAATGGCATGCAAAACAACCCAAAATATTTCAAATTAAAGTGCTTATATTTAAAAATGATTTGCAACACTACTACTGCTACCTAACTAACTACAGCTGTGTCCCCACTAAACCAACAGCATTTCATCACTGAAACTCCTTTAGCTTTATGCATACTGCGTGTCTGTTGCAACTTCTACAACAACTGATGTTATTATTGATGCTTTACTTGACTAATAAAAGTCCTGTAACTGAAAATGGTATGGATGCAGCTTCAGTGCTCGTGGTGCGAAGCGTGGTGCGAAGCGGGGGGGGAATGGCCATACCATGATAATGGAGAGCATCTGAGGTAAGGGCCAGTCTAATCAATAGACTCAATGACTACTTTGTAATAATATCGTCTATACAGTATGTCTTTAATAGTGTCTCAGGCTTGTGATATATTTTTTTCTTCTTTTAATTTCTTCCCAGCAGAGCAGGGTGCCCTTTATCCTCAAGTACTCTGCAATTATGTTTTTTAAGGGATCAAGCAGTCCACGAAGTGGACCTTGATCCCTTCTTGTTTTTGTCTCTTTTTTTCCTCCTTCCACCAGAAATAGCTGTTCTGGCTGAACCGTGCAGTCGGTTTTCGCGAAAATTGGTAATCTGGTAGAGGGTGATGCCAAACGGTGATGATGCGAAGCCTGTGACCACTGGTCAAATGGTGGCGCTATAGCACTCAACTGAAATTGCAAACTTTAAACACTCATAACTCATGAACTGCTCGACTCTCAGAAATGTAACTTATATTCACTTATGCGTCTGCTTATGCCGAACAACTTTTGTATTCTTACTTTTGACCTCTGACCTTTAGATGAACCGCCATCTTGAATTATATGTAAAACAGTTAAAATGTCTCTTCTCCTACAATCTTTGATCAAAATGCATAACAATGACCTACACATGAACTTTGAAGCCATACAAACATGAAATGGGTGTGAATTTTGTTTTCAGTGAAAAAAATGATGTTTTTACGAGCCAATGAAAATTGCTTGTTTGTGAAAATTCTTCTATTATCCCTAATCTACACATGCAAAGTAATCTGTTTATGAGATTTTACAGTTTGGTAGAGGGGGATGCCAAATAGCAGCAAAACCAGTCTTACTCCAATTGCTCAAATGGGGCGCTATAACAATTCTTTGAAACTGAAACATTTGAAAAACCATAACTCGGGCCTCGTTTGGCCAAAATCATGGGACTTGTTTCTACATGTTCCTTGATTCATGTGGAACACATCTGTAACATTGACCGTAAGCTCCACCCCCAGAGTGTCTGCCATTTTAAGCAGTTTGAAAAATGCTCATGCCTGATTTTCTGGCTGGATTTTTGATTTGCACAACAAATGTTTGTTGTACAAGCCGGTTTGCATTTTTTGTACACACCATCACTGTGTTTGTGTGTGGACGTAAAGTACTTCTGTGGCCTGCCGCACCGAGGACAGCCATCGTCAGTGTGTTAATCTCGCGTTAATTTTTTTGACGCCATTAACGCACGGCTGTGTTAACACGAGATTAATGCATTAATGCGTTAACGCATTAACGTGTTAACGCCAACACCTTTAATATATATAAATATATGTGGGTTTTTTTTTCAGGCTAGCTAGATTGCATTGCATTGTGGGTCCTTTAGGTCGTGGGCCGTGGTTTCAAAAAGGTTGGAAACCACTGCTATAAAGCACAAAGCACTGCATCGTTCTAATCTTTTCTGACTGAAATTCGAACAATTTAGCTGTATCATTCCAATTTCAAACTGTATCGTTCCATTTTTAGTCTGAGATTAGTAAACTGTATTGTTCTAATTTCACACTGTATCATTCCAATTTTACTCAGAGAGTAGTAAACTACATCGTTCCAATTTCAAGCTGTATTGTTCCAATATTAGTGAGAGATTATTAAACTATCATTTCAATTTTAAGATGTATCGTTCCAATTTTAGTCAGAGAATAGTACACTATATTGTTTCAATTACAAACTGTATCGTTCCATTTTTAGATTAGTAAACTGTATTGCGACAATTTCAAACTGTATCATTCCAATATTAGTCAGAGATTATTAAACTGTATCGTTCCAATTTTAAGCTGTATCGTTCCACTTTTAATTAGAGATTATTAAACTATCATTTCAATTCCAAGCTCTATTTTAATTATATTCCTCTGGTTGTACAACAATGGGAACTGATGTAGACACACACACACACCAGAGATGGAGCACTCATTAGAGCTGCATGGTGCTTGCTATACAAGCAGGTGTGAAAACCGTTTTGTACAACGCTATGTACCATGGTGTAGTTGCCAACGGGGTCGGGAGTTGGACGGAACGAGGGCGCCTGCTGGCTGAAGCCCATACTGCATCGCAGTGTGCAGTATGGGGGGGCCATACTGCACTGCAGTGTGCAGTGTGGGGGGGCCATACTGCACCGCAGTGCGCAGTGTGGGGGGGCCATACTGCACCGCAGTGCGCAGTGTGGGGGGGCCATACTGCACCGCAATGTGCAGTATGGGGGGGGCCATACTGCACCGCAGTGTGCAGTGTGGGGGGGCCATACTGCACCGCAGTGTGCAGTATGGGGGGGGGCATACTGTACTGCAGTATGGGGGGGGCATACTGTACTGCAGTATGGGGGGGGGGCATACTGTACTGCAGTATGGGGGGGGGCATACTGCACCGCAGTGTGCAGTATGGGGGGGGCTGCGGGGGGCAAGTGACAATATGGGGGGGAGCTGCGGGGGGCAAGCGACAACGGCAACCACACTTTGCAATTTTTAAATTGCAAATATTCTAGTTTCCATTTGTCACTTTGACCACTAAGCTCCACCCTCTGACTGCTGAATTGTGCATATTGTTCATATTGCTTACTGCTTGGTGGCGTGTTGTTGGGTTGTTTCATTGATGACAACCACTAAGCAAATCATTGTGCCAGGATAGCTCAGTCGGTAGGGTGCCTGACTTTGGAACACAAGATTGAGGGTTCAAGTCCCACTGCTGACAATACAAAGTCTGAGTCTCCAAAAACCCTGCTGTGTTTCCACAATCACATGATGTATTTCTTCCATGTTTCTATGGCTTATTTGTGCATATTTAAGGAGCGGTAGTGGCTCAGAGGTAGAGTAACCGGATGGTAACCACAAGGTTGCCGGTTCGATCCCGGGCTCCTGCAGAGTTAGTGTCGATGTGTCCCTGTCCCACTGCCATCAGTGTATGAATGTGTGTGTGAATGGGTGAATGTGATGCACAATCTATGTAAAGCGCCTTGGATAAAGGCGCTATATAAATGCACCATTTACCAAGCAGTCCACTGAATGTGTGTGTTGTTTCCAGTACGTCTTGTGTCTGTTGGGTAGCCTCATTGGTAGAGCGCATGACTTGGAAATGAGAGTTCCTGGGTTCAAATCCCGGCACGGACACCTAGTAATATGAGTCAATCATGCACAATCTCATGTGGTCTTCTACATCTAAGTTCATGGTTCTATGTGTAACCCAGGGTAAAACTCAATGTAATGGTGGTTGTCACCATTCGGCCATGTTGTGTTTTGTCAATATTCGGCCATGTTGTCACTAATGACAGTTCACAGCTCAGTTCACCACTCACTCACAGCTCACCAATCATTTACTCATTCACCAAATCAGTGGCCTTGTGGTTAGAGTGTCCGCCCTGAGACTGGGAGGCCGGGGTTCGATTCCCGGCCGGGTCATACCAAAGGCTCTAAAAACGGGATCCAATGCCTCCCTGCTTGGCACTCAGCATCAAGGGATGGATTGGGGGTAAGACCCTGTGTCATACTAGCGTCATGTCCAGAGGGTGTACTTGTACATCAAGCTGCCTCATGCTACAGAAACAGGAGATAGGCACCTGCCCTATGGGCCTCATGGCTGGGCAAGGCTGTTTGACTGTCACTATTCGGCCATGTTGTCACTAATGACAGTTCATAGCTCAGTTCACCACTCACTCACAGCTCACCAATCATTCACTCAGTCACACCAGATTACAATGTGAGTCAGTCTCACACATAATTACCTGATGTATTTCTGAAGTTCAGGCTCCCATGTTTCTATGGCTTATTTGTGCGTATTGTTCTTACTCCTTATTGCTGCTTGCTTGATCCCGTTTTATTGCTGCTTGCAGCTATTTTTTTTTTTTTTTTTTTTTTAGACAATGGAAAATAAGTTAAACTCTGAACCTCCGTAAGAAAATTGATAAGTCTCTCCAGTTGCTTCGTCGTATTTCTTAGCTCAAATTTCATTTTTGTGAAGCGTGTAATTACGTTTTTATCTGTGCTTTTAGAATTTCCGCTGCTATCCCAGCCATAACAGCAGAGCTATCTGTAGTCTGTAGTTGTGGAATTAACACGCAGCTGAAATTAGAGTAAATCAATGAGCCTAAGGAGGACAATAACTCATTTACTGCGAGCGTGCGTTCGTTGTTTTCTGCTATATGCCACGGCTCAAGCTAGTGCATTCGGTAAAAAAAAAAAACTTATTTTGAAGCGCCAGATCTCCTAAACAGGATGTGCGATGACATCATGCTGTTTCTGGTGTCTTGACTAACCTGTCCTCTCACGATCTGAGCAAAAAGTTCCGGGTCAAAAGTCAGGAAGTGACGTCTAGCCCTAGTGGATCTACCCGTGCGCTCCACGACATTCAGGGGCAGATTCCAGGAAAGGCTTTTGAATGCATTGGATTGAATGGGTGCGAATGGGACAAAAAAAATTGTCCCATTCGCCCATTCTGTCCCAAATGAAAGACCGCCACGGGATCTTTATCAGACGATGCGCACAGACTAATAGATGGATTAAAGAATGAAATCTACATTTCGTCGTGTTCTGCTCCTTCGTCGTGTTCGGCGAGCGTTGCCCCACGGTAAGAACACGACGAGCGTGTGATAGGCGATAAAACTAATAATACCTCTACCAAGCATTGAATTGAATACACTACTGTATATTCTCTTCTTTTTTCCTTCTTCACAGCCTCGTGTGACAAAGAACCTGCTAATGTTCATTTGCAACCTGCCTCAGAGTGAGACAATAAGGCATTGTCTGTTTGCTTAACCATTTTGTCCTGACTAAATTCAGTTGATAACGACATTCTAGTGCTACAGTGTATTCTAGTTTCTGACACTAGATTCTGTACAGTATTCTAGTTTCTACACTAGATTCTAGTACGCTACATAGTTCTGAGGCCACAGTATATTCTCATTTCCACTAGATTCAGTTTCTGAATACATCTAGTTCTGACAGATTCTAGATTCTCGCACTGCATTCTAGTTTCTGACACTAGATTCTTTCTGAAGCTATCTAGTTTATGGCACTAAATTCCTGATACTAGATCTAGTTTCTGACAATCATTCTAGTGAAGCTACATTCTAGTTTCTGCACTAGATTCTAGTAGTACCTAGTTTCCGAAGCTACATTCTAGACATGAGATAGTGATGCATGCATAATATTTCATGCCAAGGACCTTATCATTTGCAAGTTCTGCCTCCGAAATAACATAACAAGATTTGTGGCACGATTTTTTTCAAAATATCAGACCTACAAGCTCATTCGATGAGCTTGTGATCTGATAATAGCTAACAAAACATGTTACCAGTTAATGCCCACAGGTGAAGAGTAACAATTAAATCCGAGCGTACCGTTGTGCACCCCGTTGTGGTCCTTGAACAGACTCTGGTCATCTGCGGCTGTCGAGGCGGTCCCACACCAATATGAGGCAGTGAAAGGGAAGTACCAGGGCTTGGGGATTCCATACTGGCCTGTTATCAAGTGAATAGAACATAATACGGATTTTTAATTAACTATCTGCAGCACTGAGGGGACATTATTACACATCGCAGTAGATGTTTCCTATTGAATATGCAGCACAAAAGTAAGTTCACTTTTTTTTCCCCAAAAAAATCTTATTCCATAATTTATAACTAAAGGTGTCGGCATTAACGCGTTAATCTCTTGTTAACTCAGCCGTGCGTTAACGGCGTCAAAAATTTTAACGCGAGATTAAGGCACTGACCCCCCCACCCCCCCACCGCCCAAAATAACAAAAAAGCAAAGTATTTGTCTCTGCTTACATTTGATAAGAGTGGTAAAGTCAGAGTGTTTAAGTCAGATTTAGAACAGATGAAAATATGCGATTAATCGAAGATTAATCGAACTATGGGCCATCATGCGATTAATCGCGATTAAATATTTTAATCGACTGACAGCTCTATTTATAACACTTTTTTCCCCCCACCCAGTGCCAATTCCTAATGTGTTCCTGGGTTCTACACACCCTCCGCCCACCTGGGGAGGCAGCAGACTTGCGTCATGCTTCCTTCAAAGCATGAGGATTCCAAGCTGCCTTCTTTTCACCTGGCAGGGGGGAGTTTTGTGAGGGTATCCCTAGGGGACATGCAGAGAACATGCAAACTCCACATAGAGGTTTGCATGTGCACCGATGACGCGGGGGAGGAGACGTTGTCAGCACCCACTGTGGCGTCCCGAGTGGGAATTGAACCAGGAACTTCTAGTTGTGAGGAGACAGCACTATAACCACTGTTCCACCGTGCCCCTAGTAAGTTCACATCTAAATTAAGTCAATTTCAACTTCTAAGTGTAGTCAATTTATGTTAAAAAACATCCACATGACATATGAGGCTTTGTGATTTGCGCATGTTACTGACAAAGGCTTACAGTATGTAAACGTCTTAACTCATTGACCGCGATCGGATCTTCTTTGTTTCCTCTCCATTGCCGCGGCTCAAACCAGTTCGATCGGTAAAATAGCCCTTATTTTGAAGCTCAGATCTCCTAAACAGGATGTGCTGTTTCTGTTATGCTGTGTCTGTTGTCTTGCCTAATCGATCATCTGGCGATGTACCCAAAAACATCCGGGTCACAAGTCAGGAAGAGCTGTGTAGCCCTGGCTGCTTAACCCATGCGCCAGCGACATTGAGGGGGCAAACCGGAGGAGAGCCGTTTGAATGCATTGGGTTGAATGCATGTCAATGGGACGGGGAAAAAAAAAGTTGTCCCCAATTCTGTCCCAAATGAAAGTCAGCAACGGGATGATCATCAGACGATGCGCACGGACTAATAGTTGGATTAAAGAATGAAATCTACATCTCGTCGTGATACGAGCCGTCCGCGTGACCGGCAGTGGGGTTCTCCACGGGATGTCCACGAGCAGCTCGAGAACGGCGCTTTAAGAATTAATAAAGTGGTCGGTATCATCTGATCATTACCTGGGAAGACGTGTTCGATGTACCAGGTGAGCAGCCAGTACAACACGGCATCAACCAGCATCATGACGATGGACACGATGAACGTGTATCGTTCCCCTTCTTCTGGACTCTGGGCGATGTTGGACCACTGGATGCCGATGCCTTGCTCCTCGTATTTAGAGAAGTTCTCACAGCCGTAGCCGAAGGCCACGCACGACAGTAAGCTCTAGGAAATGAAAGATACCTGTGTATTAGAAACTTTTGATAAAACATGAAGACTGAGTGTGAGTACATGGAATTACAAATCTAATATGCCAAACACCTGCTGAGCTGCAATCGAGAACCTATTTTTTTTAACCACAAAAACATTAACCAATGTATATCGCATTAACCCTGACCGGAAGAATGTTTGTCCTACTCCTCCGTCCCAACTTTCCCGCTGACAGGTGCGGCAGTGGCTCAGGGGTTGAGTCATCGGATGTCAACTGCAAGGTTGCCAGTTCGATCCCGGTCTTTCCCCAGAGTTAGGGTCCTTGAGCAAAACACCTAATTGCTAATTGTTCCTGATGTGCTTTGTAGGTACCTTGCATGGTTACCACTGCCATCAGCGTATGAATGTGGGTGTGAATTGGTGAATGTGATGCACAAGCTATGTAAATCACCTTGGATAAAGGCGCTATATAAATGCACCATTTATCAATGAGACAAATTTGTTGCGTAGACAAAGTCATACGCACAAAATGAGTTTATGTCTTGGAGAAACAACTTATCACTTCCAGCTTTAAACAATAACCTCAATTGTAAATTTAGTCTTACTAAAAAAAACAAAAATAAATGCTACTTGGCCTGGGCCTAACCTCCCAAGCACACATGATCTATTTGCAGCTTCCTAAACAGGAAGAGTAACCATGGCGGACGACTTGATTTCCATTACACGGACTGTGCAAGCATTTATAAGAGATTTTCAATTAAACCGAGAGAGAGAGAGGGGAGG
The DNA here is from genome assembly GCA_039105355.1 of Benthosema pterotum. Classification (NCBI taxonomy): domain Eukaryota; kingdom Metazoa; phylum Chordata; class Actinopteri; order Myctophiformes; family Myctophidae; genus Benthosema; species Benthosema pterotum. The sequence continues at coordinate 5,895,203 of CM076986.1, forward strand.
AAAGGCGCAGAAGGCAATTCATGTGCGGTTACAAACAAAGATTGGTTAGATCTTTCATACTGTAGGAAATTGCAAATGATGTTCTGCCCGCGAGACATCATCTGCCATGGCCTATCACTCCGCGTTGCCAGCTGTTTCATCATGCCTCATTTGCTCGCTCGCGTTTTAAAACTCGGGCAGATGCCACAGCCATTCGCCCAAGCTTTTTAACACTTAATCCTTCCATTACATGTTATATAAAAGGAAGAACATGATGCCACTAGGGTGCAGAAGTCTACAGGAGATTATCCGCCACAGTCGTGTACCACCACCACCACCAAACCCTGACCACCATTCCCAAAACAGCTGCTGGCAAACTGTCTGTCTGTCTGTCTGTCTGTCTGTCTGTCTGTCTGTCTGTCTGTCTGTCTGTCTGTCTGTCTGTCTGTCTGTCTGCCCCCTAAATGTAGAGGGCTGTTGCCAACTTTTAAAATCCAAAATGCACTAGTGGCACTTCCAAAATGCACTAGAATGCGCTAGAGTCAGTGGTTATTCAGCATTTTAGCCACAGAGGGCCGCCATTTGTTGTTGAGTTGGACTCACTTCGGACTAATTTAGGAAAATCGTTGGTCAAAATAGCAATTCTTCTACAATTTCTAAGTGTGTAGATTTTTTGAAAATTAGGTTCAGATGTTTAAATATAATTTAAAATGAAACCAAATGGACCCTTGCGGGTCCATTTGGTTTCATTTTTTACACTCTCAAGAGTTAAAATATTCATCATCTGAATTAGCCCAAAGTCTACACATTCAATCAGAGAATGTAAGAGAATGGTCATTTTTTGTTTTTATCCTTTTTCTTTCAAATCCAGCCTGAATTGTGGACAAAAACAAATGAAATCTTAAAGAAAGTTTTGGATTTGTGGGGCTAAAATGTCATCCAATTGGTGGTCTGTCTGTCTGTGGCTCAAATACTGAATAAATAAGGGCCCTGGTGTCAAAGTGTTGGTTTACTCTTACTTTTATCTTGAAATTAAAATATATTACACAGACTTTATTCAGCCTTTAGTCTTGGCCCTCCACAAATATTATATGTATCTCATTTGGCCCCATGGGAAAATAATTGCCCACCCCTGCTTTACAGACTAGCGAGATTCACAAGTAGGCAGTAGGCAGGTGTCCAGAGTAAGCATAAACTGACCGTCTGACACTCATTGAGCCAGAAAAGTTCCAAGACAAGTTTGTTGTGAAGGACAGAGAAAAGAAAAACAGGTTGCCAGTCGAGACAGAATGGATAAGAGCAAGGCAGAACAACAAGTCAATGCATTGATTGGAGAAGGTTCAGCACCGGTGCTGATGGACAGCGGCATCACTGAAAAAAAGGTTTTTGAAGTCACAAGGGACAACAACTGTCTGGGGGCATCACAAAAGCTCAAACAGACGTTAAAATGACTCCAAACATGTTCTAAAGCAGGGATGTAAAACTCAAATACACAGCGGCCGGACTATGTTTCAACACATAGGCACATAAAGTAAATCAGCTGAGAGAGAAAGTAAAACAATTATCTGCATTGTGCAATTTACCAGTGGGCAGTTCTAATAGCACAGTGGTTTTCAACCATGTGGTTCCAGTGACCACCATGGTCCAGGTGGTCCCCAGCAAAATGATTGAAAGTTGGTTAACCAGATGTAACTCCTGAGAGTGTAAACCTGAAACCAATTGGACCCTTGAGATCCATTTGGTTTATTTATTAACACCACTTAACACCACTTCATTAATAAGTCCACAGTAGAAGATTAATGGTCATTTTATCTACTGTATGTTTTGCCTGTTTGTTCGCAAAGTCCAGCCTGGAATTGTGGACAAAAACAAAAAAATCTTTACTTTTGATCTGTGGGATGACGTAAATATCCTCAAATGGTGGTCTGTGGCTCAAATGCTGAATAAATAGTGGCCCTGGATCAAAAAGGTTCAAACCACTGTAATAGTACTTCCATATTGAAGATAACGCATTCGCAGCCTGATTTGGCTCGGCCGCCTTGAGTTTGACATATATGTCCCTAAGTGGAAAAAACAGTAAAGTAATAATGCAAAACAGTGATAGATCCATACAAGATCAAGCCCCCTATTTTAAAATGGCATCCTGCCTTTCCTCGGTTTGCACACCTGCACCAACCACTTTGCTTTGTCAATGTTTAATGTCTGCCTCAGCACACAGTGTTCTCTGTGTCTGCTGTCTGAGACCTCAATCTGTCCTCAATCTTACCCAGTCACTGTCTGGGGGGGTCAAAGAGACGTGCAGCGCTGGAGTGGGTTTTATTTCTTTGGATAGACAGATAAACAGACAGACAACAGACAAACAGACTGACGAATTCAAATAGGTTGTCACAGTGTTAACCCCATTTGTCCCTTGTTAACGATCTAGATTGTATTCATGCTAGTTGTAGTTCCCGATGCAATTGTAGTTCCCGATGCTATTGTAGTTCCCGACTAGATTGTAGTTCCCAATAGATTGTAGTTCCCGATGCAATTGCAATTCCCAATGCTAGATTGTAGTTGATGAGATTCTATTTCCGCCAGAATTCATTCCCGATAATGTTTCCGCCAGTAATTCGTTATCTAGATTCTATTTTCTGCCGATAGCTAGCTAGGTCTAGTTTCTGCTGCTAGATAGTTCTGCCACTAGTTCTAGGACACTATTCTTGTTTCGACACACATTCGAGTTTTTTGACACAGGATTCTAGTTTCTGAGCTGATTCTAGTTTTTCTGCTATAGGTGTCAGTGATGCTCAACATATTTCACTCGATATTTGCTCAACCCCATTTGTTGTAGGGATCCCCAAAGCAAATTTGTCTTATATCGTTTGCTTGGATTATAAATGTTCTAAAAAAAAATACACCTACAATCTAGCACACGGTACGTGCTATGATCTTGTATGAATCTATAAATCTATATGACATTATGCGTGGAGGTGCGTAAACTTGCCACAGGTTAAATTACTCTCCCTCTGATGATAATGGATATGATAATGAACAATCTGATCTGTGGAGAGGCGAACATGAAAGGCTGCGACAGGTAGGAGCTGGAGCTGGGAGCACTACACCACAGCAGCGTTTTTTTTTTTTTTTGAAAACCCACAAGCGAGTTGTATTTCCTCCTTTCTTTTCCTTTCACAAATGAACGGTTGGTTTATGACTTCATTACCGAGGACCACGGCGTGGGACTGTGGGTGTTGTTGTTGCTGGCACACCCATAGAAACCTCTCTCTCTCTCTCTCTCTCTCTCTCTCCTCTCTCTCTCTCTCTCTCTCTCTCTCTCCTCTCTCCTCTCTCTCTCCTCTCTCTCTCTCTCTCTCTCTCTCTCTCTCTCTCTCTCATCTCTCTCTCTCTCTCTCTCTCTCTCTCTCTCTCTCTCTCTCTCTCTCTCTCTCTCTCTCTCTCTCTCTCTCTCTCTCTCTCCTCTCTCTCTCTCTCTCTCTCTCTCTCTCTCTCCTCTCTCTCTCTCCTCTGGAGAAAGCTGCAGAGGCAAACAGGACATTGGCCTGGTCAGGGGGGACAGTGTCCGTGTTAATTAAAGTGCTAGGCAATCCATCTAGTACAGCAGGGGTTTTCAATCTTTTTGACTCCAGGGACCACCATTTATTCAGCATTTGAGCCACGGACCACCATTTGATTACTTTTTCACCCCAAAGACCTAAAACTAAAGAATTCTTTTGGTTTTGTCCACAATTCCAGGCTGGATTTTGCAGACAAAACAGTGTAGACTTCTTAAAGTCTACACTTAAATTAAATAGTGCTAATTCAGATGATGAATATTTTAACTCTTGAGAGTGTAAAAATTTTTTACATTCTCAAGAGTTACATCTGGTTAACAAACTTTCCATCATTTAGCCTGGGGACCACCTGGAACACTCTCAAGGACCACTGGTGGTCCCCGGACCACCTGTTGAAAACCCCTGTAGTACAGGGTTCCCAACCTGTGGGGTTGGGGCCCACTGGCACACCGTTGATGATGTATTGCAAGTGTGCTGCCACTCGATAGCGATTTAGTCGGGGCAGAGGGGGGGAAAAAATACTTCGTTGGGCCGGGGCTTTATTGACGGTGTAAAGTGTACAGATAAAATATCGTTATGACGCTGGACACGTTTGGAACGCCTCGATTACTCCGACTGTCACCCAATTAAGAGTTTCAAATGACAAGAACTGGCATGTTTTCCCCCCACAGAGGGAAACGAGATCAGTGCAAGCACCCGGATATATGTCTAACTGCAAATCAAAGGCCTGACTAATTTGAGCTATGAAGTCGCCCCCGTTGGTCTGTCAGTGGGTTGATCAAAGAGACAGCTAGCCTATATCCCATTGAGTCCTGACCCTCGATTCGAGTTTCATTCACTACAGTAATTTCCGACACTAGATTCTAGTTATTGACACTAAATGATAGTTTCTGATGCTAGGATCTCCTTTTTGACACTAGAATCTACTTTCTGGCGCTAGAATCGAGTTTTTGACACTAGATTCTATAGTTTCTGACACTAGATTCTAGTTTTTCTGAAAAATCTGTGCTCCTGTGTCAGTGATGCTAACATAGCAAGGACCACCAGAATTGATCCATATTGGCTGCAGACCGCCATCTGAAACATGTTGTTCTCGGGGTTCCCCAGAAGCGAAAAATTAAAATGTTTGCTTCCGAAATAATGTATTCAGAGATTTGCAGCACATTTTCACATTTTTTCAAAAATAGCAGAACAACAAGCTCATGTCGCGCCACTCGGTGGCGCGACATGAGCTTGTTGATCTGCTATTTTTCAACAGATAAAACACCAAAACGCGTTCAGGACACTAGAGGATATGGCGCGCCATGAAAGGAGATGAACACAATTGAGCAATGTCAGATGACACAGGGAGCTCTTTTTTTTTTTCTTCTTGCGGCTGCCTCCTCTCGATATTTTGAGCTTGATAAACAAGGAAACACATGAGGACCGTCTGAAACTCTGGGGATGGTGCAGTCGTGCAGTGTTGCCAACTGGCAAAATCCAAAATGCACTAGTGGCACTTTCAAAAAATGCACTAGAATGTGCTAAAGCAGTGGGTTTTCAACCATTTTCATACCAGGGCCCACTATTTATTCTGCATCCACCGAAGACTACCATTTAATGTTGAGTTTTGTCATTGGGACTGATTTAGGAGAAATACCTGGCAAAATGTTGCTAAATGTGTAGATTCTTGAAAATTAAGTAATTCAGACGTAATTCAGATGACCGTGAAAGCGTAAAGATGAGCGTAAAATGATTCATTTTATGTTTCATTTTACACTCTCAAGAGTTACAGATCTATAAGGGTCCATTTGGTTGCCAATGGTCCTTTCTGGGAGGGAAAAATGGTGAAAAAAATGGTTTTATCTCTGGCGCCTGTCAACCAATTTCACCCCAACTCACCAGCAAAAAAGCAGTAGATTTTCCGCCAGGAGTTTTTCCAATAATTTTTGTTCGCTATAGACGGATCTGAAAAAAGCTAAATATAGTGACAAATGCGCAAGTTGGCAACACTGCCCTGGGGAGGAGGCGTGCCGAACCGTGCCCAGATGCACAGCGACGGAGATGAGAGATTCCCGTTGTGCACAATGTGTCTGCAGACAGGACGCGTCGGCGGGACAAATGATCACGCCGCTGCAATAAAGGTCATTCAGAAAGAAAGGCTAGGCTGAAAGTTGAGCAATGGTGTGCAATTTATCTTCGACAGGCGAGAATCATCCCTGTATGGTTCCACCTAGAGACAGCTGGCAGATTAAAAGGGATTGTGACATACAGACGTTTTTTTGTTATTTTGTCTTTTTTATGTTTTCTGAGCTCAATAGCAATAAAAAATTGTGACCTGTTAACTCCCATTACGCTCAATAGTAACAACATAATTTATAGAAAATCCTCTTGTGAATTTGTGCAAATGAATCAGATCCAAAGACAGCTTAAGGTGTCTACTTTAAGAAAAATAAAAGGAGATGTGTTTCAGTTTTTTTATTATTTTTTTTAAATACATTTCACTGTTTCCAGGGCTCATTCAGAGATAAATGCATTTAAAGTTATATCATTTACCATGTATCATCTAAATGGAGGGTGCTTTTTACAAAAAGAATGGTTTATTTTGAGAAAGCAGCGCAGAATGGATTTTGAATGGATTCCTATGGAGAGGTGGAGGACATTATTACATACGAGACCAACAGTAGTAATCTGCGTAGCAACAGAGACGCTGTAATGTTGAGTCAGGGGCAGCTCGTTTATATATATATATAACCACTAGACCTGAGCGGATGAGGATTTGGCAACAGGGTGTAAAAATAGCCCAACGCACACCCACGCATGTTTGGGATTCTAAGTGTTAAAACACAGGCAAGACACGTGTGTTGGATGTGTGTGTGTGAGGACATAACAGCCTATCTATCTGCAAGCACCACTGACTCTGCAGCTTGTCCATGTTCGCAGAAAACTTCGGCTTAACTTTGCCTGTGAAACTCAACGCCTTTTGACACTTTTTTGAATTAAATGACCAGTCAGGATTTTGCTGCACAGAAGAAGATGCATGGGCACTGTGGAGCAGACAGGCAGCAGAGCTGAATCACGCACGCACACGCACACACACACACACACACACACACACACACACACACACACACAGAGCCTGAGCCCATCGGTCAGTGCGAGTACCAGGAGACTACTTGTACAGGTATGCTAATGAGAAATACACCTCACTGAGATTATATATCACACAATAATGGCATTATATATCATGCGCCCGAATACGTATTCCGTTTCTCTCTTAAATGCGAGGCCCATAAAGTCACAACTTGGGTTTTTAAGTTTGAACCCAATGGGGAACTAGAAAATGGTAAGGAATGGTCGAGGTAAAAGTAGAGTAGTATATAAAAAGCTCTCATCCATTAACCTGGCAGGTTATACGGTAGACGCTCTTTTTTTTCCCCCTGCCCGAAAGGAAATATATTCCCAGACACATTTCCGCCTCGTCTTCATAAATAAAATAAAACTAAATGCAAATTAAACAAAAAAAAAAGAAAGAAAAGAGGATTCATTACCAAGCAAGGTTATACCATGACCAAAAATAGAATTGAAAAAATAAAATAAAAAACACATTCCGGGTTGCATCACATGATGAACGCTCTTCGTGAAACCAACGCGAGTCGCAGCAAATCGGCAAGAGATAGAGAGACATTATTATTAGAGGAGAATTCTACATCAAAACACTTTGGAATCCATCTTGGTCGCTGTGACATAATATACTGTGTATTGCACTTAATTTTTTGTCATAGGTGCCCCCTTTTCTACATTTTCCCATTGAGGTTGTAGGTTGTCTTTCTAATGTGGGTATTTCTTATGTTTTTCACACTTCATATTTTAGTACTGATGCTCACGCATGCTCACGAGTTGTACATCACTTTGGGGCAGCCTTTACTTGTAATAAAAGACGTAATCTATTCCTCACCCTCTCCTCCCCTCCCGTTTGCCACTCTACTCTCCAATAACTCAGGTTGAAACTCCTGTCGCACGCGTGCCACCTGATTTTTTTTCTGCCGCAATCAACCTGCCGCAATGCAAACTACATGTTATTAATTTTTATTAATTTACTTTTATTATGTTCCTTTTTGCATATATATATTAAAAAATAAGCAATTGTGTAATTTTGCAAATATTCCTGTTAAATTGTACACTGTCTTCAATAAAAAAAGGGATCAAGTTAGATGGATACCAAGTTCATTTTGGTGTGGAATTCTCCTTTAAGAATCAAGAGAGAGAGAGAGAGAGAGAGAGAGAGAGAGAGAGAGAGAGAGAGAGACAGAGTGCGTTCCAATACCGCAGCTTTAACACTCGCTCACTCCCCTCGCGTCCTCCACTCGCCACCTTAGCTCCGCCCCCAGCGAGGAGGAGAGGAGGAGATGCGAGGACAGAGTGGTCAAGTGGATTTGACATGAGATTCGGAATGTACTCAAGATGTCATTTCAAAGCGACGGCACGCCCGCGATTGCTTAAGACGTTCATTACTTCAATTCAATTCAATGGGCTTTATTGGCATTGGAAAACACATGTTTACATTGCCAAAGCAAAGGTGGAGAAATATACTGTGCAACACAGCTGGATCAGCTGGAACATAGAGCCCTGCCTGCGCCTTCTGTGGTACAGTAGGCTGTATAAATGCAAGATAAACAATCCATCAATGCTGCCCACGTCATTATATTCTGGGGTAACATATGCAAAGCATTTAATCCTTCACAGTTTCACTTATATTATTATATTGTGAAGGAAATGCGACCTGCCCGCAGCTCACGCCCCCCCCCCCCCCCCCCCCCCCCCCCCCAACCCTACACAGTCCCGCAATTAATAACAGTGATTAGGATGGTAGTCTCTCTGGCTTGCAGTTCAGTCCACATGAATAAATACATTTTCGTTTCCGTCATTCAGAGCAGTCTGTGCATTCAGGAAAGCATAGTGGATTTAGCTTTTGTGGAAGATTAAATGGATATAATATCATTTATATAGATTTTATTTATTATCCTTATAGGCCTATCACATATCATGATGCAATAAGGCCACAGCCACTGCTTTGTTGTTGTCCTTTCACTTTATATATGTAGGCTGCTTTATCATTCTGAAGGTCTATATTTCAGCGAAAATGTGTCTTCAACAAACATAAAAAAAACAAAAAAAAAAGTGTAATGTGTGTCCGTGCGTACGAGCTGCAGCGCCAGTGGAGGGGGGTGTCGGGTTTCAAGCAGTGTTGTCTGAGCGTCTCCACATGTGGAGTGGAGGAGGAGGAGGGCTTATGTCACTGGAGAAGGAAAAAAACGTGTACACGTGATGCGGACATCCGCCGAGAGGAGACGAAATGCTGCATCGAGGGAACACTCGATGTATCCTCGCTCTATGCGGCCTCAGAAGCCTCCTCGACTCCTCCACTCGCCTCCACTCGTCTCCTTGATGAGAATCGGAACGTTAACCATTTCCGGTTCACGGCTGAAATGACCCCGAGGAACCGAGTGGGAGTGAGCGAGTGGCCGAGATTTTGGGTATCGGAACGCACCCAGAGAGAGAGACAGAGAGAGACAGAGAGAGAGAGAGAGACAGAGAGAGAGAGAGAGAGAGACAGAGACAGAGACAGAGAGACAGAGACAGAGAGAGAGACAGAGACAGAGAGAGACAGAGAGAGACAGAGAGACAGAGAGACAGAGAGACAGAGACAGAGAGAGAGAGAGAGCACCACTTCCGTACTCACCACGGCGACCTTGACCTGGAAGCCCATGACCTCCCTCCAGGCGTAGCAGAGGATGTGCGGCAGGTAGAGGACGAAGTAGATGAGTCCTCCGCAGCCCGCCAGTTGGCCTTGGAGAAGAAGCAGCTGATGAAGAAACACTGGGTGACGGTGGCCAGGCAGAACACCAGCAGGAAGACGAAGATCACCGACGGATCGCTGTACTGGAGGACCTTCCCGTACTGCTCTCAGGAGGGGGTGGAAAAATGGAGTTTAAAAGGGATTAAAATGAGGCAGGGGCGGATTGGCCATCTGGAGTACAGGGAGTTTTCCCGGTGGCCTGCGCCACCTAGTGGCCTGGACAGGTTTTTTTTTTTGTTTTCTTTTCTTTTTTTTAAGTCCAGGGCAGGCCAGGCAAACTAGTGTTTCTATCCTTCAAAAAAGAAAAGGTGTACAGCCTACACCAGAGCCTTCCAGTAGGAGAGATCTTCTACATTCTCTAGTTGGGATAATTCACATGAATATTTTAACTCTTGAGGGTGTAAAAATGAAACCAAATGGACCCGCAAGGTCCATTTGTTTTCATTTTTACGCCCTCAAAGAGTTACATCTGGTTAACCAGTGGCCTGGCAAAGGCAAAATTGTCCCGGTGGAAAATATGTGCCAATCCGCCCCTGAAATGAGGCGAGGGACAGAACAACACACGGGAGAAGGGTTGAGGAAAAACCCCAGAACGCATGCCACCGCGTCCTGTAAGAGAGCTTTCAAACTGGCGGTTTGTTGAGTGTTTAAAAAGTATTATAGGCAACTTTAGTGTATGTGCACAATCAGTGGTTGTGAACAGATTTTAATATAAAGTCCAGCTACACCTCTATTGGCTTATTCAGGGGTGTTTTTTGCCATTAGGCAGACTAGGCACTTGCCTGGAGCGACCACCAGACATGCTTTACAAGGATGTGTATGAATGCCTTAGCCTATGCTTGTCCTCTATAACTAGAATTGAAGATTAAAAAAATAAAAAATAAAAAATAAAAAAAATAGTATGTTTTTTTTTAGTTTATCCCTTGGTGGCGCCATTGTACTGCGCCTGTCATAGCTATGACATCACAGGAGATTTTGCCTGGGGATTTGTTGACAAACAAAAAAAAGAAGTTTGGACCGTCTGCAGGGCAAAGCAAGTCTCTGTCTGCAGGGAAACAGCTGCAACATCAAAGTATTAGCAATGTGGAAGGGGAAAAGCTAAAAACAGTACAGCATATATTTTGTTTTTTTGCAAAAACAAGTTGCCTATAATGCCTTTTAGATGATTCATGATCCAGGGTAGATCAGCACAATTATCAAAACGACAAACGGATACAGGAGATGAGTCAAGATGATGATGATGCGATTGTATAATAATCAATGGATCATTGTGAATGGCGACGGGGCAGAGTTTATGCAAGGCCTGGTTCCTGAAGGACTTCAGGATTGTTATGAAAGTTGACAGACGTCATACTGTGCTTTGTGGAACTTTATCTTTTCATGAGTCACTCTGCCCTGACGCATTCACGGAGAAGAACCCTTTCCCTAATCCTTGGAGGGCTATTCAGTGTTGTGAAGGAGGCATGGCTTCGGTTTCAGCCACTCGGATCGGCTAAACCAAATCTCTATGCTAAGAGAAGTAGCTGACGCGATGGGTCACGACCCGCGACGCGCTGAGGAAGGCCGGAATGTCTGTCGCTGTGCACCGGATATAGTGTGACGTGGAACTAGTAAAAGGAGTGCTTGCTTCTTCTCTCGACAAGGGACATTGCGTCACTTTTTTTTCTGTTACAGGGCCACTATGGTTCAAGTGGTTCAAGTACGTTGTAATAGGCCTACTTTTCAGTTCATGTTATACAACATTCACTGCTATGGCTATAAATTTGGGCATGGGTTTTTTTATGCAACTATTGCACTTTATATTCTACCTGAATATAAACACATAACTATATAAAATTGAGTTAAATACCTCAATTTGTTAAAATGAGAAAATATGACAAAAAAAACGTTTTCTTTTTTTTTTTTTTAAATGTCACAATCCCTTTAAACAATAAAAGGACAGACGGCACACTGCAGTGGCGCTACCGTATAATCAACATCATATTAATCCACCATGCCTTAAATGATGCCCACAAAGCCCTCCAAGGTAAAAGAAGGTTCCGGTTCTCCTGAATTACAGTGGAAATCATTCCCCAAATTAAATCACCTTGAGTATCATACTGAGGAGGAGGGCGCAGAGGGCCAGGGGCAGCAGGCTGGACACGGCCCAGCTCAGCCAGTAGACGGAGTCCTTCAGGCCCATGATCCTCACCGTCTCCTTCAGCCTGGCCTCCTTCTCCAGCACGATACCCTTCACGATCATGGCCACCGACAGGATCCACGCTAGAGTCATGTACAAGGGGAGCGAGCGCGCCAGCGAGCGAATGAACCTGAGGGCGAGGAGGAGGAGGAGAGCCAGGAGGTAAAAAGAGCCCCGAGACAGAAGACGACGTGGCGATGATTTCGCCGTTGTTGAAACAGGAAAAAAACGAAGCGCAGCCGTGCAACACAAGGTCAAGAGACGAGAGTCTAGTCTCTGACGCTAGATTCTAGTTTCTGACACAAATTGCTAGTTTCTGGTGCTAAATCCTAGTCCCTGGTCCTGGGTTCTAGTCTCTGGTGCTAGATTCTAGTTTCTGGTGGTGATGATTTCGCCTTTGCTTGAAACAGGAAAAAATGGGCCGCAGCCATGCAACACGAGGTCAAAAGACGCTAAATTCTAGTTTGACACTAGATTTCAGTCCCAGTCGCTAGATTCTAGTTTTTGGCACGAGATGCTAGTTTCTGGTCGTAGGTTCTAGTTTCTGGTGCTAGATTCTAGTTTCTGACGCTAGATTCTAGATTCTGAAAACATGTTCTAGGGATCCACCAGAAGCAAAGGTTTGAGTTAAAAATGTTTGCTTCTGAAATTCAAAGATTTGTACCACATTTTCATGATTTTTCAAAAATAAGCAGAGCCACAAGCCTTCTCCAGCACAAATACCCTTCACGATCATGGCCACTGACAGAATCCACGCTAGAGTCATGTACAAGGGGAGCGAGCGCGCCAGCGAACGAATGAACCTGAGGGCAAGGAGGAGGAGGAAGAGGTAAAAAGAGCCCCGAGACAGAAGACGACGTTGCGATGGGAAAAAGAAAAACAATATCACACCCGTGTGAATTGAAGTGGTGCTCTCTGGTGGGTCCCGAGGTTGCGTGACCCACAAGAGTGTGCTCAGGTATGCGGGGACGGTTCCAGTGAGCTACTTATGGCATGTGTGTCCAGCAAGAAACCTCAAATTCAAACCTCAAATATGTTTGGAAATAGGAATAGGAAGTAGTCTACAGAGTACATTGTAGTCCTGGTGAAAGGTTTCTCAGTCACATTTACAATGTAACCATGTAACAAAGTCCTAAAGATAGAAAGAATAATAGAGCGACTTATTGTATCACAAGTTTGGCCCACAAGAAAAAGTGCCAATGAATGACAACAAATGTGTCAGGGTCTGGTACTTTGTTCCTCATGTCTCCCAGGCCGTTTTCCTTTAGGAGCCATCTAAAGTATATATATATATATATATATATATTTTTTTTTTTTCGTTTTCTGGCTAAAATCTTTTTTTAATCATATTAAAAAAGTAGGAACTTTGATCTTACTACTAAAGACAATTTTAGCCAAAAATTTTAGATGGCTCTAAAAGGAAAACGGCCTGGGAGACATGAGGACCAAAGTATCAGACCCTGACACAAATATTAAAGAAACACCAAAGTCCAAAGTAGCTTATATGACATAATGGCAACTCTGCGGACACAAACAAACACATATAGGACTCGACAAACATAGTGTGACCCCTAGCTGTGGCCGGATGTATTGCATCGTTTAGTGATGGCAATGGTGCGGAGACGAACACACACACGCGTGCACGTATGCACGCACGCACACCGCACGCTAGACTCGGACACGGCACACGTCTGAGTGCTTATTGGAAGAGGTGCGAGCACCACTTCAAAAATGGCTTTAGTTATATTGGCAGCACCTTTCCAATGAATCTTGAAAGAAGAGAAAATAGAAAAGTGCACCAAGGGTCAATTTCGCCTTCGATTGAAACAGAAAAAAATATGGGGCGCAACACGAGGTCAAAAGGGAACCGATTGTTTTTTTTAACTCACACACACCTCATAACCACAGCTCTTTGGGACAGAATTGCCCACTATTCTTTTTTTGCAAGGTCGTTCTTCATTCCTACAGTAGTAGGGCGGTGCTAGTTTAGGTCAAAGGTTTTCAACCATTTTGATACCAGGGCCCACTATTTATTCAGCATTTGAGCCACAGACCACTGATGACATTTTCACCCCAAAGACCCTGAAACTAAAGATATATATGTTTTTTTTCCTCCACAATTCCAGGCTGGATTTGGGAAACAAAACAGGCAAACATACAGATCAAAATGAACATTCTCTAGTAGACTTGGGCTAACTCACATGATCAATATGTTAACTCTTGAGAGTGCAAACATGAAACCAAATGGACCCTTGCGGGTCCATTTGGTTTCATGTTTACACTCTCAAAGCTTTACATCTTGTTAACCAACTTTCCATCATTTAGCCTGGGGACCACGTGGAATCCTCTCAGGGACCACTGGTGGTCCCCCGGACCACTGGTTGAAAAACCACTGGTTTGAGTGAGTGTGGGTGATTGATGGATGAGCTGTCAATAGCCGTCGTCATAGCGATGGGGGGGTGGGGTTCCCGTTGGTGTGTAATTAGCATTTTGTCACAGCCGGTCAGTTTTAGCCGCACAGATCCAATCAATCAAATTTTGTTCCTTGTCAATGATGTTGTGAGTGACGCAAGTTTGGGAACACTAGTGGTGGGGGTCACTTTGACAAAACAAGGACGTAGTACTTAACTACACGTACAGTAAGTGGTGAAAGGAAAGTACGTATGGATCGATCATCGCTGATCAATGTCCCTTTTCCCGCAAGGCGAGGGCCTCTGCCAACCAATAAGTTTGATTCAGTTTTGCCCCGGAGGGGCGAGCGTTCAGCACTCTATACGCAATACATCACGCGTGTGGCCAAAGAGTAAAAATGCTTTACAACCGCCACGTAATGGAAAAAATTAACCCATGTTTCCTGTCAGATTCTAGCCCCGGACGCTAATTTTAGCCCCAAGCGAGATTCTATCCCAACTCTACATTCTAGTTAGATTCAATCCCTGTGCTAGATTCTAGTTTCCAGCACTAGATCCAAGTTCCCGTGCTAGATTATAGTTGCTGACGCTAGATTCTAGTTCTGATGCTACATTCTAGTTTCTGGGCGAGATAGCTGACACTAGATGATTTTTTTTTTCTGAAAAAAATCTATGCGTGTCAGTGATGCTTAATATATTTCATCCCAAGCACCCCGGGATTATCTCTATTTTGCTGCGGACACCCCCATCTAAAAACATGTTCTAGATCCCCCAAAGCAAAGAATTGAGATAAAAAAAATGCTTCTAAAATATTCTGAATATATTCAAAGATGCACCACATTTTCACAATATTTCAAAATATCAGACCTACAAGCTCTAGCGCCACTCGGTGGCGCGCTATGAGCTTGTAGTCTGATATTTTTTCATAGCTAAAGTATAACATCTTAAACGCCAAAACACGTTGCGGCACAGAAAGGCTTAAGCATACAATGACCGAGAGGACGCAGGTGCAAACGACAACACTGGTTTGTGCCGTCACGCCCAATCCAGACACAGCCTTTCCCGATAATTACTACCTGATTCGCCATTATTATTAATGTGATGAAGATAGGCTGTGAAATTATCATTTAGAATAGGGGAGGGGGGGGCCCTAGCTTTTCCGATTTGAATATGCATCACGCCGGCAAACTTGTTCCTCCAAGGCACCCAACAACTAACTCAATTTATTGTTATTAATGTTTACAAATTGTTGATGGCTTGCAAACACATTAGGCTGATGGGAAATTACATTCCGCGCAGCTGTTCAAATATCAGTTTTTATTTAGCGGCGGCGTTTTTCCAATTAAACTGCACAAAATTCATTAGGAGGGATCTAAAAGAACCATCCTTTCTGATTTAATTAGCAAAAAGCAGATGAAAAAGGAGACATGGAAGGGATGCCGGATGTGTACGTGGCTGAGCACCGTTGCTGCATTGTTCGTTCATCATGCTGGCTAGGGACGCGAAACGCTTGCCTAATGCATATAGTGATGAATGTTTTTATAATGTATCTTGTATGCACCTTAGCCCTTTAGACAGAGAGTCAATTCGCCAGATAAGCAACACAATTACATGCAGCAGGGATCAATGAGGCAAAGGAACAATGCGCTAATAAACAACAGGAGGCTAAAAAGGGGCCTCCATTTACAACCACCTTCAATAAATCTTTCTGCGGAGAGAAATGGTTTTAACAGCGCTAGCATTTTCAACGAGGGCACATACACTTCATTCCTTTTTTCATCGTTAACGGTTGATCCAGTCGAGACACAGCAGTATATCAGTCTTTGGAAAATACCCTGCGATCTTGAATACCTTGTCAAAATGTCTCACATAATACCGTTTTTTCTTTTTTTTTATCCACATTCTTTCACCACGGATTCCGTTACTCACACAGAAGAAACACACCAGCACACAAGAGAAAAAAAGGTGATGCAATTACGAGAAATATAATATAATATAATATAATATAAAGGGCCAATGAGGAGATATATTACATGCTGATTTGATAGAAATTCCCCGGGTTCATACTTAATTTTTGATTGATTGCGTGATTAATTGGTTTTGTGATTAACGCGAGCAGGAAGATCATATCACAGAGCATTTTTTTCTGACCTGACGGTAATCTAAACATGCTTGTTCACAAACTTCTTGTAAGTGGCTTTGGATTTATTAATATATATATTATTTGGGTTGGTTTTGGCAGGTAACTATTCCAGGCAATTATTTCTGATATGCATAAAATAACCCCTGACTCTGAGACCGGGGAAAACTACCGATAATTAAGAAAGTCAAGCAGATATGGGCAGTAATGTGAGAAATAAAGTAAAATAAAATAAAATAAAAAGGAGGTCTCCTTGGAGAAGCTTCCTGCATTGAGAACACTGAGTTGTGTTTAATGATGATAGCAGTGAGCATCTTTTATCCAGAGCCATTCAGTGGAGAATATACACAGTGTTTTCAAGCTTTAAAAAGGGAAACTCACTAACCTCGTTTCCCCAGTTTTAATGTCAGGGGGGGTCATAATATAATAATATAGTTTGCTGTGTGTTTCTCTCCTCAAAACGCAAAGCGGTTGAATTATGAATGAATGAATCTGACATGTTTTGGACTAAGTGCCCTGGGTGAAATCTGGGTTGAAAAGAATCAACTATTTTTCATCCACGGCTGGAGTTGTTGTTTTTATTTTTGCTCTGTGATGTGCTCTTCCTCCTGCATAAACAAGGCTCATCACGCCTCTCTCCTCCTCCTATACTGACCTTAACCATGACACTTATGAGTGCGCACGGAACCGTGAGCAGAACGCAGTTCTCGGTGAACCACGCGGCCCAGATCGCGCCGTTCTGCACGCCGACGGCGCGGAGAACTTCCTTGAGCCGGAGCTCCTTCTCCAGCACCAGGCCTTTGATGGTCATGCACACTGTGTACATGAAGGCCAGCACCAGGAACATGGGCACATGCCTCCAATACTCTGGATGAAGCTGGTGGGTGCAGGCAGTGTTGGTCAATATCACTTAGGAAAGTAACTTACTTTACTTTACTTGTTACCCCTTAGAGAAAGTAATATCATTACTTTACTTATTACTGCAATCGAAGAGTAATATATTACATATTATGTTGTTAATATATTACATATTATGGGTGGCAGTGGCTCAGGGTAGAGTCACCGGATGGTAACCAAAAGTTGCCAGTTCGATCCCAGGCTCCCGCAGAGTTAGTGTCTTAGTGTCCTTGAGCAAGACACTGAACCCCTAATTGCTCCTGATGTGCTAGTAGGTACCTTGCATGGTTTCCACTGCCATCAGTGTATGAATGTGTGTGTGAATGGTAAATGTGATGCACACACTACTGTATGTGAAGTGCCTTGGATAAAGGCGCTATATAAATGCAACATTTACCATTTACCATTTATGTTATTACTTTTCCAAGTTCTCAACTCACACCTTTGAAAAAATAGAGATGTACAACATAATCTGTTTAGCGAACTCTTTTTAGAACTAAGTCCAATTTATTGGAATAATAATAGTCTCTTTGTCTCTTTGACTTTTTAAACTTTCTCACAATTATTTTCAAAGGCAGTTGAGGTCTTGTATTTAAAAATAAAATACAAAATAAAGCAGCAAGTGATTTGTAGTGTACATAACTGTGCGCAGGATGCAGCGTGTGGACTGGATCTGCAATCTAGTGCACATCTCTGTTACAGTATCTGTCGATAGCTTGTAAATCTGTTATATTTTTTGCATGCAACAATAATTTCATTTTAAACAAAAAGTAACTTTGCCTTACTTGCAAAGTAATGCATTACTTATTACCCATATTTGCAGAGTAATCTCATTACTTTACTTTTTGGAGCAAAAGTAATAATATTACAGTAATATGTAATCTAAAATTTGTTACTGCCTAACACTGGTTGCAGGAGGAGTGCAAGGAGGGGAAGGCGATCAAAACAAAAAAGGTAAGGACTGCCAGCTGACAGAGCAGGTATATTGTGTTATTGACAGGGCAGCTTTCGATTAGGAAGCAAAGCCGCCAGTCGGAAGGTAATGTGTTTTTAATCTGCCGTCCGCTCCCCCGGTGCATGTCAATATAAAGACGTTTATGTCAGGCAGTCAACGTTTAAACAGGAAACAATAGGCTGCAGGTGCACTATCGTTGACTATTTCCCGTCTCGAGGAAAAACAGTTTATTTGACAGATTATGATGTATTACGTTTGTTGTGCGACCAAACGGGAAGTCAACCCAAACCGAGGCACTAATTTGCTGGATGATATACGGTATATTTTTTTAACTACCCACAAATCCCATTTTATTTATTTCCTTTCCCTCCAGCATGCCTCGGATTTGCTAAACATGACATTTTAATCTTCCTATTCCTTTGTTGTTTAAAGCTAGCCGTCTTCAAACGTGATTGTTACATCACAAAGATTTGCATGTGTAAAGGAGTGGTTGGAATGAGTTTTCATACCAGCTCCAACATGAGAAGAGAGTACAGAAAATAAGAAATTCAGAGCATCCCACAGTGTCAGATATACAGTACAGAATAGGCACAAGGTCAGATTGTACATAAAAATATGTCTGAATATATCAGCCTCTTGTGCTAGTAATATACTGTGTGTGTGCAGTTAGAATCGCAAGGCTGTCAGTCCTTATCACTAACTTCTGTTTTTTTTTTTTTTTTTTTTTTTTTTTTTTTACCATTTTGAAAAACTTTTTGAACAGTCCAACTAGCCAATCTACATTAACACATTGTGGGCTTGTAGACAGCCCATTTTATCTATTCAAAAATTGTGAGAAAAAGGCAAACAAGTTTAGGGATAAGGGGTTTAGGGCGTGACGAAAATGGATCCCACAGTCTCTAATGCAGTGAGGTGTATCTAAGATGTGAAAAGAGATCAGCACTCTGTCGAGTGCATACTTGCGCACAAGTAGGCCATGGCATACTACTCGTGCGGGAGCAGAGCGAGCGAATCAGAAATGAACAAAAACGAACTCTTATTCCTTGTTTAGCGCCTACCTAATCTTTAAGGAGCATCTGTTTTCCATATGCTCAATTTATCAATAATATTAGTTGTTAAGGTTGCATAATTACTTCAATATGTGATCTCAAATTTCTCAATTGAAAGACATTATGGGTTATGGTTAGGATTTTCTATTAGTCTCAGTCTCCATTATGTCATGGTCCCTTAGGGCCTGATACACCTAGCAATGTTTTGATTAACATCAACAAGCAACATCAACTATCAACGTTGACTTTTCACCTTTCTATAGAAAATGATCAACTCCTGGTTGTTCAGAAAAGTCAGATCTTTAGTGCCCTCCCTGGTCAACGTTTCAGAATCCTCCAATCACAACCCTCCTTGGCGTCACCTGATCCTTTCTCCTAGACTCCCACAGATAAACTTTTCTGAAATCATGGCTTCACTGCGGTGGACAAAAAAACAAGGATTTTGTAACTTTTATTTCGTTAAATGAACATTTTCAGTTGGGTGGCAGCTGGTGAAAATATCCAATGCAAACTAAGGCCTCTTTTTTCTGAGAGTGTACAAATGGAACCAAATGGACCCGCTAGGGTCCATTTGGTTCCATTGTACACTCTCAGGAAAAAATGAAAATGGGTGGAATTCCCATTTTAACGGGAGGTGTTGCCTATTGCCATGTGTCTCATTATATCCTGTTGATGTTGACATTGTTAGTTGATATTGATCAAAATATTGCTAGTGTATCAGGGCCTTTAGGCCTCCCTTCTCTCCTTTGGTTGTTGACGGTGATGATGTAATTGACGTCCGAATTACCTCATCACCCAAAGCGGTCAATCGAAGTGCCCCGAGGGACGACCACCACCGACTTGCTTAACTTGCTTAACTTCCGCCCGCTCCGCTCATGCAAGTACCAAGCATATACAGTCCATGCTGTGATAATGCCAGCGTGGTTGTGTATCCATCCACAGTGCAGTATTTATGCTATATATTATAACCTCCTCCCTTTTCAATAACAAAAGAGCCATGCAACAAGTTACGGCGCTGCTGTAAATGTCAGACGACATTGATGGAAAGTCCAGGAAGACACACACTCCACAGATTTTCAATCAAGGACCGTAAGACTTTATAGATTAGGTGGCGTTAGAGGGAATTTTTTTCACCCCCCATCTCCTTCCATATCACATTAATCCATTTTGTCCCAACTAGATTCTAATTTCAGATGCTGGATTCTACTTTCTTGACACTTGATGCTAGATTCTAGTTTTTATATAGATTATATAGGTAGGTATATAGATTTCTATATAGATAGATTTATATAGATAGGTGTAGAATATAGTTTGTGATACTAGATTACAGTATATTCTAGTTTCTGACGCTACATTCTAGTTCCTGATGCTAGATTCTAGTTTCTGACTTGACATTCTTGTTTCTGACACTAGATAGATTCTAGTTTCTGACACTAGACAGATTCTAGTTTCTGACAGTAGATTAGAGTTTTTGATGCTACGCTCTCGTTTACAGATTAGTTTCGGACAATAGATTCTAGTCTCTGACGCTAGATTCTATTGTCTGACATTAGCTTCTAGTTTTTCTTTAAAAATCTATCTTTGTTCCTGTGTCAGTGATGCTCAACATATTTCATGCCAAGGACCACCAGAATTATTTGGTGTGTTAGCTGATCCACCAGAAGCTTTAAGTTAAAAAACCAGAAGCTTTGCGTTAAAAAATGCTTGTTTCTGAAATAACATATTCAAAGACACACGCCATATTTTCACGATTTTTTTCAAAAATAGCAGACCTACAAGCTCATAGCGCCACTCGTGCGCGCTATGACCTTGTAGATCTGCTATTTTTCAATAGCTAAAGTATAACACAATGCATATAACCCAAAACGTGCACAGTACAGAAACGTTAAGCTAACCTCGGCGTAGCTGATGGTGCATCAGTTCATTCCAGCCATTTAGCGGCCCTCGCCATGCCAGAGATGATGTACGATTGGATGATGTTACAACACAATAAGGCGATATTAAACCGGCTTCATAATGCCACCTAAATGCCATGTCAATATCTCCTAGCCTGCCAATATAACAAAGTGCTACCTCTGAGTCATTAGACGGTGAAAGGGATATATCAAATAGATTTTTTCGGACCGTTTATGGATTGCACATATTACGCCGGTGCTTACGCCCGTCAATACGCGGCAATACGGCGATGCAAGCAAAGCACTGCTCAGCAAAGATATTAGACGCGATACGGCACAAAGAGAATAATGCATTGATCATCAGAATGACGTGCTACTTTCAAGGCATCGGGACTTAAAGAGGATTTTTTTCTCTTCTTCTTCAAAGTACATTTGCACTACATTTACGTTAAATTAATTCTGGCCCTAACTTTTTGGGGGTGAGTGATTTGTTGAGAAGCTCATTGAATCCCTGCCAGGTGAAAACGGCTCAGTCTGAGGCCTACTTCCCTTAACCCTTTAGTGTACTGAACGCGTTTTGGTGTTCTAAGCATTATGTTTTAACTATTGAAAAACAGCAGATCTAGAAGCTCATAGCGCGCCACCGAGTGCGCGCTACGAGCTTGTATCTCTGCTATTTTTGAAAAATCGTGAAAACGTGGTGCAAATCTTTGAATATTATGTTATTCAGAAACTATAAATCTAGACAAGACACAATGGGTTAATTGCTAATTTGCCCTGGACAATGAATACTTTTTTTTTCCCCCCGACAAGGTGATGGGGCAGCATCGAGGACTGAGGATTCTTTTTTTCCTTCTTTCTTCCTCCACCTTTCTCATTAAAAAGATTCTCTGTAGTTAGCTGGAGCAGACCTCTGAGAGCGTTAACGTTGGCCGGTAAGATCCCCAAGGGGTTGATAAAAATGACACGTACCGAAGAGATCGATTCAATTAACATGTGCGCTGCTGTAGTACTACGGTACAGTAGTATTATACTGCAAAACCCAATGTTTCATATAAACTGTAAATTAGTGCTCAATCTGCTTTGGGTAGCTGGCAGTGCCGTTTACTAGATGAGAACCTTTTTTACAAAGGTTTTACCTGCCTCACTTTCTCCACCTAATAGCAGTAACTAGGGCTGCAGCTAACCATTATTTTCATAATTGATTCATCAGCTGATTATTTAAACCAGGAGGTTTTCATACCAGGGGACACTAATTATTCAGCATTTGAACCACAGACTACCATTGGAGGACATTTTAGCCCCACAGACTCCAAAATGAAACATTTATTTTTGTTTTTGTCCACAACACCAGCCTGGATTTGGAAACAAAAATACAAACATACAGATCAAAATGATCATTAATCGTCAACATTCTCTAGTTGTGTAGACTTGGCTAATTCAGATGATGAACATTTTGAGAGTGTAAACATGAAACCAAATGGACCCTTGCGGGTCCATTTGGTTTCATTTTACACAATCAAGAGTTACATCTGGCTAACCAACTTTCCATCATTTACTTAACCATCACCTTAAAATATATATTTTACACATGTTCTAACTAACAAAAAATAATTTTGATTAGCTGCCGATTAGGCTGCTATTCAAACACACATCTTTAAAATGAATTAAAGCAACAAATGGTGTCTTTAGGCTTATCCTGACATACATCTGGTTAAAGAATAGGCATATTTTGCAGTGCATTTTGCTGCACACTGTGCACAGCTATCATCAGATTGTAAGGGAAGAGAGACGGTTCACTCCGCTTTAGTTTAGTTACACAGAACACTGTGAAAACTATATTTAAATGGGAAAACACCCACGATAAAGTACAAAAACTCCAGTCCGACTAACCAATTACTTAATACTAATGAAATTGGGTGTAGTCTCGAACGCTAAGGTGTATCGAAAGTCTTTTCATTGGCTGCATGGCATCAAATCAGGTCTGGGGGCTTGTAGTAGGCCAAAAGCCTATACCACCAGACCTGGGTTTACCAAATAAGATTTTGGCCTACCACAAGGCCCCAGACCTGATTCACTAGAAAACCAGCCATTATCGTTTTGATTACGATTCACCGAACAATCGTTGCAGTCCTAGTAGTAGTAGCAATCGTCGTGAAGAATAGACGCTAAGATTGTCTGCGGTTGTTAGAGAAAGTTATTACAGACAGACTCTATGGATGTTTACAAAATATCAGGTGATGTAAACACGGGTACTGTACATAATATATCATTAGTGAGAAATGGACAGGCCTGGGAAGGTATACAAAATAAATATTTCAAGCCTCCACAAACCTCACAAAATATTATCGAAGCAGTGAAATGCAGTGCTGTACTTTTTGACCTAAACGCATACTGATGCCAGCGAGTGAGAGACCAACGTTGGTGAGTAATTTTAGTGACAGCACCAGGGTGATTTTATTTTTGTGGTTCACCACCGTCTGCATTATGATAATAAAATGAAGCTCATCACCTTGTAGGACAGCGGTGCAAAATATGCCTCCAATTTGGTCAGGTTTGGAGGTAAAAATATTCGGTATCGATGAAAATATGAGCTCAGAAACACATAGAGGAACATTAATATGGCAAGAGCGATGCCCCCACTATAAAGGTCTACCCAACTCAATACTCCAACACAAACAGATTAAGTTAGTTCCACCGAGGCTACAGCGTAGGCGGAAAGAAACAGTTATTTGAGAACTCGAATCGAGACAGTTCTCCGTTTCCGAGGACACACATCAACGTCCCACATGGGACAGATCACGTTCACAGGAAGCTTCCCGAGCCGCCAGAAAGCATCTCGGTTGACAACCCAGATTTGTAAGGCGCTCAATCCCAAAGCGGGGCAGACAAAAACCCAAAGCCCACGCAAAGCTCTTATCTCCAGCAGGCCAAGCAGGCAGGCGGGCCGGAGGGCTTTTTTTTCCTCCCGCAAAGTGTGTTTGTGTGTTATGCTGTCCGTTTGCAGGATCTCTCGCAAACTATACTGGACCGATAAGCGTCATACTTCGTTTGCGTTCCTGACAGTAGGCCAAGGAACTCAATCCCACCAGGGTTATAATAGTTAACTAAAACTAGCTAAAAAACGAAAACTAAAATTCAAAAAAAACATTTGAGTTAACTGAAACTAATAAAAACTAAAAATGAATGCAAAAAAACGATGACTAAACTAAAACTGTAATGTGGGTTCAGAAAAGTAACTAAAACTAACTGAAATTATACCCAAAATACCCTTAGTTTTAGTTTTTATAAAGCTTTAAATCCAAAATGTTTTGGTGACCAGCATGAGGAGGAGATGCTTCTAGATCTTCTATCCACTACTGAGTTCCATAAACACTGGGGTAAAAATTGTGTTCTTGTGGAGAGTGCAATCATCCAATCTACTAAGAAACTCAAAGCAAGGGTTGAATTCCAACCGTTTCCTACTTTGGCACCTTTTTAATCCTACACCTGAAAACCAAAGCACAAAAAATATATAAAAATAAAACTATAACTAAACTAAAACCAACTAAAACTAAAAATTTTCACCAAAATAAAAACTAAATAAAAACTAGCAAACTCACTCTAAAAACTAACTAAAACTAACTGAATTAGAAAATAAAATGTCAAAACTAACTAAAACTAAACTAAAATGAAAAATCCATAACTATAATAACCCTGAATCCCACCCCGATAGCATAACATACAAATCAGCCTAATGGTGGCGGTACAGGTCAAATTGACGACATGGCTAGGGGTAGCAGCGCAGTCACACTTTTTTTTAATTTCCGAAAAAGGCTTAATTAGATAGACTGACATTGTCATTGTCAATTGGAACAGACATGGCCACTGTCATTGACATGTCTGGCCTGATTTGTGTTTCCGAGTCTAGCTCTGTACAAACATAATTGACACAAGTCCTTAACGATCAGGATCGTATCATATCCGGAGCTTTCCAATATTCCACTGTGCCTCTTCACACACGTGCACTGAGTGAACTGCATTTACAAATTCCTAGTTCATTTGTGCATTTCATTTAATATCGCTCTGCACATCACTTTGAACCTGGAAGGTTCAATCTGTCTAAATACGTATAATTAAACCAAAAGCGACAAAGGCAGGCCAACTAAAATGTTTCATAGCAGCATCAACTGCAGACAGAGAACAGGGGCTCTTTAATAAATATTGCAATTAAGCCTCTGGTAACGATTACATGAGATACAGAATGATGCCAAATCTGGCAGCATCATTACACCATCACACGGCCCGATCCTCGCTCATCATCATTGGCTTAATGGTTGTCGAATTGTGTCTGTTAAATCCTACTTCAACTCCCTTTCGGGGTGGGTTTGTGGGTTTGTTGGGAGGAGGAGAGGAGGGGTGGTGGGGGGGGGGTAAGTCATGCACACCACGTCTGACTCTGACAACCTTGCCACCAGATGCTGTTGAATTATACATCCCCTAATCGATCAAAAGGTGCTTAAGTAATAGAACTCCGAGCGGGTCTGTGTTACAGGTCTCCACTTACATCACCATCCGTGACCTAAATTTAGGGGAGCTGCTGTGGAAGACTGGCTTTTTGCAGTATATCAAGAGATAGAGGATCAGAGCTGCCCGCGCCTCGCGTTGCACGCGTTGCATTCTGCACGAAAACTATCGCAGCCTGAGCCGAGGGGGAATCTTTTTCAGACTCATTTTCAAGCAAGCGAACAAACCCCTGAGTAGGCTGGCTGGCTGGCTGTCTGGGCGATAGGGAATTCATGAGACAGAATTATCAATATTATTAATCCATTTTGTCCTGACTAGATTTTAGTTTCAGACTCTAGATTCTGGATTCTGGCACTAGATTTTAGTTTCAGACGTTAGATTCTAGTTTCAGACTCTAGAGTCTAGTTTCAGACACTTGATTCTAGTTTCAGACGCAGATTATATAATCTGACTCTAGATTCTGCTTCTGACACTATATTCTAGTTTCAGACGCTAGATTCTAGTTTCAACGCTAGATTCTATAATCTGACTCTAGATTCTAGCTTCTGACACTATATTCTAGTTTCAGACGCTAGATTCTAGTTTCAGACGCTAGATTCTATAATCTGACTCTAGATTCTAGCTTCTGACACTATATCTAGTTTCAGACGCTAGATTCTAGTTTCAGACGCTAGATTCTATAATCTGACTCTAGATTCAGCTTTGACACTATATTCTAGTTTCAACGCTAGATTCTAGTTTCAGACGCTAGATTCTAGTTTCTCATGCAACATTCTAGTTTCTGATTTTAGATTCTAGTTTTTATGAAAAATATATATGGCTGTGGACCACACCTGAAAACATGTAGTTCTAGGGATCCCCCAGAAGCAAAGATTTGAGTCAAAAATGTTTGCTCCTGAAATAATATATTCAAATAAAGCACAAATAAAGATTTGTGCCACATTTTCACGATTTTCCAAAAATAGCAGATTTACAAGCTCATAGTGCGCCACTCGGTGGCACGCTGTGAGCTTGTAGATCTGCTATTTTTCAATAGCTATAGTATAACATAATGCTTATAACACCAAAACATGTACAGTACAGAAACGCTTAAGATAAGCCATGATCTGTTCCGAGACTAAATGTTTCGTTAGAAGCGACAAATCACCCCGGTATCGACCCGAGTATCAAAATATCTCCAACCGTTTCATATTTTATGGAAAAAACAAGAGAATGTCTAAAGGCTTGTGGAAGCAGTATATATTGTAATAATATGATCTGAGGAAACTGAGTGTACGCCTATGAACTCAAAATGAAAGTGCATGCAGGGTATAGCAGAGTGAATCAGTTATTTCTGCATCAGTCACTGGTAGTAGGGCAGTACATAGACTATCGGCAGTAATGCTACAGTATATCTTATTAATAATAATACTAGAGCTGTCAGTCGGTTAACATATTAATTGCGACTAATCCCATGATTGCCCATAGTCAATCTTTGATTAATCGCAATTTAATTTAAATATACCTTAAATTAGTGGTTAAATGATGACCATTTGATATTTATTTAGACTATTCACAGCTAAAATAAAGGATTTGTCCACCATTCCAAGCTGTATTGATGTTGGTAGCATTAGGAGCGAACATGCAAATTTTGTAGAATGTTTTCTACGTTCTCTAACTCCGTAGACTTATTTTAAATTAACGTAAGTAATGCAGATGTTTAACAATTATTCACCTGCATTTGGTGAAATTGAACCAAATGGACCGCCTTGGCTTTTGTTTTCACTGCGAGTTAAGCGCACACAATAAATTAATTGAGTTAACCCATGGCTCAGTTAACTCACAATTAACTGCTGACTTAAATAATAATAATGCAGTTGAAACAGGCAATCCAGCAATTCAGCAACAATAGAAAAAATATATACCTGACATACTGCATGTTTGTAGATCGTTTTTTTCGCTCTTTCATGTACTGTAAGTGTATATACAGTTTAAGTGGTTAAGGGGAATTCCACCCATTTTCAATTTTTTTCCTGAGAGGGTACAAATGGAACCAAATGGACCCGCTAGGGTCCATTTGGTTCACATTTGTATCCTCTCAGGAAAAAGGGGCTCTGAAAGAAAGATCATTAACATGGTGAAATACATCTCGGTGATGTCATCAGATGTATTTCACCATGTTAATGATTTTTTTTTTTCAGACCTCCGGGAAATACAGAATTGGGGGAACTTTTTTTATCATGTCCATACAACATCACTAAGTTATATTAATGACATATTAAAATGTTGAAAATGGGTGGAGTTCCCCTTTAACATGGCTAAAAGGACACATGCTACATTTCCCCTGATGCTGTATTACTGCATGTTCTCATGTCCATTCCGTATTCCTCTGACATTACAGTTTGAGGTCATACATGAACGCCGCAGGGATCAAGATCTGACCTCCATGCCTTCATGTAGAGGCCAGGCGGCCACGCACGGTGCACCACGTGAATAGCAAAGACAGTTCAAGTGCATCTGCAACACTAGTGTTTTAAGCCGGTTGGAATGGCTTGAAAAGAGGTTTGAAACAACACTTAAAGAGAAAGAATAAGTCAATATCATTTAGTAGGCGTGTAACCATTAGTAACTGCATCGGAAAACCAATATTGTCCATGTATCGCATTGTCAAACATTTCAAATCGCTGTATTGTTACACCCATCTTGTTATTGTGCAGTTTGTTATTACACAATGGACAGACTAGGTATAGTATGTACCTGTACAGTATGTGAATTCACTTCCAAGATTCTATGTTTGTATTTCACTGGCAGACTTTCATAATTCATCACATTTGCAGGCACAATGTACAGCAGGAGCTGAAAACATTGTATGCATCGCTGCATATTGGAAACATTTCATTTTCTCAAAGTATAGGACTTCATGTTACAGAGATATCTAACAAAAAAAAATCTGAATTCTCTTTTGTTTTTCTTTTCTCCTCCCCCATTTCTTTTTTAAAGATTACATTTAAAGTCAGATTAGACTGTTGTGTTAAATTGAGAAAGCATTACAGTGCAGACTGCAGTGCAAACATGTTCATCTGAATACACAATGCTTCTTCTTCCTCCATTGCTCGTGGCTGGCAGGGACAACAACACCATGCCAGATAACAGGGGCGGTGTAACACTTCCCAATTGGGGGGGGGGGGGCAGGAGAAAATGGCATGCCATTTTTTTTTTTTTTTTAATATCTTTGGTTGTTTTGCATGCCATTGTGTTTCGAGGGGGGGCATTGCTCCCCCTAAATGCCCATGCCTAGATCCGCCCCTACCTCAGATAGAGAATAATTACCAGGACGGCTCCATCAGCATCATGCCTGCCTGCGTTTAGTGCATCTTCCCTTCTTGTGATTCCACTCTCAATTATTTATGAATGAAATAACAGTTTTCAAGTGTTAATAATTTACGGGGGGGAAATGCCCAAACGGCTAGGCGGGCGAAAAGAGTAAATGGTGGAGGGATTGAGGGTATTGCACTGCTTTATGGGTGCCCATTTATCTTCTGTAATTATTAATCCCTTGTTTTAGGACGAGGAAACCGAGGCAACGGCGCTGGTGGTGTTAGGGAACGAAACGTTTTGCTTTGATTGTCTTATCTCAGATCATTATCACAAAGCTGCTTCATGTCTAAATAAACGGGATACAGCAGCCTGCACAGAATAATCACTCTGAAGAAGAAATCTATTTCTAAACTCTTGACTTGTGTATTACAATGGTAATGCATTGCCTCTCTGCACAGTTTGTTTGCAGGGATTTTTGTCATAACTCAACCGGGTGGAAATGTCTTTAATTTGCATTTGTATTATTATTGCATTATTATACATTAGTACAATAGAGCTGAGCGGTCCCTCCCTCTCGTGACGTCGCCTCGGCTCCAGAAATGATTTTTCTCATTCATTTTCCTAGACATTCCCTAGACATTTTGCAAAAATCAATATAAAGACAATTCATTACAATGCGGACAAAGCCAATTCAGGTCGGGACAAATTATGATCAACACACAAGGTTTTGGGACAATCATAATAATTTCCAAGAAGAAAAATGAAGACAAAAGTGTTGTATCCTGCCATTTTTTACTTCTTGCTAATTAGATATTGTATTGTATGTAAATAATATTGTGCTTGTTGTCATGATTTGTCACAACCCGAGTCGGCTTTGTCCGCCACGTAGTCATCTTCATATCTTCACATCTTCAAACACCCCCAAAAATTTTTGGGGGGAGTTTTGTGTGTTTCCTGAAAAACCCTGGAAAAAATGACTTAGGCGATTATTTTAAGAAGGTGACGATATAGATGATTTTCGAAAAGTCTATGAGGAAAATGAATGGACAAAACATTTCTGGAGTCGGGGCGACGTGACAAGAGGAGCGGGACTGCTCCGCTCTATAGAGAAAGTCATCTACAGTATATATCTAGTTTTAGTTATATCTTTGAGAATCAAAAATTTAATATATTTACATTGTTGGACTATTTTCCAAAGGCAAAACCCATCAACAGAAGACACATGCAGCATGATGTGGATGTGTTGAATGTGAGTGGAGGAAAACAGTGTGGTGCGTTTTGCCATCATGGGCAGCTATTTTTTATTTTCTTCCAATGGAGAACCAATAGCACACAAAGGCAGAAGGCTAAATCAATAAAACCATTACTGCCAATGTGGTTTTAAGAGCACTAGTATTTTCTCATTGCACATGTCTCCGAGGCATCTATCAGAACACCATCATTTACAACAATGGTTCTTAAAACAAGTCCAGGGCATTACATCCCGGAATTGATATATTGTGCCATGGACATTCCATTTTTTTTAAAAGATAAATATAACGTTTGTGCGTTTTGTGTTTCAACACCATCATTATTTTTTTTTTCATAATGTTCTTTAGTAGTGGATCTACAAGCCCCCGACACGTGTCAGCAACTCTGTGTTGTGAGCTTGTAGATCATCTTCATTGAATGTTCTCTTGTTTTTGCTGCCGTTTGCTCACAGTATGAAATCCCTAGAATATGTATGCGAGGGTTCATGTGGTTAACAGACCATGATTTCTTTATTTTAGTTATGAAACGTGTATAGTCGTCGCTGCACCTGCGATAAATCCCCATGTGGTGTGACCGTTCTGCATCTCGTGAAAAAGAAAAGAGAAGAAAGAAAAAAAAGGGTCCGTATTGTGTAGCTGGGTTTTAAATCTCCCTGGTAATTATCTCCCCTCTTGATGGCATCACTGGGCTTTGCCTTTATTAATGGATATCATAACGCCGCATGGATGGGAGTAATTTCCCAGACTCAGAGGAAATCTGGGCTGCGGAAGATTAAGAGCCGCGCTGCATCATTTCTCTCCCTCGCCGAGTGATCTAATGTGCTATAGGACAGCGCTATTGACAGATACCTAGCACAGCGCGGACCCCGGCACCCCCCCATCCATCTGAGCACATGATGGACTCGTGTGAGTCAGATGAGGTATGGGATCTGCACCCTTATTTATTTGAGGATGAAAGCTTATCTCAAATGAAAAGGAGAGGAGGATAGGGTCCTTCCTATGAGCAAAGGGAGCCCTTAACTCGTTCTGTCCTGGCAAGAATCTAGTTTTGGGTGCTAGATTCTAGTTTCTGGTGCTAGATTCTAGTTTCTGATCTAGATTCTAGTTCTGACACTAGATTTTTGGTTTCTGACACTAGATCTTTGGTTTCTGACGCTAGATTCTAGTTTCCGTGCTAGATTTTGGTTTCTGACGCTAGATTCTAGTTTCCGGTGCTAGATTTTGGTTTCTGATGCTAGATTCTACAGTAGTTTCTGACGTTAGATTCTAGCTTCCGACATTAGATTCTCGTTCCAGACGCTAGATTCTAGTTCCTGAAGCTAGATTCTACTTGCAGACGCTACGTTTCAGTTTCTGCCACAAGATTGTAGTTTCAGACATTAGATTCTATTTTCTGGCACTAGATTCTACAGTAGTTCTTGATGATAGCTTCTAGTTCCTGATGCTACGATAATTATCTGTATTTGGCTGCAGACCCCCATCAGAAAACATGTTCTAGGGATCCCCCAGAAGCCAAGATTGCAGTAAAAAATGTTTGCTTCAGAAATAATATATTCAAAGATTTCTGCCACATTTTCACTATTTTTCAAAAAATATCAGACATACAAGCTCATAGCGCGCCACTCGGTGGCGCGCTATGAGCTTGTAGGGTCTGATATTTTTCAATAGCTTGAGTATAATAACGAAATCGCGTTGAAGTACAGGAAGGTTTAATAATTCAGCATGTATCAGGCATTCAGGGACAGGTTCTGCAGCTCGACTAAAATCAATAGACTGGGACGTCTCTCTTCATTTGTGTTCGGTTCCCCCCTCTCGCCTAACCACAGCCCGCGTCCTTCACGATAAAATGCAAGAGCGGCTGGCTTTGAATATTAACATTGGTGGTGGTTGGTGGGGGACTAGACTGTAGCCTCCCCTCTGTTTTTTATTTGGTCGACAGCCAAAAAAACAGGATGCCGAGCGCATCCGAGAGAGAGAGAGAGGGGAAAAGAAAAAGACCAAACACAAGAGAAAGATGAAGGGCTAATAGAAAAAAAAAGAAAAAAGAAAATACATGGGTGGCATCTTCAGGTCTCCGCGGGGGAAATGCGAGGATGGGGGACTAAATAACTGATAAAACCATAACTCAGCGGTGCGGTGACACTGAGTGGCAACTCCCAGGAGTGTGAGTGGAGGCGTTATTGCGGTAATACCTCCTCTTCTCTTTCCTTCCCCTTGTCTTCTAATCATGGGGGGCTCTGCAGTGTTGCCAACTGCCAAAATCCAAAATGTACTAGTGGCACTTCGAAAATGCACTAGAAGCAGTGGCTAGAGCAGTAGGTTTTCAACCATTTTCATACCAGGGCCCACTATTTATTCTGCATTATAGCCACGCAGGACCAGCATTTTATGTTGAGTTTAGTCTCTCGGGACTAATTTAGGAGAGATGACTGGCAAAATGTTGGTAAAAAATAGCAATTCTTCTACATTTTCTAAATGTGTAGATTCTTGAATTCAGAATTAGTTAAATCTGATTTACCTCTTGAGAGCGTAAAATGATCATTTTAGATCTACAGTATAAGGGTCCTTTGGTTACCAATGGTGCTTTCTAGGAAGGAAGTTGTACTCTATTATACAACTGTAGGAGGAAAAACTAGTGAAAATCAAGGGTTTTATCGCTAGCGCCTGTGAATTTCGCCCTCAACTCACCGAAAAAAAAGCACTAGATTTTCCGCCAGGAATTTTTCCACTAATTTTGGTACTAGGGGGGGTCTGGGAAAAATGCTAAATATAGCGATAAATGCGTCAAGTTGTGCCAACAGTTCGGGGGCCTCTGCTGACAGCTAAAAAGGAACCCGTGTACTCACGCGTCATCCGTGTAGCAAGGGTACGGCATCTGCTGTGCGTACACGCCCAGGCCCGGCCGGCTGCTGCTGCTGTTGTTGGTATCGTTGGCGGCGTGCGTTCGTATGATGCCGTGGTCCACCATGTCCTGCAGGTAGGTGAAGCCTCCCCATATGTAGCGCAGGTCGTTAAAGGAGCTGTCTCTGGCCCCGGGAGACCACGACCTTGTTATAAGGACACACATCACAGTCACAGGCAGCAGCCGTTAGGGAATAACGGAATGGATGGCGGAAAAAAGTTGCAAGCGGTATCTGTTATTGTCTCATATCGACTGTCAGCGCCGCCGCCGTTGCCGCGGCTTAATCCATCCTGTACTTTAGCTATTGAAAAATATCAGATCTACAAGCTCATAGCGCGCCACCGAGTGGTGCGCTATGAGCTTGTAGATCTGATATTTTTTGGTGAAAATATGTCGCAAATATTTTCAGAAGCAAACATTTTTTTTACTTAGATATTTGCTTCTGGAGGATTCCTAGAACATGTTTTCAGAAGGGGGCCCACAACCAAATATAGATAATACTGGGGGTCCCTGGTACGAAATATGTTGAGCATCACTGACACAGGGACATAGATTTTACAGAAAAAATATAATCTAGTGTCAGAAACTGGAATCTAGTGTCAGAAACTAGAATCTAGTTTCAGAAAGTAGAATAAAGCATCAGAAACAAAATGTAGTGTCAGGAATTAGAATCTATTGTCAGAAATTACAATCTAGTGTTGAAGAGAATATATTCATAGATTTGCGCATCAATTCCACAATTTAAAAAAAAAAATCAGATCATGATCTTTCCAAAATAGCAGATCTACAAGCTCATACCCTGTAGGTCTGATATTTTTCAATAGCTAAAGTATAGCATAGTGCTCAAAAGACCAAAACGCATAGCACAGAAAGGGTTAACAACCGTGCGTTCCGAATAATAAATCTTCCCCCGTGGCAGGAGTTTTCAGGCCATTGTATAGCGTTGTCTGACTGTATACTATCACGGGCGAATCATGGCTCGGATATTTGTCTTTGCAAAGTGAAGTCTCACAGAACGAAGATAGTAGGGGGGAATGCACACATCACATTGGTTTACTTTTAAAAGGGGAGCTGTCAAACTTCACATTATTTAACCCATTCTGGTGTCAGAAACTAGATTCTAGTTCCGGGCGCTACATTCTAGTTTTGCCGCTATAGATTCTAGTTGCAGACGCTAGATTCTAGTTACTGATGCTTGATTTTAGTTCCAGATGCTTGATTCTAGTTTTTGGTGGTTTCTGTGGCTAGTTTCAAGTTCAGGGCATTATATTCTACTTTCCGACACTACATTCTATGTTTTGTGACACTAGATTCTAGTGCTTGACGCTAGATCCTAGTTTCTGACACTAGATTCTAGTTTTCCTAAAAAAATAAAAAAATAAAAAAAAAATTATGTTCCTCTGTCAATGACGCTAAGCATATTTCATGCCAGGTCCACCAGTACAAGACTACAAGCTCACGTGCGCGGTGGCGTGCTGTGAGCTTGTAGGTCTTATATTTTTCTAGCTAAAAGTATGACACCAAAACGCGATAAACCGTACAGAAAGGTTTAACAATAACAACTTCTTGTTAGGCTCATGTCAACCTTACCTGTCCTCTATCTTGTCGGTGCGCTCGCTCTCGTCGATGTCCATGCGGATCTTGTACTTGACATAGGGAGGCGGACGAACGGCGGCGGGCGGCAGGTTCTCGAAAACGATGCCGGCCCAGTATTTATCCTCCTCCAGCAGCTCCAAGGCCTTGTTCACCAGGTGTTCCTCCGTCGGGTACGCCTCGAACTTATTCAGGTCCAGACACTGCAGCGCACACACAAAGAGACATGAAAGAAAAAGTACAGTCAGGCATAGAAATAAAGATGGAAACCATTCTGAGAGTTCTGAGAAGAGAACCCGTTGATTAATTTAATTATGACAGTTGACATACTGTAATTGTACTATGAGATGTACTCTCCATTAAAACGTCTTACACAATGCAAGAGGAATATGAAGAGAAAGGAGAAAAAGATAAAGCAGGCACTAGCGACTAGCATGAAGGCATAGTGGCATTGATAGAAACGCTACTCGTTAGAAGTCTTTTGACACTCAGACGGTGTGGAGTGGCGTTCCAGACTGTGCAGAGCTGGCTGGGGATGGAGGGGGGTATGTGGCGGTGGAGGTAACTGCAGTGCAGTGTTGCCAACTTGGCACATTTGTCCCTATATTTAGCTTTTTTCCAGACCCCCCCCCTAGCACCAAAATTATTGAAAAACTCCTGGCGGAAAATCGAGTGCTTTTTTTGCTGGTGAGTTGGGGCGAAATTGGTTGACAGGCGCCAGAGATAAAACCCTCGTTTTTCACATTTTTTTGTCTCCACCGTAAGGTGGTGACTGTATAATTCGAACCCTGTTCGTCTGTCCGTCCGCACACGTCTGCCCATCCGCACACGCCTGTCCATCCACACACACACATCCGTCCGTGCGGGTGACGTAACAGGCGTGTGCACGGACAGGTGTGTGGTGACCTGTCTGTTTGACTGAGCATAGATTTGTCCGTCCACACGCCCGTTACAGCATGGTGGTGATTACGTTTACAGGCACCTGCACACGTCTTTCCGTGCATGCGTCTGTTACGTCACCCGTGATGAGACATCATGGCCTGGCAAGGCTACTTATAATATAATCCTACTTATAATATATAACATACATATTGCTGCCACTGCTCCAGCGCATTTTAGTGCATTTTGAAAGTGGCGCTAGTGCATTGTGGATTTTGGCAGTTGGCAACACTGACAGAGACAGTAGGTAGGTAGGTGTACTGCTACACTCCCTGTTCCGTACAGACTCCTCCATGTCCGTGTTTTTCGACAGAGACGACAGTGCTTTCTGGAGGAAAGTCATCCAGGGGAAGAGCAGAGCGATCACGGCTGACAGCCGTCCTCACATTTCACTGCTGAACTGGTTTGTTATCACGTCTGTCTGTCTCCCACTGGAAGCTTTAGCATGGAGTCCATATCCAGATTATGGAGAGGAAAAAAAATTATTTAGGGTGGACTGATGGGGGATTGTGACTGGAATCCATGTTTTGAGATAAACAGCCTGATGAGCTGTTATTAGTGACAATGTAAATAAAGATTCATGATTTTTTTTTTTTTTTAGATTACACAATGTCACATCGCATACACACTACATTAAAGAGGGAGTGACTTGAATTTTGTATTTTTCTAATGTTGTACACGGTTAAGACATGACAGTACGACTCGGTGTGTTTTCTTTATGTGCAATGATGTCTTCCCTTTGTATTTCTTCCTGGGGTCTGAAACCTTTCCAGTCAAACATGCCAATGAAAAATGAAAATGTATTGTCATCACATCATCAGCCCCTGCCTCCCAACTCCTCCTACAACTACAGCTGTAGACGTGGCTTCAGTTCTGGTGGATCTCCACCGATCACCACCCACCACCAAGGAAACAAGGCAACTTAATGAACTGGTGACGGTGCCCACACTAAAAACAAATGAAATACAGACAGAATGGGCGCGCCATTTTGAAAAAAAAAAAAATGCGCCCATATCTATCATATCCAATGCATTCAAATGGCATTATCTCAGATTTGCCTCCTCAATGTGGCTTGCCGCATGTAAAGGAAGTACGATTGAAGGAAGTTATTGCACATATAGTGAGAGGACAGATTAGTCAAGACACCAGAAACACCATGACGTTATCACACATCCAGTTCCGGTGCTTCAAAATAAGGGTTTTGACCGAATGCCGTTGGCCCATGCCGCGGCATAATAGAATAACGCAGAACACAACACCATTGTCGTGAACGACAGTCTTTGGGTTAAAAGGTCTTCGCAGCTCATTCCAGCGCAGAGCCTAGCTGTATTTTCGTCACAAGAATAAACGATGCTGCCTGCTGCCAGCACCATGCATCACCCCATAATCCTGAAGGAATGCCATGACACCAGGAAGGACAGGGTATAAGCGTGTCTAGAAACGTCCATATTCGGCCGTGAACCTCCGGGCAATATGCTAAGAAGTCCAAGATGTCAGATATTGCTGATCTGATTGGGGTTGAGGAATGGGTCTGGTCCCTGCTGATAGCTGCTGCCAATCCCATCTGGGACTAAATCAGAAGATTTCCCCACAAACACATTACAGTAACATGACGGACACGCTCACACCATGCTGATAGAGGCCATGGGAGATGAGATTAACACAGACAGGATCTCTACAGAGAGATAAACATTATGCTGTCAGACCCCCATTGCCATGTTAAGGCATATAAGGAAACATATTACTTATTTTTTATTTTTTCCAACCAAGGTTCATGTCTTAGGTCAGTGGTTTTCAACCTTTTTCCATACCAGGGCCCACTATCTATTCTTCATTTTAGACACGGACCACCATTTGATGTTGAGTTTAGTCTCTCGTACCCAAAACCAAGTATTTTCAAGTTTTTGTCCCCAATTTAAGAGATCGCTGGCAAAATGTTGATCATTGATGATAGCAACTCTTCCACATGTTCTAATTGTGTAAATTCAAAAATTAAGCAGTCGGATGTTTAAATATAATTTAACTCTTGAGAGCGTGAAATGAAACTGAATGGACATTCAGTTATAATTTCCTGTCATAATTTAAATAAACTAATAAACCAGTTATAATTTCCTGTTTTTTAGGGCTCTAAAACCCCTAAAACTAAAGAAATCAAGGAATGTAAAACAATTAACACCCATCATTTACTTTCTCTAATAACAAGCTAAACCATGAACCTTGGTTTAAAAGAACAACAACAAAGTTGCCCTTTAATACGTTCACATTTTATGTTTTCTTCAGAAACTCTACATTGTTGTTCATGTATACACAACAACCGAGACTCAGGAGGTAGAGCAGGTCATTCAATGATCCACAGGGTCAACGGTTCAAATCCCTGCACCTCTATACATGTTCACAGTGTCCTTGGAACTGACATTGACTCCCGGTGGATGCTTCTGCCTTCATCGCTGTATGAATGTGTGTGTGAATGATGTGAAAATGCACTAGTAAAGCGCCTTGGATGAGGTAAATGGTGCAGTTTAAATGCACCATTTACCTCACAAAAGTGCTCTTCTGGACAGGGTTTTACACCTGACCAGGCCGTGGGCTCCATTTTGTCAGACGCCTTTCAGTGTTTTTACGAAGATTTTTGTAATAGTTGTCTACAAGCTCACAACGTCTCAATGTAGATTGGCGATTTGAACTGTTCAAAAATGTTTTTCACAATAGTAAAAAGGCAAAGAAAATTGGGATAAGAGGTTTCAAAGTACCGCAGTGGTTTTCAGCCATTTTTGATACCAGGGGCAGTTATTTATTCAGCATTTGAGCCACTTGACATTTCATCCACCATATACCTACAACTAAAGATTTCGTTTGCTTTTGTCCACAATACCAGGCTGGATTTCTGAAACAAAGCAGGCAAACAATAGGGAATGGATACGATCAATGGTCATTTTGATCTGTATGACTGACTGTTTTGTTTCCCAAATCCAGCCTGGAATTGTGGACAAAAACAAAATAGACTGCATAGACTCCTGAGGTCCTATCAGCCAGGTTAGTTTTGGTTTTAGATGGTACGGAAAGAGTAGCCTACATACTTAAGTCATGTGTCCAATTAGTTTTATTATATGATAAAGGATATTACATGTTCATTCACGCATATCCTAATTGCATGTGGAAACAGAACCATAATGCCTGGCTGTCTCCCAGTCTCAGGTGAGCTGGAACCAGCTGTAAGTTCCGCTTCATTCTAGTTGTTGACACAGGTTTTCTAGTGTCTGACACAAGACACTAGATTCTAGTTGTTGGTGCTGAATTCTAGTTTCTAATACGAAACAGTAGATTTTAGTTGTTGAGGCTAGATTCTAGTCTCTGACACTAGATTCTAGATCCTGACACTAGATTCTTGTTCCTGGCGCTAGATTCTATTTTTTTTTTTTTTTTCCTGAAAAATCGTATGTTCCCGTCAGTGATGCTCAACATATTTGATGCCAAGCACCCCCAGAGTTATCCATTATCTTGTGCTGAGGGTCCCACATCTGGAAACATGTTGTTCTAGGGATTCTAGGGAGTTATTTGCTCCGAAATAACAGTCAATGATTTGAACATCAATTTCACGATTTTTCAAAAATATCAGACCTACAAGCTCATAGCGCGCCACTCGGTGGCGCGCTATGAGCTTGTAGATCTGATATTTTTCAATATCTAAAGTATTGCTCATTCTCAGGTGAGCTGGAACCAGCTGTAAGTTCCGCTTCACCACAAGAACAAGTTGATGTGCTCAACTAGGAGTGATTCGACTCAGGAGTGACAGCTCGGCTTGTATAGTCTGTCTCTCTTTATTGACAGATACATTTCCTTATAGCGGTGCTGGTATGCCTTGGGGAATGAGGGGGAAAAAAAGTCATTTTATTTGATTTGGTTTAAAAGCTGATTTGATCAACCTAATCAAACCCATCTGTTATGGGCGTTCCATAATCGTCATGGCCAAGAAAACTTGCATCTTGCATCATCAATATGAAAATAGCAGATCTAAGAACTCAGAACACTTGTTGTCGATGTGATGTGTAGGTGAGCTTGCAGATCACCTATACTTTCTCAATTTACGTGCAAAAAGAATAGGGATATATAAAAAATGAAGGAACGGTTTTGGACATAATGTTTCCTCTTGACAGCGACTATATGAAATAAATCCAGGAATCTAATTACATCACTGTCACTGGGACTGCAATTGCCTTTTGCACTTGTCAACACAGATCTTCATAACACCCCAATGAATGTGCAGCGCTCCCATTTCTATTCAACAGGAGATGCACAACAAAAAATGCAATTTGTGTTTCAAGGGCTTTGTCCTTGTGCACCATTTTCCGAACTATGGTTGAGGTATGGAAACATGTCCGTCTTACTGCACACATATGACAACAATACAGTAGCAACTCCTCATCACGGCGGCACACAAAAAAATCAGCCCATCAGGAAGATGTCCTTTTATCCCGCCGTCCATTTTTGAGAAATGCAATTTTCCAGCAGGGCAGCGGAATGAATTGTATTACCTTGGAATTTTACCGGCCCATGTCCGCATAAAACCCCCCAAGGCCCTCCTAGCTGCCATCTTAGCTGAATGTGTATTAATACTTTGAGGGGCGCTGAGCTTTACTTTCAACATGCGTGTCGACGTGGGGAAGAGAAGGGCAAAGCGCTGGCTAAACCACCTCTGAGGTCAATAAATCAATGTCGGCCCATCTGTGCCTCCATGTTCCTTACTTACAGTACCTACCTGGACATCTGGAGCGTTTGTTATGTTCTCTATGTGCCTTCGTTTCAGATACAATGTTAGAGTAATACGTGCTGAAAATCGAGGTTTCATCATGTTATTTTGTCTTATTACGCGATGGCCATCGAAGCACTCACTGTACTCTGTCCCTCCCTATGTTTTTGACAGCTTGTCAAGGCAAGGTCATCAAACATTTATGAATAAAAAAAATAAAATGAAGAAAAGGAGTCGAGTGAGATGGAGTGAAAAGGACAAGGGAAGAAAAAAATACACACACACACACACACACACACACACACACACACACCACACACACACACACACACACACACACACACACACACACACACACACACACACACACCACACACACACACACACACACACACACACACACACACACACACACAAACAATACAGGTACATATCTATAAATGAGAAGAGCTTGATTCACTTCATTAAAAAAAGCAGCATAAAAAAAGCCAGAAGGGCCGACCACGGTTGCGACCCTTTTAAAAAAAAACGTTACCATTGCCAATGCAATTGTGACCTTTTTCCAACGGTCGCAACCTTTTTACAGCTGCCCTGATTTTTTTTTAAATGGTCCCAACCTGTTTTTTGAAACAGTTGCAGCCTTTTTAGTAAGAGGTTCAGGTGAGGTTTCGGCTTTTAGGTTTTTCCTGAGGTCACGTTTAGGGCTAAGGTGACAGTTAGGTTTAGTTGCAACCGATAAAGGGTTTCCGCGACCTCTAAACAAGGGTTGTGTCGTGGTCACAAAATGATCTTGCTGTCTCTCAGAGAAACAGTGTATTGTTTGAGACAAATACAAATAACATGAAGGAGAATGAAAATTAGGAATTAAAAAAACAAAAAAAACAAAAGGGGGTTAAATAAAAATAATAATAATAATCACAAACCCCGAGGAACTTGGACAGCAGCTCCAGGGCCTGCGTGGTTCCGTTGTAAACGTTGCGCCAGTCGTACGGTGGCGCCCCCTCTGGGCGGTCCTCCGGCGGCCCGTTGTACAGGAAGTTGGACAGGCGCTCTGCCGTCCACCCTGTGCCGTTCAGACGCTGGTCTAGACCCGCCGCAAAGAACGGGTTCTTCAGCAACGCCTGACGGTTTGGAAAGAGAAAAACAGAGGAGATTTGTTTGATTTTTGCTTGTTTGTCAATTGGGGGGTTTGTGACTCGAATAAGCTTACGCTATAGACCTCTAGGTAAGCCCCTCCCCAAACTGCCATGGTCCAATCACAGCTATGCATAACATGTGATAGACAAACCTCTAATAGCTCTCCTATATGATGAAAACATTGTTTAAAAAAAAAAAAAATGTTGCACACACATTTTTCCACTGCATAGGGCATGCCTTGGTGATGGATTTGGAAGAGATTTCTAAGGTCTGGTTGCAAAAATGAATCAGCATTTAATGTGTAAAATCCATGATATTTAAATTGGAATGAATAAGCCCGGCTGGAAAGTGTCCTAGGGTGGAGAAGAGGCTTACCTAAAGGTCTATTGAAAGACTTCTGCGTTCAACTAACGACTTAAATCTGCATCAGCATCCGTATTGTGCGGGAAAATAACAGACTGACAAGCCCGTCGGTACACGCCATGAGAAAACGGACGCTATAATGTATGGTTGTTATTTATTATTTTATTATTTTTATTATAATTATTATAGTGTATTGCAACACAAAACAGCATGTCTTTCTTCTTCTGGACTGTTTTATTTCACATCAGATCAGGTCAGTGTAACCATTAGGAAAATCACCCCTATCCCCCCTTTCTCAGTCAAGTTCAGTTTGGATGAATGTAGAATTGTGTTCAGGATTTGCATGAATTTGAGAGAGCCTAATTTATGGTTATTTGAAAGGAAAAATCCTCTCACAGATGTATGCCAGCTTGTGCCAGTGATTACCCTTCACTGTGCCAATGCTGGCACCCGTGGCTAAGATTGCCTATACCCACTGTATTAAAAGGCAACAATTATGTAAAATAAATGTATTTTAAATTCATATATTTTTTTCAACCCTTCAGCACTAAACACGGATATATTTTATGCGATGTAATTTATTTGATTTAAAAAAAATTTCTCATCAAAATACATCTAAGTACAGCAATGCATGGCAACTCGGTGTACTCTTTTTTCATATATCATGACTTTTATTTTAGCAAAATTGTAGAAAAATATGCCTATTAATTTTAAAGTATTCCTAAAAAAAGAGGAATTAAGTTGGGAACTTCTCCTTTGGTCCAAACATTCCTAAAACCTGTGGGATTGGTACATTGTGAGTAAATAGGATTAAAAAAATATTCTTCATTTGAATTAACCCAAGTCTACACAAAAAGATAATGTAGAAGATTAATTGCCATTATGATCTCTATGTTTGACTGTTTTGTTTCCCCAAATCCAGCCTGGAAAAGCAAAAAGAAATCTTTAGTTTTGGGGTCTGTGGGGCTGCTGAAATGTCATCAGATGGTGGTCTGTGGCTCAAGGCTCAAGATCTGAATAAATAGTGGGCCCTGGTATGAGAAAGGTTGAAGACCACTGATCTACACTGCTCAGAATTTCAGCGTCCATCTCTGCAAATGTTTCCCCCCCACTGTGATTCAAGTGGTTTGTTGGGGAGAAGTGCAGCAGTAGCATCTCCTTGTCTGCTTCAGGGGTGGGCTCTGCCATTCACTTCCATGCAGAGTTAATTAAAAGAAGCAATAAGCTAGGTGGCACTGTTGTACTTCAGCCTCTATGCAAGTACATACTGTACACTGTCCCTGCATGCATGCACACAGTTACTCATGTGTAGTCGGCTATAGCTTATGAACATGCGCATAATACCACGCACACGGGACACATGCTGACATGAGCTCAAATACCCAGAGTGTGGGAGAGAGAGAGAGAGAGAGAGAGAGAGAGGGGAAAAACATGTAAATAAATAAAATAAAAAGTGGCATATGCGCACACACACGTCTGCATTATTCCCCACCCTCCTCCCTCTTCTTCCCGTCATCCAGGGTCCTCCTGTTCTGTCTGTGTGATACAAACATACATGCATACATGCAGCAAGCCTACATGCCGACATGTTCATCCAGTCAACTACGGCGCATATATGCCTCAGGCTGTGATGCCTGTCACCGCACTAAGAGCTAATAAAGAGGATATGCTAATATATATGCAAATATAACCTTGCTTTCCAATCTGTGTGCGCACGTGTGTGTGTGTGTGTGTGTGTGTGTGTGTGTGTGTGTGTGCGTGTGTAGTGTGTGTGTGTGGGGTGTGTGCGTGTGTGCGTGTGTGTGTGTGTGTGTGTGTGTGTGTGAGAGATAGAATGTGTGCTGGGGGAAGATACGGCTGCGTAGCTCCGAGTCCTTCTACTCGTACAACAGGGACTTACGTAATAATTAGGTAATTTGATGACAATCTCTACATTAGTTTATCTTGCACTCGAACATACCCGAACACGACCGCTACCCTTCCGTCAGCCTCAGTGGGTTTCTGTATAGAGCGGAGCAGTCCCGCCCCCTTGGTGACGTCGTCCCTGTTCCAGAAATGGTTTCCCCATTCATTTTTCTTATAGACTTTTTCGAAATTGATCTATATAAAGACAATGACGCCGCAAAGCCGCGAACAAATCATGACAACACACACAATGTTTTGGGACTATAAAATAATTTTCTGAGATGAAAAACGAAACAAGTGTTGTATCCTGACATTTTTTTTTTATTCTTGCTAATTAGATATTGAATGATAATATTAAGGTGGTTGTCATGATTCGTCACGACCCGAGTTGGCTCTGTCAGCGGCGTATTAAACATTTTCGAAAAGTCTATGAGGAAAATGATCAAGGATTCCATTTCTGGAACACAGGCGACGTCCTGAAAGGGGCGGGACTGCTCAGCTCTATTCTCTCTGCTGTTCATAACATTTAGAAGATTTAGAACACTTTTCTGGTGCTCTGTGTGTGTGTGTGTAATATGTGGTTTTATATGTATTAGATGTTAGTAGTGAGTCCAGTGTCTCTGATGTCATCCACACTACTTCCTGACGACTCTGTTGTCTCAGTAAGACAGCCCCTCCCCCTGTCCACCAGGAGGTCCAGTGCACCAAAGGATTATGGGAATTGTAGTCCAGGACGTAGTGTCCATGACTGCTAAAATATAAAACATCTAAAAACATATT
The DNA here is from genome assembly GCA_039105355.1 of Benthosema pterotum. NCBI lineage: Eukaryota > Metazoa > Chordata > Actinopteri > Myctophiformes > Myctophidae > Benthosema > Benthosema pterotum. The sequence goes on from CM076986.1 coordinate 5,939,520, forward strand.
ACACACATAAAGACACACAAAGAAAGTGTTCCAAATCTTCTAAATGCCATTAATATATATAGGGCTCCATTTTCGTTACATGTGAAACCCCTTATCCCAAACCCCTTATCCCTTTTTTACCATTTTTAAAAACCTTTGGGAATAATTCAATGTACCAATCTATTGACATGCTCTGACCATGCAGACTGGCCATTTGAACTATTCAAAAAAAAAAAATAGTTTAAAAAGGCAAAGAAGTTATGGGATAAAGGGTTTTAGCGGTGATGAAAATCTAGGCCATAGTTTTGTATTTGGTGAAAGGTCCCCTCAATGACACTGTGACCACATTAGCTGAAGTTCTATATAACTATAGTGATTATTAAGTTAAGAACAGTTTACATACAATTCTATTCATGTATAGTGGAGTTAGACTTTCCAGGCACTGTGTTTGATCTGTCTGAAAACCCATATAGTTTACTGCTATTTTAGGTTGGCTTAAAAACATGATATTTGTTGACATAAAATGTTATGTAACCGTTATAATTTAACATACAGCTTTGACCTACACGAGTGGGTTGTTATAATGCTCTGTTTGTCTGTGGGAGGACCGCAAGGGAAATACCCTTTTGTCTTTTTGTATTTTAATCCAAAGCTTTTCAACCATTTTCATACTAGGGCCCTCTATTTCTCTGAATTTTAGCCACAGACCACCATTTGATGTTGAGTTCAGTCTCTCTGACCCAAAACTAAGGATTTTCGATTTTTTGGTGCACAATTTAGGAGAGATAACTGGCAAAATGTTGGTCAAAATACCAATTCTTCTACATTTTTCCAATGTGTACTGTAGATACTTGAAAATTAGGTATTTCAGATGTTTAAATATAATTTAACTCTTGAGAGCGCAAAATGATACCAAATGGACCCATCATTTTACGCTCTCAAGAGTTACAGATCTATAAGGGTCCATTTGGTTACCAACTGTCCATCATTTAGCAGGGGAACACATGGAACCCTCTCAGGGACCACTGGTGGTCCCCTGAAAACCACTGGTTTAATGTATTTGTTCCAACATGTTATATGGTGATGCTGATGCTCTGCCTCTGCCTGTTCACTGGCATTTCAGTGTCAACAAGTCTGAAGATATTCCATTTAACCTTATAGGTCTGTGTCAAATGAAGTCATCTCTATATGCAGCTACTGTATGTTTGCCCTTTGGGGGAAATGAGTGTGTCCATTTTCGCCAGTGATACTATCCCACATTCTATTAAAGATATTGCATTTTAACCTGAGAACACTTGACATATTGTTAACACTAAACATGGGGATATTTTCCCGAATGTAAAATATTTCATGAGAAATATTTCTCATCAAAATTTATGGAAGCACAGCAATACATGGCAACATGGGATACTCTTTCTTTCATATTTCATCATGACACTGCACAAAAAAATAGATTTCATGGGCAGGGAACCTATCTGGGGGGGGGGGGGGGGGAATGGGGGGGGGGGATTTTTTTTAATAGTCCTAAAAAAGAGGAATGTATTTGTTATTTACTTCTCCTTTGGCCCAAATATTCCTAAGACCTGTGAGATTGCTCCAATATCACACTATAACTAAAGACAGGTGGAATTCACCCAAAACCACCATGGAGAAAAAGCTAAGGGTGTGTGCAGGGAAACAAACCCACATTCTATGAAGCTACTGAAGCCATCACCCGGATGACATATTTTAGCAACTTTCATAGTCGCTCATGTCTGATGTCTAGGGTTAAAATAAAATCACACAGCGATCCGAAACAGTAGTTTACAAGAGCGAGGTATTAAAAAAATACTATTGATTTTGATAATTGTAGTAAAATGTGTCCTTTTTGGCTCTGAGTGGAGGAGAAGTATAATCACATTGAAAGTTTGAAATACGGTTCTACCTTATATCTGCCAAATGTTCAGTGGCATTTGGGCCCCAGAGTTGTGGATGGATATGCCATTTAACCTTGTTGGTCATGTGTCAAATTAAATTATACACAGTGTCACAGGTACAAATCATAAAAGTGAGACATATTCAGTGGCCTTTTAAAATGTGGGGAAATGGTCTGGTCCACGCGGCAAAGAGTCAATGAAATCTCAAATAAATCTTTTAATATTTTCCAACATGGGGTCATGGTAAAGTTGATACAGTAGCACCTGTCCTTAACATTTATCTTAGCCTCTCTTCACTGGCTGGCTATGGCTCATAGAATCCATTTTAAAAATTTACTTTTAACATTTAAGGCAGTGTTTTCAACCAGTGGTTCGGTGACCACCAGTAGTCCTTGACAGGGTTCCAGGTGGTCCCCAGCTAAGCTGGTTAACCAGATGAAAAGTTGGTTAACCAGATGTAACTCTTGAAAATGAAAACAAATGGACCCACAAGGGTCCATTTGGTTTCATATTTACGCTCATTTGTACACTCTCAACAGTTAAAGAGGGGGTGACGTCTTCGGGTAAAGAGGTCTCCACCACCACTCTGATTTATCACTTTATTAACTTGTGCCTTACTCTCACTTTATTATGGCTACTATGCTCTTAACTTTGTCTATGCTCTGGCAGTGTTTACTCTTTGGATTCTGTATTTTGTCGCATTGACCTTAGCTTTATGTCTTTTTATTCCTCTTATTGTTGTTTTATTTCCTCGTTTTATTTTATTGTAAAGCACTTTGTGACTTGAAAATGTGCTATATAAATACATTCATTATTAAATTACCTTGGAACTGAACAGATTTGGAACTGGGGGTCGACCCCAATGTGATAAGCACTTGTAATTAAACATTAAGTCCCTCCCCAATCCATCCTTGTCCAATGGCCTTTTAAAATGTGGAGAAATGGTCAATGAATATTCAAATCAAACTGCTAATATTTTCCACCATGTCAACAAAGCTTAATGTGCATCACAGCAGCTATTTGGATTGTCAAAGGACAGTGGCTAAAAAAGAAGGGCTAATTGCAATGTACATTCTGTACTGCATTTTGGTGTTTTAACTTTTATTGAAAAATAGCAATAGAACATCTGCTATTTTGGGGGAAATCATGCAAACACAGAGCAAATATTTTGCAGAGATAGATTTATGTATTGTTACTTACAAGCATCTCACACTATTAATTAGGGGGAAAGAAAGAAAGCAAGCAAGCAAGCAAGCAAGAAAGCAAGCAAGCAAGCAAGCAAGCAAGCAAGCAAAAAAGAAAGAAAGAAAGAAAGAAAGAAAGGAGCAAGCTGAAATTTATACTTAGACAAGTGAAACTGGCAATTGGCTTCCGCTTTTTTGCACATTTGACACTGCTGCCTGCCAGAGATAATTATAATACCTTCTGCTCTTGCACACTTTGACACACTGCTGCTAAATATATCATAACTCTCTTAAAAGGTATTTCATACTCACTGCTCAAACCTGTGTGTTAACTTTCTCTCATCTATATATACACAGTATATATATATTTTTTTTTCCAGTAGCATTATGTTTTTATGTGCCAAACACATCCATCCAAATTATTCCTGCCTGCATCAGCATGCCAAATGTTTACTTTGAGAGTGTTGCTTGAGGGAAAAGAACACATCTCTCCAGGAAGAAAAAACACACAGCGGCGGCGGCCATGCGACAAAGTATAAATTAGCCCTTGCACCTTAGAACCCTCCCCAGATCCTATCCTATCCTATCTAACCACCGTGGTGGCAGTAGTGCTGGTTTGGTGGCATAGTGGGAGGTGGATGGTAATTGCTCCATCAAGGTAAAAACGTTTTGCCCGGGACCTTGAAGGACCTCGGCAGATGACAAACCTCCGGGAGCCGCGACGGTTTCTAGCAGAGAGAGATGCAGGGGGAACTCTGCACGGCTGGGAGAAAATGAAGACAAAGGAGGATTGCTGGCCCATTTGTGTAAAGGTTAGGGCTAGGGTAATGAATACTCTGGCTGTAAGGAGCTCCCAACGTCTGCTCCCCTCCAGCTGCCTATAAGCTCATTTAGAGTGACACTGGAGTAATGTCAGTGCCAAAGAAAGACAGGGCGAGGGATGGGAGAGCGAGGGAAAAGAGATGGGGGAGAGCGACAGAGACAGAGAGAAGGAGAGAGAGAGAGGGAGAGAGGGTGGGCAAGGTATCTGTGTACTCTTCTTTTCCCAGATAATCCCTTCTGCCAGGATGAAAATTATCCTGCACTTATCCATAATTACTTTCCTCCTCCTCTGTGTCCACAATCCCACAGACGGTGCACGGTCCGTTGATACAGTGCACCAGACATGTGTACATTCTTACCTGCACACTCTTAACTGCCCATTGAGCCATGTTCAAAGCATGAAAAAAATGATAGCTCACAACCGACGCACTGTAGCTCTGAACAAAGTGATGCAAATGTATATTCTTTGGCTTCTGTACATCGAATCTGTCAGAGTCTAGCATCTAGACTCAGACTGAATGAATCTAGTCAGAACTAATCTAGTCCTAGAATCTGTCAGAATTAGCATCAGAAACTGAATTTCAGACTAGAATCTGTCTCTAGCATCAGAACTAAACTTGTCGAAATAGAATCTTTCTACAATCAATGTCTAGTTTCAATGAATATATTCTTAGTGCGCATCATTTTCACTGTTTTGATATCAGATCTACAAGCTCATATCGTGCCACTCTCGCGTGAGTTGTAGATCTGAGTTCAGCTAGTAGCTGTGTAGCGAGTGTAACATACGTTGAACACAATGCGTTCGGTACACTTACTGCAAATGATATTCAAATTTCATACAGGGAAATGGAATATTATGGCTTAGCGGCTGAGATTAGTTGAATCGTGAATGTTTTTTTCCTTTATGTTTATACACAATGATTTGTTCTGAGTTTTCTGCTTCTCTCATCTACAGTAGTTCTAATGTTTCAATGTCACCTTACCCGTGGTTTAGAAATAAAAGGAATAAACCTTGATTTGATAGCCAACACAATCTGTTGACATGGCAACGTTTTACTTTGGCATCGATTAATGTCCTCTGAGTTTCATGTACTTGTTCACTCTGAACATTTGTTATGTTTTCTTTTGCTTTTTTAATTTCTCTCCGAGGACAGTTATCTTGTGAAAACCTCGTACTTGGCTAACAAACACAGATACAAAGACAAAAAAAAATATTTGGTCTGAATTTTCTGGTTCTCATGTAGTGCCAATGTTTCAATTCCTTACCCGTAGGGCGTTGATTTCACGACCGCGGTCAAAGAAGTCCCAAACCCTGGGCCCAAGCTCGTCCCACGAGTCGGCCAGCTCTCTCAACATGGCCAAGGCGTGGAAGGTGCTGTTTGCCTGAAACAAGAAACAAAAAAAAAAAAAAAAAAAAAAAACAGTAGTTATAGCGGCAGCCCAATTCATCTGGCTTTTCATCCATTGAAAACATCCCCACTGGGACATCAATTTTCCTGTCGGGAGTGAACTTGAAAGTGCACCGGTGTGTACTTTACCTACTATGTACTCCCTGGAGAAACTCATCGCATCCACACCAGTCACCCCCCCGCGGTGACAAATGTAAATGGGGTTATTTAAACCATTTTGTCCTGACGTTAGATTGTTAGTTGCACCAACTAGTGCACCAATTCTAGTTTCTGAACAGATTCGCTGTCCGCACCAGATTCGCTAGTATTCCCAATCTGACACCAGATTTGCTAGACACAGATTCCTAGTCTCACCAGTTCACTAGTTTCGATTCTAGTACACGATTCAAGTGACACAGATGCAGATTGAACTTTATTTATTTATTTTACTTTTACGTTTTCTGAAAAACCACAGGTCAGTGGTGCTCAAATTTTCATGCCAAGGACCCCGAATTATCTTTGCTGCTGTGAAAATTGGAGTTCCACTGACCTCCCAGATTCGAGTTAATAGCCTCCTCGGACAGAAAACAAGATTCAAAGATGCACCTGATGTCTGTATGTTTTCAAATTTTTCCCATAAATATCAGACCTACATCGATCGCGCACTCGGTGGCGCTACGAGCTTGTAGATCTGTATTTTTCATAGTAAGTTAGAGTGTTCTGAACGTATTACCTGCACAGTGACATGTAAACAATCTGAAATGTGCCCCGTGTGAGGAGGCCCCTCCTCACGGCGCCGATACGGAGGAACCGGCTGTGAACTCATCAGATCCCGCGCTCACTCATTATCCTCAGCTCAATGTTCCCCACGCAGAATCCCCGATGCCTGACTTTGTTGTTTGTTTGTTTTGATTATGCACATATCGAAAATGAGGTTGATATCTTGGAGAAATGATGTCACCGCGAAATGCATTGCATTTCCCCCCCATCTCCCCCCTGAAGTACGTAGATCGTTGGCTGAGTTTTTTGTGCTGCATTCAGATGGAGTTAGATTAACTCCATACTATACAATAAATTGTAACTGAGATTATTGTCTGTATGTAAAGAAGCGTTTCTGTCTGAATAGTAGATTGTGGGCTCCATTTCTGTTACACGCTAAACCACTTATCCCAAACCCATTACCACTTTTTTTTTATTATTTTGGTAAACTTTCTGGAACCGTTCAACATGCCAATCTTGTAGACTGGTCATTTTAACTATCGAAAAATGTATTTTTTTTTTTAATATTTTAAAAATCCAAAAAAGTTAAAGGGGTTAGCGGGTTTAGCGGTGACAAAAATCTAGGCTGTCAGTGCCCCTTATACCAAGACATCAGAGACACATGCTATCCACAAATTACACACTCTCAACCTGAGTTTTTACCAAAAATACCATACTGTACCTATTGGGAGAAATACAACAATGTGCAAACACAGCAGCAAGATTTGTGAAATGTTTTGACAGAAGATTAGCCAATAGATAGTACTGTCTGTACTATCTAAACCTAGCTGCCCATGTAGCTGGTACATTTAAACAGAAGTAAAATCTATTTTTTCCTCTTTCCTTTTCTGCATCGTCTTGAAGAAAAACATCCTGAAGAGTCAAATAATTGATGCCGTTTGTTTAAAAATATAAAAAAAATATATTCTCCATGCCGAGTTATAACATGTATAAAATATCGCAATGTGACATAACTCTGTTTACAAAACTCTGCACCCCCGCCAAATGTAAATGTTTTCAACAGTTTTTATTTTACTTACTGTCTCATGCCAATAAAGCTCCTCCGAATGCTATGCATTCTTTGAACATGCATGTTCAAAGCGTCACAAGAGTGCATTAATTGGTATGTACCAAGTGTTTTCTAATACCTCTTTGATAATGAGACGAGCAGCGGGGCTGTCCGGTGTGTACAGGACCTTCCCTTGCAGCAAAGGCCTGAAGGTGCTCCAGATATAACGCAAGCCAGGTGTGTTCTCCAGGGTCTCAATCAGCGTCTGGCAAAACGCACCTGTAGGGGTGAGAGAGAGAGAGAGAGAGAGAGAGAGAGAGAGAGAGAGGAGAGAGAGAGAGAGAGAGAGAGAGAGAGAGAGAGAGAGAAAGAGAGAGAGAGAGAGAGACCTTTGACCTTTAAGAGCACCTTTATTAAAACACTATGTTACATGGCCAAGATATCACTCCTACTCAATCAATGTTAACTTGTGCACTACTCACATAGACATAAATAAAATGTATCCACATCTCTCAAAAAGAAAGCCACAAATCACCATCCTGCACCACACACAATACATTTCCTTGAGCCCAGAAGAGGCTAAAGGCCTCCACATTGTCCACCAGTTTATGATAGGCAAACTCTACCCTAAGGCGAGCTGCCACCAGTCCTCCCAACACCTGCACTGGGTCTGTGCTCCCAGCTCCCTCAGTTTTATTTTTGCGCGTCAACCATATTGCCTTTTTCGCCATGCCAGAAATAAAATTAATCAGTCTGTTCTTTCTTTTTTTCAAAGGAGTATTTTGGTCCAAACACAAATAGTTTGTTAGAAAAAACTTCCCCCAGCCCCTGAAACCAATGAGCCAACCTAGCGAAAAGGCCCCTTAGCCTAGAGCACTGCATAAAAAGACAAAAAAAGAGGACAAAAGGGAAGATAGGAGAGATAAGAGGCCAGGTCAAGATGACAAGATGCTATTTTCAAGTGGGCAGAAAAATAAGCCCCCCATTATGTGTATTCTCTTCATTTCAGAAAGCACAGAAGATAACCATGAGCAGAGGGATTTAATTGTACATTCAACAATCACGACCCTTCACAGAGAATGTGAACCGATTTGCAAAGCATCAGCGCCATTTCCTCGAATGGTAGTTCTGCCAAAAATACTGCAACTACAGCGTAGAGCTCAAAAACATTCTCATTGGCATAAAACCGGCCATATGCACTTGCCAAAATGTTCTCAAATGTGCTGACCTCATCACCTTTCATCACATTTTTTTCTTGATATCTATATACCCTATTGGCCTGAATATAAGACAGTGTTTTTCCCAATGGAAATATCCTAAAAAATGGAGTTGTCTCATATTTGGGGACTATATTATTTGACATCCAATGTTCTTTTAAGACTGGGGTTTTCAACAGGTGGTCCGGGGACCACCAGCGGTCCTTGAGAGGGTTCCAGGTGGTCCTAAGGCTAAATGATGGAAAGCTTATGTACCAGATGTAACTCTTGAGAGTGTAAAAATGAAACCAAATCGACCCGCAAGGGTCCATTTGGTTTCATAAAATATTTCATTTGGTTTCATAAAATATTCATCATCTGAATTAGCACCACTTAATTAAGAAGTTCATTAAGTTTTGATCCAGCCTGGAATTGTGAACAAAACCAAAAGAATTCGTTATTTTTAGGTCTTTGGGGCTAAAATGTCTTCAAATGGTGTTTTTTTTTTTTTTTTTTTGCTCAAATGCTGAATAAATAGCAGGCCCTGGTATGAAAATGGTTGAACACCACTGATTAACCATACGAGTCTTGGAAAACGGTGGTCGTCTTATAAGCAGGGCCGTTGGTCTTATATTCGGGACAACACGGTATGTCCATTTTTTAGCCCAAAGGGTGTTTTTTGGGGGCAAAACTACCGCTTGGAATGAATGAAAACTGGGGCTCTCATTTTTTATGATTTACACAGTGGCTATATTTGTTTTCATAGGTGATGAATCCACTGAGAAATAGAACTTTGTGTGTGTGCGTGCATACATCAGATAAAACAGTAGTTGGGTCATATCTAACCGATCTGTGATGGGAGAGAGCAGACACACACACAGACACACACACACAGACACGCACACACAGACACACACAAAATATATAATGCAATTACTGTAAGTATGTATGCTCTACTTACTAGCAGTGTTTTACCAGATTGTGAGGGTTGAACAGTACAACAGTATGTTTCATATTGCTGGTTGAGGAAGTGCAAGAATGAGAAGCTGAACCGTTGCCAATTTGTGTGCTGTCAATGTGTTACTGTGTTGGGCCTCGCGCTGACCATTATGCTGGCTCTCCAGACAGTAATTGGTCATCTTGTGGCCAATTTGGCTAACAGTCTGCTGTAGTGCACAGTCCATGAGCATGTCACAACATATCTGTTCCCAAGCATCATTCATCTTCTGTTAAGCTGAACACTTTTATAATGAATGGGGATTTTTTATGGAGCTTTTACCAAGCGCTCAAAGCACTTTACAATGGTTTATTCATTCATAACATCGGGGAGGTGAAGTGGCTCGTCGTCGGTTGTCCTCACTTCCCACGTTCACACTCCAGCGGCGGCAAAAGCTCACACACCCCACTGACTCATCCGAGGCAGTGCCTTGTTGTGAACATCCGTTGTTGTACTAGCGCTGGACTAAAACAAGTTCTATGAAAAATAGAGTCCGCACAAAAGCTTCTGCTCCACAATGTTTTTATCCCATTAAAAATACCGACAGGTTTCATGACGACAACGTTTCGGCCATTGCTGGCCTTCACCAGGTGACAGTAATCAAAAACAATGGTTGCTCAAAGGGCCACGTGACCACCAACAAAACCATCAGGCAGTAATTTGTTTGACACACCCCTGTGACATGAGTATACAGCCAGCACATCTAGCAAGTATCACAAAATACCACACTTGGACTGGTCGAGACTTGTGGCCGAAACGTTGTGTCCATGGAACCGCGGTGTTTTAATGTGTAGAATCATTTAAAAATATTCTTCAAAACAGTTAAATCTCCTATACACTCATCCCCCCCTAACATTTTAGTCAGGAGGGGTGAAATCAAATTGAGACTGAGTTTTATTCTATGGTACTTCAAGGAGACCAGGACCAAGGCGCAGTTGGAGGAATAACATTGACTTACTGGCCTTGGAACGTCTTAAGATCCCCTGCGACCCGACTACGGATAAGCAGTTGAAGATGGATGGATGGATCAATATTCAGGGGGAAAGGGTGGGTGAAAATCTTCTGTCATACATGTAGTTTTATTCGACAGCCTCAACACTGATGCCAAACTATAATACATGACAAAAAAGTTGTAACTGCTAAAAGTCAGGAAACTATTGTTTTCCTCACACTGAAAGGACATAAACAATTAATGGCACTCATTTTGAGTCCTGTTCCATCTTCATCCATGCTTGAAAGGCCCATCTACCCTAGACAATTTCCCAGGGAGAAAGAGAGAGGGAGAGAGAGAATGAGAGAGAAAGAGAGGGGGAACGAGAGATGGCAGGTCTGCTGGAAACTCCTGAAAAACGATGTTTCGCTCACGCGCACACAGTGTTACGGATGATTAAGCTCTAGTGCACCATCCGTAGGAGGTGGTGAGAGAGGTAAAAGAGAAAGCAAAAGACCTTCACATTGCATTGTGTGTGTACGTTCCATAGATGACCAACTAATGACACTGTACCCAAATCTATTTTACTGTCCCATCTAGGGCAGGGCTTGACACTAACACTTGCCCGCTTGCCCGGGGCAAGTAAAAAAAAATGGTGGGGCAAGTGAAGACTGCTACCTGGTTGCCCGATCGGGCAAGACCTCTGTGTCTTTCCCTGCTTTCTAGCTATGCACAATTCCAGGCTGGATTTGGGAAACAAAACAGGCAAATTAACATACACATCAAAATGACCTAATCTTCTACATTCTCTAGTTGTGTAGACCTGGGCTAATTAAGATGATGAATTTTAACTCTTGAGAACGTAAAAATGAAACCAAATGGACCCGCAAGGGCTCTAACATGAAGGACCTGACTACAAGCCTGGTGCGGCTTATAGTCAGGTGCGGCTTATACAAGGGAAAAAATGCCCCAAATTTAGCTGGTGCGGTTTATGTTCAGGTGTGGCTTATAATCCGGAAATTACCATAAGTAACTTCCTATATTGGCCATCCCGTTAATTTCCAAATTCCCTGGCATGACTTTCAAAACACCCATTTCGCCTTAACATAACAACCACACGTGGTGTCTATAGGCCAGGGCTATCCCCATCATGTTACTCACATTTTTTTTTTTTTAGTTTTGATGAAATCTTTAGATCCATCTATGCCAGTGGTTTTCAACCTTTTTAATACCTCACTATAAGAATTTGAGCCAAGGAATACCATTTGATGACATTCTAGCCCCACTGAACCCCAAAACTAAAGATTTATTTTGCTTTCGGCCACAATATCAGGATGGATTTCGGAGAAAACAAAACAGTCAAAACTACAGATCAAAAAGGACCATTAATCTGCGACATTCTCTAGTTGTGTAGACTTGGGCTAATTCAGAAAAGTTGAAATATTAAAAAAGTAATAATATTAACTCATGAGAGTGTAAACATGAATAAAAAAGTGGGCCTTGGTTATCAAGAAGGCTGAAGATTGTTACACGCCACCCCTGATACTAGCTGTCCAGGATTCTTTATGGATGGAGCTGGTTTTAATCAAGCGCTACGATGTTTTGGTTGCGCGCGCCGCACACGCAAGACGACAACAACAGTGAAGGGATTGCACCCAAAAAAAAAAGAAAAGAAAATTAGAGAAGTTAATCTTCCGCAAGACGGCGAAAGATGACATATTAAGTTGGATGGACGAGACAAAATGCATGGCATTGTGATGCGTTGTGGTATTTTCTGACAACAGATGTATATTTTATAACTCAATAGTGGGATCAGAGTGGTGGAGGATCTATATTTCACACCAGGAGCGCTGCCACAGTCAAGTAATTGCTCCGAGCCTCAAGTCGGGCCCCTCATCTTACCTGGCGAATTTAATCAATTTGAGTTGTCCCCTGGAGAGACACAGCACGACAGCCAGGCAGGGCTGCGGACACACGTGCACACGCACGTGCACACGCACACACATACACACACACACTCCTACACACACCTATTCCAGGCAGATGGATAAGAATGAATGCATAATCATGCAGACCCATGTCAAAGCATGCACACCAGTCCTCACAAACACACACTGACAACTACATGCTCAGAAAAATGTGCGAGCATACGCACACACGCAGACACGCACGCACACACACACACCAAACATACAATCCCAACGCACTGGATTGCACATGTTTCCTATCACCATTGAACTAGCCTGGGGGAACAGCAGGCGCTTTGTTACTACTGAACCAACTCAAATATGTTTACTTTGAATAAACATGATTTGAGTCGTTTTGGGACACGTCGAGACGGATTATGTGTGAGATCAAAATGTGAGAATGAATGACTTTAGAAATGGAAGAGGGTTTATGTTATGATGAAGGTTTGTACGGTATTCGTATGACCTTATGCGATGTCGAATGACTCACAATGCAATTATACGGTAATACTGCAATAACACAAAAACAAGCGTTTCCCTATCCACATTAAGTGACGAATCAGACAGGAATATTAAACTCCAGCTAACCTTCGCAAGCAAGTTATTTGACGGTAACTATAGTAGCACTCAAAGAACCACGCATATCTGTACCTTTTGAATAAAACAGACAGGCGTGAGACAATAATTGATGTCACAGAAACCGTGCAGGCCTCACAGGCAGAATTGTGGACAATCTTGCAGGAAGGGGTGAAATCCGACTATTATGCGACTATTATGTTCGGTTGCAAACAGGGAACATCTACTACTAGTGACCAGGTCGCAAGTCCACTATAGCTCCACCGGCAACCAGGTTCCCAAACCACTGTATTGACCAGAACACAGCCACTAGGCTTCACCCATTTTGACCTGAGCCCTGAGCCACTTTAACCATTAAGACATTAACATTTTCTTTTCTCTTTAAAAAAAACAAACAAACAGACTTACATGCTCACCAAGTGGCACGCTTTGAGCTTGTAGATCTGCTCTTTGAGAGCATACAAAATGAATTTTGTATGGTTATATACTCAAGAGTTAAAATATTCATCATGTGAATTAGCCCAAGTTTACACAGCTACAGAATGTGGAGTATTAATGGTCATTTTATCTGTATGTTTGACTGTTTTTCCAAAATCCAGCCTGGAATTGTGCACAAAAGCGAAATAAATCTTTAGTTTTTGGGTCTGTGGGGCTAAAATGTCATCAAATTCTGAATGAATAATAGGCCCTGGTATCAGAAAGGTTGAAAACCACTGGTCTATAGGTCTATCTGGTCTAAGTGGACAGTGTATTTCATCTATAGGCACTGCTGGATTTGGCTGGCAGCAGCATCCTTATACCATAAATTATAAACACATCAGATAACGCTGCAGACTGCTCACTCCGCAGCCTTTGTTATACTCAAACAAAAAGAAATTGCTGCAGCACAAAATCAAGCCCATAGCCACACACGCTAGTATTTGCTTCAATTGTATTTTCCTCAAAGACCAGCCGATTTCTGTGTACACAGCTGGGGGGGGTTGGGGGGGTGGGGTACACTCAACGCTTTCTGTTCAAACACAACAAAATAAGGGAATTAAAATCTTCCCAAACTGAGCAAAGCATCGGCGTTGCATTCAGCCCCAGACCCAAGGAAATATCATTGTCATCCTTTTCACCGCGTTTTTCTAAAAAAAAAAAAAAGAAAAAAAAAGGCTTCTTAATCCATTTTGCCCTGTCTGGATACTAGTTTCTGACACTAGTGTCTATTTTGTGACACTACATTCATGTATTGATGTTATACATTCTAGTTTGGGACACTAGATTCTAGTTGCTGATGCTTGATTCTAGTTCTCAACACTAGATTCTAGTCTCCCACGCTATTTTCAAGTTCAGGGCATTAGATTCTCATTTCTGAAGCTAGATTCTAGTTTTCTGACACTACATTCTAGTTTTTTGATGCTAGCTTCTAGTTCTTGGCTCTAGATCCTAGTTTCTGACACTAGATTCAATTGTTTCTGAACAAAATCTGTGTTCCTGTGCCAGTGATGCTCAACATTTCAGGCCAAGGACCACCAGAACTTTCTATATTTGGCTGCGGACCCCCATCTGAAAACATGTTCTAGGGATCCCCCAGAAGCAAAGAATTGAGTGAAAAATGTTTGCTTCCAAAATACAGTAATATGTACAAAGATTTGTGCCACATTTTCACTTTTTTTTTTTTTTTCAAAAAATGTCAGAGCTACAAGCTCACAGCGCGCCACTCGGTGGCGCGCTGTGAGCTTGTAGGTCTGATATTTTTCAATGTCTAAACTACAACAATGCCGAGAACACCAAAACATGTTACAGCACAGTAATGGTTAGACATGCTGGTGCGGCGGTGTTGTTTTCCTCTCATGCTGAGGTAGAGGGAATCAATCAGAAACAGCTCCTATTCATGTTTTCTTTGACGTTTGGCCAATTTAAGGCGCTGGCTAAAATGACTGTTTTGCTGTCTTTTTCCATGAAAGAAGCGTTCTAATCCGGTCTATTCCGTTATAACGGTACCTTACATGCCCTCCGTTTTCCACAAAGCCTTCACTAGGAACAGGTTGATCCTTTTTACAAAAGCTGAGATGTCAATTCTTTATTCCCTCGAGTGTGCATACGCTAACGGTGCTAAACAGTAACAAATCACACGTAATTTGGCTATTATGTGGCCCCACTTCAACTGAGTAGCGCGACTACTATCGAATAGAAAAGAAATAAACATCGCTTGAACGTGGTGACAACACGGTTGGACTCACCTAACTGGAATAAATAATTTGCTCAGGAGGCACTGAAGCTAAATAAGTTTGAGTAAAGAAACTATGTGAGTTACCCGAGTAAAAATTAGGTTAAAGCAGTGGTTTTCAACCTTTTTCATACCAGGGTCAACTATTTTTTTTATACAGAATTATAGCCACGGATAACCATTGACATTTTAGCCCCACAGACCCCAAAACTAAAGATTTATTCCAGGTTGGATTTGGGAAACAAAACAGTCAAACATACAGATCAAAATGACCATTAATCTTCTACATTCTCTAGTTGTGTAGACTTGGGCTAATTCAGATGACGAATATTTTAAATATTCGTCATTGCCATTTAAAACCAAATGGACCAGTTTACACTCTTAAGAGTTACATCTAAATTACATCTGGTTAATCAACTTTTCATCTGGTTAACCAATTTAGCTAGGTAACACCTGGAACCCTTTTTGGTCCCCGGACCACTGGGATCGTTCACTTTCCAAAAAAACTTTTTGGTAATTTCATCATCTACTGTCTTCTGTTAACACCACAGACATATCTTTTGGAATTTCATTTACAGTTTTCATTTATTTTTTAAAATACTGTTTACTGCCGCTCCTCTGCTCCACACCTGTGGAGACCAAAAAATAAAGTATTTTAAAAAATAAATGAAATGTGTTTCCATTTATTTTTAAAATGATGGTTTTGGAAAAATGTAGCCAGCTCTGCTGCGGTGGAGACTAAAGAATAAAACAATATATATTTTTTTTAAAATACTGTAAATGAAAACAGCAAATGTAAAGGCACAGATGTTTTTGATGAATGTATCATGCTTAACGCACGAGTTTGAAGTTATAATGGGTTTGTATAAGAGAATGGGGCATCTAAAATGAATATCAAATATCAAAATAATATAACTTAACCCTTAGTGTACTGAACGCGTTTTGGTGTTCTAAGCATTATGTTTTAACTATTGAAAAATAGCAGATCTACAAGCTCATAGCGCGCCACCGAGTGGCGCGCTATGAGCTTGTATCTCTGCTATTTTTGAAAAATCGTGAAAACGTGGTGCAAATCTTTTAATATTATGTTATTCAGAAACTAGAAATCTAGTCAGGATACTGTGGAGTGTCCCATAAGCTAAGGTGGATGATGAAATGGCCAAACGTGTTTTTATTCCCTAACAAACAGGTATGGGGACTAGATAACCAATCAGAAGTCGTGGTGTTGCCGAGAGACCAGATAGCCAATCACATGGCCTGTACAAAAATCCTCCCAAGGCTCAGAGGTCAGAGAACAATATTCTGCAGAAATAAAACAGCAGCTGCCAATTAAATGATGTGTCATTTCTTGTTTGAAAGTAACTCAGTCAGGCTAAGTGCATGTGACAGAGTCTATTTTAACGCTGTTGTAATCGCCATTAGCCTACCTCTCCTCTCTTAGGCTTCATTCTCACCGTTGTTGCTGCAACGTTCCAGACAGGGATCAATATGAATAGGTCTTATCTTATGTTATATCAGGGGTTTCAACCTTTTTGATCCCAGGGCCCACCATTTATTCAGCATTTGAGCCACGCACCACCATTTGAGGCCACAAAGACTGCATAACTAAAGTTTGCTTCTGTCCATGAGCATTATTATCTTCTAGTTCTAGTGCAGACCTGGACTAATTCACATGATGAATATTATTTTACCAATGCGCTGACAACTTTCATAGGGAAAACCGGAGGAGAGCCGTTTGAAATGCATTGGATTGAATGGGTGTGAATGGGACAAACAAAAAAAAAAGTTGTCGCGGCAATTCTGTTCCAAATGAAAGTCAGGAACAGGATCTTCATCAGACGATGCGCTCGGATGCGCTCGTCGTGCGTTTCGGCGTGCGTAATCTAACGGGAAATCCACGCGGACCACGAGAACGGCGTGAAAACTTAACTGTTGAGAGCGTAAAAAAAAAATCACTATGCATATTCAAAATCATGGACCCTGTGTGTCCCTGTCGAGTTCTTCCAGGGCAACGTCATGCGAACCGCCACTGCATATGGTACCTCTAAGCTCAGCAGAAAAGCAGCGATTTAACAAAAAGAAAGAAAGTGACTGGAAGAGTCTGTTGGAACATGCATGCATAAAGTAACAGGCTATCGAGGGGCACCTACTGGAGTTGGCGGTCCTGATGTCAGACAGAGACTGGTTGCCGGCCATCTGTCTGGAGGCTGGGAAGCTCAGGGTCACATTGGTGGAGTTGCCGAGGTCAGACTGCTTCCCACACAGCAGCATGTTGACGCTGCCCACCATGTCCTGACGGAAGTCCAGCGAACCGGCGGCCTCCAACAGCATGGAGTCCTGCAACCGGGCCATCTGGACACCCAGGGGTGCAAAAATGCATGGAAACAATACTGTTTGTTTGAAATGGATGGATAACAACAACAACAGAGGAGGATAATGGTGTTTGAGGCTACACTAGGAGAGCGGACAGGGTGTGACACCACGCATGTAGTGCAGGGCTTGACACTAACACTTGCCCGCTTGCCCGGGGCAAGTAAAAAAAAATGGTGGGGCAAGTGAAGACCTGGTTGCCCGATCGGGCAAGTGTGCAACTTAGTGCACTATAACACAACACAAGATAAATTTGTCTTGAAGGCAGTCATTGCACTCTGCCTCTGTGTCTTTCTCTGCTTTCTAGCTATCTCTACCTATCTCTCTCTTGGTTCCAAACTATCATTTTGCTGTGACCACTATGGGCTCTGTGACCACTATGGGCTAATTAAGATGATGAATTTTAACTCTTGAGAGTGTAAAAATGAAACCAAATGGACCCGCAAGGGTCCATTTGGTTTAATTTTTACGTTCTCAAGAGTTACATCTGGTTAACCAACTTAGCTGGGGACCACCTGGAACCCTCTCAGGGACCACTGGTGGTCCCCGGACCGCCTGTTGAAAACCCCTGGTTTAAAGCACCCAAGTAGGAAGTAAACTTAAATGCAAAATTTACAATATATTTTTGGGGGCAAGTGACCATGAGCTGAGGGCAAGTAGAATCAAAATAATAAAGGAAGTCCGCACACAGCTATGCTCCACAGTGTTTATTGAATTGAAACACCGAAAGTGTCACACGACGTTTCGGCCATGTTTGGCCTTCATCAGGTGATGAGGGCAAGTAGAACCTGACTTGCACTTGCCCGATGGGCAAGTGCCCATCAACCCCTGGTGGAGGTGTGACACCACGCATTTAGTGGTCATAGAAATAAATCTGGGCACACACCATCACGATATCAAAACAGCTAGTATTGAGACTAACACCCTTACAAGTAATGCAAGGAAACTAAAGTAACTCTTCCCATTTTTCCCCATTCAGTAACACCCTGCTATGTTTTCAATGGGTGAATTAGTTGTTTCCAATGTTATATAATGTAATGAATACATAAAAATTCTCCACCTGCCTATCCCATGTTATGTCCACTGACATGGTACAGCCCTAGAGCAGTGTTTTTCAACCTTTTTGATGCCAGGGCCCACCATTTATTCAGAATTTGAGCCACGGACCACCATTTGAGGACCCCACAGACCCCAAAACTAAAGATTTAGCTTTTGTCCGTCTTCTAGTTGTGCAGACTTGGGCCGATTCAGATTATGAATATTTTAACTCTTGAGAGTGTAAAAATGAAACCAAATGGACCCGCCAGGGTCCATTTGGTTTCATTTTTACATTCTCAAGAGTCACATCTGGTTAACCAACTTAGCTGGGGACCACCTGGAACCCTCTTAGGGACCACTGGTGGTCCCCGGACCACTGGTCGAAAACCCCTGCCCTAGAGTGAAACACATTCCACATGAGAAACAGGGAGAATCATCATATAATGATGATTGGTCAACATAGGATATGTCAGTATTATATCCATATCTTTAGACTGGCTATTGTCTGTGATTTTGGATATTGTACTATTGGCATAAGTGCACCTTTTCCCCCTCTGTGTTGACAAGTAGACCTTAAAAGAACTAGACCAGTGTCATTAGGAAAATATTTTTGCCTTGAAAACAATTTAATGACAGAATTATTTATTTATTTTATTATGTTTTTATAAAGTAGTTACTTTCATAATCTAGTAATCAGTAAAGAAATGTGTACTTTTTCAGAGAAGTAACTATAACACCGACACTTGGAAGCTAGCTGTAGCCCCACTAAAAACGCCTGGACAACGCTCCACGCGCCCCAAGCTTTTCTCCCTCCTGGCCCCAAAACTATGGAATGAACTTCCCACTGCAATCAGAACCACAGACTCACTACCTATCTTCCGCCGCAGTCTGATGACACACCTCTTCAGACTCCATCTCAGCCCATAGCACTTGTATTACATACCAACCCACAGTACTTGCCGCAATGACTTATATAGGTTGCCTAATGTATTAGTGTATTACAATGTATTACAATGTTTTTAGCGCTTTGTTGTTGTTGTAAAATGTATTGTAAATCCTGATTAAATTGTAAACTTTTTCACCATTGTAAGTCGCTCTGGATCAAGAGCGTCTGCTAAATTGTAAATTGTAAATTGAGCAACGGCAAGGTTGCCGGTTCGAATCCGGGTTCCCAAAGAGTTAGTGTCGGTGTGTCCCTGGGCAAGACAATTAACCCCTAATTGCTTGCAATGTGCTGGTCAGTACCTTGCATGGTTTCTTCTGCCATTAGAGTGTGAATTGGTGAATGTCATCGACTATCTATGTAAATGGCCCTGGATAAAAGGTGCTATATAAATGCACCATTTACCATTTAACTCACTTTTTCAAAGTAACAAGTTCCCAAATGCTGAAAACAGCATACATTATAGGATGTGACAGAGATGATCAGCTGATACAGAGAATAAGCTAAGCTTGTGTTGCAGTCATGAATCACATTGTAGTGGCACTAACCTCTTCAATCACTGGCACTGCGTTTTGGGTGGTTTTCTGCACTAGTTGAAACGCGTCTGCCGAGTTCAGGTCCAACGACGACGGGATCTGAAGCAGAGTAAATAAAAAAGTTATGTTTCCACGAGAACAGATTCCACAAGATTAAAGCAAAATTAAGATGCTAACATGAAATGTTGCTAATTTGGGCATTACTCGTTCTCTTTTTTCCCCCTCCCATACCGTGAGCTGAAAATAAACTATTTATTCAGTGTGTTAAAATGCTTTTCTGAAGCAAACACAAAGAGACATTCAAGTTGCCGTGCAAAGATTCGAGTCAGCGTGATGAAAAGGTAACAATTGCGTGCCCTTTCAACCGCAACCGTCATTTCCATGCGTCGATTGCACCGTCTGCTATGCAGGTCTGTTCTGACCTTCAAAAAGCACAAAATGATGCAGCTCAGAAATCTACCCAGATTCCAGCACAAAGGTGGAGATAAATAAGCACGCAGGAGGAAAGGACACGGAAGGACAAAAAAGCATAATCATAATAATAGTCACACAATTATAGACACGCGAAAATACGGTAACAGAGCTTTTAACAAGTCAAGCGGATCGGCCAGTGTCTATCCAGGGCAGATGAGTACAGAGCAGTACGTATTAATTTTTTTGGTGAAATTGCACACTTGACAGCAATGAGCACTCTGAGTGAGACATCTCAATGGGGCTGATTGAAATAACACATCATGGTTCTCTCCCATTAGAAATCAAGAGCTTGAAATCACAGCGATTTTGTTTTTGATTGATTAATTGTATACTTTGTGAACTTGCAAAAAGTGCACGGTGGCATTGATTTATACAGGAGCATGTAGTGTCGTAATTCTGGAGACCCTGTCTCGTCTCAAGGACTGCCTCGAGAGGTTTTTTTCGTCCTTGTCTTGCGGCAAGACTCGGACAATTTGAGTGATTTGATCTTGACTGCAACACTAGAATACGACCTTATAGAACAGGGGTAGGGCACCTATGGCTCGGAGTCGGGAGCCAGATATGGCTCTTTTGATGGCTGCATCTGGCTCGCAGACATTTCAGTGGGAAAGTGGCAAACATACACTTGTTGTGTATCCAATCTATGTATCTATAGGCATGTATCTATCGCATAGGCAACACAAATGAGGATGACTCAGATGTATGACGTATTTTGTTCTGCCAGGGGTTGACACTAAGGTCTCCAAGGTATTTGCCCATTGGGCAAGTGCAAGTCAGGTTCTACTTGCCCTCAGGTCATGGTCACTTGCCCCCCCAAAAATATTTTGTATTTTTTGCATTTAAGTTTACTTCCTACTTGGGTGCTTTAAACCAGGGGTTTTCAACAGGTGGTCCGGGGACCACCAGTGGTCCCTGAGAGGGTTCCAGGTGGTCCTCAGTTAAGTTGGTTAGCCAGGTGTAACTCTTGAGAATGTAAAAATGAAACCAAATGGACCCGCATTTTCACACTCTCAAGAGTTAAAATTTATCATCTTAATTAGCCCAGGTCTACACAACCAGAGAATATAGAAGATTAGGTCATTTTGATGTGTACCGTAAAATACCAAATAGTAGCCCGGGCTGTTATTATGCAAAATCCATTCGGACCCCGGGCGCTTATAAGGTACTGGGCTGTTATTTGCAGTAGGCTGTTATTTATTTTTGCACCGTCCTGCACAGGGCCATTATTTCGTTACAGTTTCTGTTGAACATGTTTTTAGTGCAAAATTAAAAGGTATAATAAACATATGTATAGCAGGCAAAGTTATTGACTTTTTTATTTAATATTTAGAATAGAAGACCTTATAGGCAGCATTGCTTAATAGATCTGACCCAGATTCAGACTGGCATGATTGACTGTAATTACTTAATTGGTTGCACACTGCACAGCTGTGTAACTTTTCACATTTTAGAATATTGTAATGTATAGCCTCAGTATATTCTTTCAAATGAGGTTTGGCCTTACAGAATACATGGTGGTCAGTTTTTCAATCAAATCAATCAAATGAACCGCTGGGGAAGCACCTAATAATTAAGACAAGAGTAGGGCCGTATACGTGTGCTCGCTCTAAACTGCGTACAGGACGATTCTCTCTTCATATTGTTTGATGAAGTCATAGGCTATAAAACGTGACCTATAGCTATACCCAATGGAAATATAAAATATATAAAATATACACTGTGTTGACGAGTTGGAATTACAGCAATCGCTTGAAACCCGAGTGAGGAAGGGACATTTGCAATCTCAACTTTCATCTCACCTCAACAGCGCATCGGAGTCAATGCGCTGCGCTGACGCTTGGATTCAGTATGGTGAGTGCGTGTGCGCAAACGTAGATCCATGCACAAAATGACAGTAGTAGACCTAAACGTTTGACAGAATACGCAGTCTGAGTTTAAAAAAATCGTTGTATTGTGGCTATGTATGGCAGAATTAAACATGTATTTTGGGGATGTGGAGAACTGCTGTCGCATTGTGACATGCGATATGCTGACGGCATGGTGCGCATCAGGCAGAAATGAGGAGGTCTGCAAACGCCATACAAATAGTATTTAATATAGTATTTAATATGTTTGCAAATAACAGCTCATGGGCGCTTATTTGGACGAGGGCGGTTATTTGGACGAGGCGGTTATTACGCAAAATGGTGTGGGTACATGGGCCGTTATTCGGTAGTGGGCGGTTGTTTGAGTAAGGGCTGTTATTTGGTATTTTACGGTAGTTGTTATTTTGCCTGTTTTGTTTCCCAAATCCAGCCTGGAATTACGGATAGCTAGAGAGCAGGGAAAGACACAGAGGCAGAGTGCAATGACTGCCTTCAAGACAAATTTATCTTGTGTTGTGTTATAGTGCACTAAGTTGCACACTTGCCCGATCGGGCAACCAGGTAGCAGTCTTCACTTGCCCCACCATTTTTTTATTTTACTTGCTTCGGGCAAGCGGGCAAGTGTTAGTGTCAAGCCCTGTTCTGCTGTCAAAAATAGCCGATGTGTGCATGTGCAAGAAGTTCTGTACAACAGACCAATTGCGTTACCTAAAAAGAAACCCTTTTGAGAAGATTGCTAAAAGACAATGAAAGGACGAGTAGTATCGTACTCTTCAGCAGGACTAATATGCAATGATAAAATAGCAACAGCATAAGCATGTCATAAGCAGACTTATTGTACCTTAGAGGTGTTGAAATTGCATAAAATGCACAAATGTACTTGCATTTTTAGCTTTTAAAAAATATGGCTCTCACAGAATTTGATTTACAAATATGTGGTGTTCCCGACCGCTGTTATAGAACTATTGTAGAACTAGGAGAATGCTTAAAACCCAGAGCTCATTTCCATTGCCGTCCTGTGTATTCAATTCATGGTGTTGGTGTGCATCAAAAAAAAATACCAGTGCTGCAACATATGGAGTAGTGGACGAAGGGGATCCCACGCCACAAGGCAATCTCGCAAACCCCATTTGTTTCAACTCAAACGTATTCCTGTGTACCTACTTCTTGTATGATTGAGCGTCTCAGGCCTCAAACATTATAATTTCTTGCATGATTTTTCTTCAATCCCCTCCCTCCTTTATAAATCAGGCAAGCTGATTGGAAAATGATTGAGTGAAAATATCATAATAATTGAATTGTGAGCAGCACTTAGGATTACAGAGGCGTTCTGATACAATACCTAAAAGATAACCGATGCATTTGCATTTCAACTAAATCCTCTGGAAGGAGAACCTATTCTTGGCTTTTGCTTAGTGTGCAATTTACAATTTAGCAGGCGTTTAGCAGGCGCTCTTAATCCACAGCGACTTACATTAAGCAGTGAACAAAAGGAGAGTGTAGCAATACATCATATGCATACAAAGTGGTTAATGTGAATCAGACATAAGCTAAGAGTGTAACAGTAAAAAAATACTATGCTAATTAAACTGTGCATACAAATGCTATAGTTAGTGCTATAGTTAGTATAGTGCTCTGTTTACATGAAGTGCAATAAGACCACATACACCACTATATAAGTCTGCATAAAAATACATCTAAATGCAAGTAATGATATTACACACACGTAGGAGCGAAAACAATTCCTGACGGTGGCAGGCATTGCGGCAGCTACAAATCTGACATGGCAGTTATAAATCTGTCTCGACCGTTGGCCAAAACGGCAACCGCAACAGGTTTTTCCAACGTCACAACATTTTGTGACCGCGACATGTCACGACCATTATTCATAACTATTAAGTAGTCGTGCCAACGTTCGTGAATGGTAGTGAAACCGTTTTCACCGGTGGGTGTCCTGCAAAGTCCCGTTGCAAAATGATTTCACAGAAGTTGAGCCAGCCCCAACCACAGCCAGCCCTTTTTCATATTTTTTTGAGGTAGCCAGTGCCACCGATTTTCATCTAAAACTGTCATATTTCATATTTCGGTCCATGTTTGTTGGCGACACACTTCCGGTTCCGGGTTGGTCCGTCCCTTATTTTGGTCTGTTCAGAATGGAATATGCGGTTGCTGCTCGCTGCCGTTATCATTGGGATCGTATCAAACCGGCGACGGTGAGTGACATAGCGTCAACCAAACGGCATCGGTCATAACTATTTTTCATAATGATAACGCGCGACGTAGCTCTACTGCAAGGGCACGCAGACTGTTAACTGAAAAATATGATCGCAGTAATGAATTAAATTGATTGATTTGAGCTGTTGCACCCCTAAAAAAAATCAACCTCTTCCAGTCGGTCTCCTTTGTGACAGTGATAAATTCAACCTTTTTTCCCCCTTTATGTTGTTCTTATCACCTTTATTCATGAACTTCAAGCTTTAAGTGTGAGAGCCTGATGTTCTTCTCCTGCTTTTTTGCTTCAGGCGCCGAAGAGTTTTTTTTTTCTTCTTCTTCTCTCACCATATCTCGTCTGCACTTTCTTTGTCATTGACTAAAAAATGCCTCGGGGGGCTTAAATCGTTGGAATGCTCGCTCTTTCGCTCCCCTACAAACTTCCACCACCTTATCTCTTATTCATTGGGTTTGCTGTCCCATACATTTTCTCTTAAAGATAAACTCGGGAGGAAAGGCGCAGGGCTTTCATCATCATGAAGGGGCCAGGCTGTGTTTCTGTCCCACGACAGGAAAAACATCAATATTAATAAACAAATAATTTCCACCTGATCACATGCATGCGCATCGGTCACTGGAGACCCACAGAGTAGCGCTGAAGAGAAAATATATTTCCATTGGAAAGAGAAGACGTCTCAAGGTTAACAGTGAATGGATATCTAATTTATTTAATACAAAATGCTTTATATCTCTCATCAGAAATACGAGACTGAAATACAGGTATAATATACTGACAAAAACTAATAGCCATGGTACTGCATGTATCGCTTAAGATGAAGGGTAGGCAGTTAGAGGCAGTTAGACTCAGTCAGACTAAAAAAAGCTTAGTTTAACACCATGTGCCCCTTTTCTCTGTTTGGAAAATGCTTAAGCAATAAGTTTTACATAAGCCTGTCCTTTCAATACAATAACGTATAGACTTCAATATCTTACTCAGCATGTACTGTATGTATGGCTGAGGACCCGAGGGAGTGGTACAGTGGCTGGTGCTGCATTGGTCTGGCAGGTGGGGATTTGCCTAGAGTGGCTGATTGGACCAATATAGGCTTATTATATGGAGAGTGGTCTGTCCGGAAACTGATGATCTGACCATAAACTCAGCACAGCTGGACCCACGGACGTGGTGATGTGTCAAGTGGGAAGTGGGTGGGAGTATGCTGAGGTCATCAAGCAGTTATTTAATCATAGACTGGCTTTGACTATAATACATATACTGCATATACAGTATGAGCATGCTGACACAGATACGGCTACTTCATATACTGGTATGGGCATCATCGGATATTATAATATATATTGCCTATGCCTAAATTATTATATTATAATATTATATCGGCATAAAAGGGAGAGATAACAAGAGAGACTGTGTGATTCAATAGCAAACAACGACCAGGTTCTTACTAATCGCGACTAGATTCTGGACGCGACTAGTTTCTTATGGTCGCAAACTTCCTAAACAAACCCTTACCCTATCCACTGGCGTGCACAGAGAGTTTCAAGGGCAGGTGCTCAAATGTAACCAGGAGGGCGGAAAATTGAGTTTTGGGGGGTTAAAAACGCATAGAAAACAGCATTTCAGCATCTTTTTGCTCTTTTAAAAAGGGCATGTTGGTCCAGAGAGGGCCACTAGGGGGTGCTCAAACCCCCCTTGACGTCTATGTATGCACGCCTATGACACTATCCCCTGCAAACTGGTTGCAACTTGGTTGCAACCATTTACTGTAGTGATGACTAGCAACTAGGCATGGCCAGAAGGTAGGTTGCAACTAGTAAGCAACTTGTCGCCACCTGGTTGTGACCTGGTCGACGGTCACTACTGGTTCTCCCCCTTCCCGGAGAAGAGGGTTAGCTAGGGTTAGTCAGGTGGGATTACCAACTTGCATTGTTCCCAACTTTACGCGTAGGCGTGTATGCCCAAGGGTCACTGTTCAAGTTTAGAAATTCTTGACAATGAATGTACTGTATGTGGAACCCTTGTCATTTTCTATATTTAGTCTTAAGAGAGTACAATCTGGGTGAGATTGGAAATATGGTACGCCTGTTTGAACGTACAGTGAATCATTACAGAAGTCCTTCATCGAGACAGAATTCCTTCGAATACATGGTTTCAATTATAGTCTGCTACACGCTTGGCTTGGCATGGGAAAGTACAGCGCTGCAGTATGCAAAAAGGCAATTTAGTTGCCAATTCATAGATTGAAAACTCATTTTTTGGAATCGCAATGTGCACTGCAACATCAGGGGGGTTGAGTAAGCATGCTTTTCCAGGCCAACATAGAGCAGTCCCCTATACGCCGGACAGAGCAGAAGCAACTCGGGTCATGACAAATTTTGACAGCACACACAATGTTTTGGGACAATCAAATAATTTCCAAGAAGAAAAATGAAACAAAGAGTGTTGTATCCTGTTTTTTTCCCCTTCTTGGTAATTAGATATTGCATGATAGTATTGTGTTTGTTGTCATGGTTTGTCACCGGCCAAGTTCCAGATATGGAATCAGCATTCATTGTTTGCTGATTACTTCGTGGACACAGCCAACACGGGTCTCTACAAATCGCGACAACACACACAATATTATCATACAATATCCAATTAGCAACAAGAAAAAAAAAAACACTTTTTCTTTTGTTTTTCCTTCTGAGAAATTATTTGATTGTCCCAAAACATTGTGTGCGTTGCCATTCGATTTGCTTTGATTTAAAATGTTGTAATTGTTTGAACTTTTCATGGTCCATATTGTCCATGGTCCAAATGTTCTAGTATAATAAAAGCATACTAGAAGTTAGAACAATCATTTGTGGGGAAAATGTCACAATATGTCAATAGCCTATATCAAATCAAAACCGATTTAAGATTGCAATACAGTATAAAACGATTTAGCTACCGTACCGTGAGGTAAGTGAATCGTCCCACCTCTACTGAATTACTGTACCTGGGCGACCACTTTTCCCATGTCCACGTTCTGCAGTAAGACTCGCCGGGCGTCTCTCAGCTGCTGAGGAGTGAGGGAACAGCTGACGTTCTGGAAGGCCTCCCTGTCAGCCTGGCTGTTGAACTGGACGTACTCATCCAGGCTGCTTCCTCCATCACAGATGACGCTCTTCAGGTTTCCTGGAGGCTGCAGGACACCTGTCATCTGAAGAACAAATTCCAGCTAACCAACCTGGCAGTTTCCGTACATCTTTTTTTCCCATCCATATTTTATTTATATAACATTTGTTTTCTTGACGTTAGCGGTTGCGCCGGGGTTGCTTTGCCCTTTTCAGGCTGCCTTGTGTTGTAGGTTAGATGTCAAGTTCATGCATTATTAATGTGCGTTGTTTTTTTTTCTGCTTTACTCCGGGCTTTCTCTTATCTCTTCCAAGCAAAAAAATGAAATATATGTCCGTATGGCCATGTGTGAACTAGGGCTTTAACCAAAAAATCGATACATCGATGCATCGATTTGCATAACACGTGTCGACTCTAAAAAGCACGAGTCGATAAGTTGTTTTTTCCCCTTCCTCCGAGCGAAGGAGTAAGGAGGAGGAATTAAACATTTACCTTTGTTTTCCCCTTTTTTCTTTCTCTATGTGTGCGACGCGTGTGTATATAATTCAACTGTAACATTGGTTACTGTCACTCACGGACAGAAGACTCCTTTGAAGTTTCCTTTGCAACTCTATCGGAGTAAAGCCTTAATTTAGGCTTACCAATCTTAAGCAGCTGCGTGCGCCTTGCGCTCTCGGCGCGCGGCGTTCCACTGATCATTACGTACACGGATCAGATCGAACAGCAAACAGTGTCAACGAAATACAGAACTTCATCAATCAACTCGTCCTCCTGCTACAGTGACCGTCTTGTTCCTCGTTTCGCATTAGGCTACGCAGTACGCACGGGACGCATGCTTCTGTCCGCGTCGTTCTCATTAATTTACTGAATGGATCAGAAAAGAAAGCGGCGCGGTATGGTGGTGGTGGTGGAGGAGGAGGCGGCTACATGTAATGGATAGTATTCTGATAATGTGGCCGCTATGTTAGAACCAGCGTGTGTGTGTATGTCTTCTGTTGCGTTCTAACATGTGGTTAGAACGTTGTGTGTTTTTATGGCTGGCCATAGTGGACGTTGTGCTGCGCTGTGTGCCAATACTGTTTTCATATTAACCTTGCCACATGCGTCGGCTCGCGATGTGTTTTCTATAAGCACTGCGCCGGCATATAGCGGCACCATTTGATCCCCGACCCCCCTCGGAGAACCATCACGACGGACCCCCCCCCCCCCCCCCCCCCCCCCCCCCCGCGCCATAAAACGATAAATCGATAATTTATCGACTTGACTGTCTGACAAGTCGACTTGAAAAAATCTCAAGTCGTTAATGCCCTAGTGTGAACATAAAGGGCCAGACGCCTTTACTGACCATGAGAGATGTATACAGTACATACTGTATACTGTACAGAATACAGAATGAAATTAAATCTATGAAATAAAATCAGACCTGTCTGAAATGAGTGGTGCTGTACTGTACTGCATGTGGCTAAGCAACAGTGGCACTTGGTGGTCACCAAATGCCATTTGCTACGCAAGCTTGTAAATCTTTTGACCATCTAGGCATGGGGGTAAATTGACCTGCGCAGTGACGTCACCGCCCCGGTTCCGGAAGTGTTTTCCTCATTCATTTTTCTCATAGACTTTTCGAAAATAATTTATATAAAGACGATTTTGCCGCGGACAAAGCCAACTCAGGTCGTGACAAATCATGACGACACACACAATATCATCATATAATATCTAATTAGCAAGAAGTAGAAAACGGCAGGATACAACACTTTTTGTCTTGTGTGTGTCATCATGATTTGTCACGACCCGAGTTGGCGTTTGTCTGCGTTGTAATCGTCTTTATATAAGTTATTTTCGCAAAGTCTATGAGAAAAATGAATGGGCAAAACACTTCTGGAACAGGGCCGGTGACGTCACTACGCAGGTCTATGGTCCCCTAAATGCCCCGACTGCCCAAACAAACATGACGGCATGCACAACAACTGATGTTGTTGAAGTTGCCTATCAGACCTTACTTGCCTACCAGACCTGTACGAGATATAAATCTTGTAAAGAATTTAACTGAAAATGGTATGAGGACGGCTTCATTGCCTGTGGTCCGTGGCTCAAACGCTGAATAAACAGTGGGGCCTGGTGTGAAAAAAAAATGAAAACCACTGACTTACCGGATTCAGTTGGACGTTTGCAGCCATCAGACCCTGGATAACCGTGGGAGGCACGGACAAGTCCTCTCTCAGATACGTGGTAAATGTTTCATTGTCATCCAGAATGCTCCCCAGACGCATGGCCTGACCTTAAACAGGAATAGAAGAACAAGCATGACATCTTTGCTGTAATTTGAAGAAATGAGCAGCAAAAACGTAGGCCTTTTACCCCACAAAGTAGGGAGAACAGAATACCCTTGCCGGCGCACACAATGATTTTTTTTAAAAACCCAATAAAACCTTTCCTAAGTGTTCGCTTTAAAGGTGCGGCGAACCGGAAAAGGGGGACACTTTACTTTGAAGTTTCAGCCTGAAACGCTGGTCTGAAGTTTCTGAACCAATCAGAGCTTGCATCCCTTCAGGCTATGGGACTTAACCCTCAGTGAACTGAACGCGTTTTGGTGTTCTAAGCATTATGTTTTAACTATTGAAAAATAGCAGATCTACAAGCTCATAGCGCGCCACCGAGTGGCGCGCTATGAGCTTGTATCTCTGCTATTTTTGAAAAATCGTGAAAACGTGGTGCAAATCTTTGTTATTCAGAAACTAGGAATCTAGATAGGACACAATGGGTCAAAGAGAAAGGGACAGCCGTACAATGATATATGATTATATACTACACAGGATTATTTCTTTTCTACAACTGTGTGTTCAGATATATATTCTAATGTGATGAGTGAGTTTAAGCTGAGTAGTACACTGTCTGGATGCCAGAATGGGATTAAAAACCAGACCATTTCTGACTATAATCAAGACACCTGTGTTTGTGGAGGATTCAGGAATGGGGTAACAACAGGTCAGCTTAACTTCTATTGGCTTTTACTGATGTGATAATGGATAGATCATCACGCAGCACGTCATTCAGGAAGTAATTAAAACTTTTATGGAGTATTCCATTTAAAAACACATAAAGTCCAAGTTTTTGGCATGTATTGTTAAGTGTGTATTTTTCAATTCACCGGCCCTTTCAAGTGCTTACTTTGTAAAAAAAAAAAAAAAAAAAAAAAAAAAAAAAAGAAAAGAAAGAAAAACATGCACCGTTAAATTTATTTAAATTTACCTTTTGTTTATTTGAGTTTACAAAATTCGATGTCCTCAGGAAACAAATGTTTTTTTATATATATTTTTTGTTCGGGGAAAAGCAATGTATAAGAAATGACAACCGATTGTGAATGCTGTCGGTTGTTTGACATTATACGCCTTGCTTTGAACAGCACACGGTCACACTCCCTGAGTGCTGCACCACGCAGAAATTAAAGCCTTTGAATAATTGGTGCAAAGAAAATGGGTGGAAAAAGCAGAGCAGCGTTGAGTGGGTGACAGCGCACATGTCCATAAACATGCATCAGTTTGTTAACCAGACATTTTCTCCTGATTAGTCACCCGCAGATAGCTGCAATTTAGCCCGAGCCGCGGCATCAAAACCAATCGTCTGTTCAATGTTATCATCCTCCCTTTTTGACAAAGAGAATGGCTGTAAATTGCGAGCCAAGACGCCCCGCTGTTTCCCTCTGCGCGTTTCCCTCGTATCTGTTGAACTTGTGCATTTTGTGCTCTGTGGCACTCAGAGCATATGCCACCGAGACGACTAAAGGATGCATAATTTAATTAAATCAGCGCTTTGGCAAGTGTAATACATGAAAGTCAAGTCAATTACCAATGCCAGAGGTTCGTAGCTACTAGGGATGTGCCGAGGGCATTTTAGTTTACCTTGGGCTACATAAGGTTTTATTAATAGTCTACTTGCCAACCCAGAGAGGGCCATTATGCATCCAGGCATGTTGAGTACACCAAGGTTTTATGCATGAAATGTTGAGTAGGAGACCCCAGCAGTAACTAATTAAATACTACATAGTACTGTAATAGTATTACCTTTTCCAGCAAAAGTAAAGTAAAGATAATAGTCTGACATGTGTAGTAATATGTTACTCTGGCAAAACATGCCTCATTACGCAATACTTTTGAGCTTGTTGTTGCATGATGTGAAAACAGATTTACAAGCTATCAAAATATAACAGAGATGTACTGTAGTTTGTCGATCCTAATCCACCACAGCATTCTGTACACAGGAAATACACTACCAAGTTATCGCAGTTGTCACAAGTCACTAAACAGATTGTGTTGTACATCTCTATTCCTTTGTAGGGAATAGAGATTGTAATATTGTAATATATATATTACATCTCAGCCCATGGCACTTGTATTACATACCAACCCATAGTACTTGCAGCAGTGACTTATATAGGATGCCTAAAGTGTAAATTCTGATTAAATTGTAACCTTTTACTATTCTAAGTAGCTCTGGAAATGCCTACATTTTAATTGTATAATAGGTCATGTAATATTATTACTTTTTCTAAGGGGTTAAGTAAAGTAGAGATATTACTCTCCTAAGTAGTATTGTACTAGTCCCCAGTACGTAAAAACATCCAGATGCTAGCTTGCATAATATTGAGCAATTTTCATAATTGCAATAATATGTGACCATACCTTTAACAACCTACTCATTGGGCTGAAAATGTCCATAGCACTTGCCCAAATGTGCTGACTGAGCACATTGATGACAGGTATGATTTTTTTGTCAGTTTTTAGCGGAGTATAAGGACTATTTTTGGAGCCAAACTAATGCTTGGAATCGATTTAGCAACACGAAACCTCCTGTAGTTAGACGTATCACATGCTACTGTACATAAAGCATGATGGAATTTTGACCTTTTTGACCTCTACAGGTTGTTAATGGTATGTCCACATATTAATGCCAATTACGTAAATTGCTCAATATGTGCAAGTAAGCCTCCAGCAGTTTCTAACATGCTCTGAAACGCTACTCTACAAATGTAACAAAAAACCTTGGCAAATTAACTATAAGACACACAGGGGCGTTTTTGCCATAGGCAGACTAGGCAGTTGCCTAGGACGCCATGGGGGTTGAGCATTTAAAACACATATAATATGTTCTTTAGTTTAAAAATAGTCATATTTCTATCCCTTGGAGGGGTGTATTTTGTCCACCTAGTTCACTCCGTTCATTTTATACCAGTTTACCAGTGGGGGTCGCCCAGGAATTAAAGTAAAAAAAAAAATCTTGAGACTGAAAATCATCTTTTGCAAATAAGCACTGAGCTAATTAAATGACCCCTGTGAAATCCTCAGGACTGAAATCAGTACCCAGTACTGAGAACTTTAATCCCTGGGTCGCCATTTTCACTACAGAGCAGTGTATATACTGTATGCCAATGTTTTACATTGCAATGCTCTGTAATCATGGAACCAATGAAATTCATTGAGCATTCATTGGTGAGGGGGCACCAATGGAATTCATTTCAATTAATTTCATTGGTAAGGGGGGGCTCCAGGGAAAATCTTGCCTGGGGCTCCAAATTGCTTAGTAACGCCACTGAAGACACAAGTTAAAAAAGATAAATGTTAGAAGTACTGTACATAGTGTAATACTGCATTGAATTACTCACTCAAGTGGATACACCTCCTACATATAGTACTTACATGATTACAACAGTTTTATCATCATGTCCTTCAGGGCTGCAGTATAACATGGGCAAGCATGAACAGGGTGAGAGACAGTGTGGGGGAGGCAGTACATATGCTGCAGGCTTTTTTTTTCTCTCTCCCCTTCTTCCATTCTGATTGAAGTGACCACCTCAGGCTTTTAATCAACCCTCATTGAAAAAGGGACAACACAATCACCTGTGTCACCCCGGTCCTTTGATATCGCTCTGTTCCCCGTTCTCTGTTTGACCTTTTGTGCTCTGCCTTTTGATGATCTCACCCTTATTTTAATCAACTGAATCACCTGTGTCACCCCGGTCCTTTGATATCAATGACCTTATGTATTCCATTAAACTTCTCTACCGTAACGTGTTTTGCTGTTCTGCATCATGTTATTTAACTACTGAAAAATATCAGACCTACAAGCTCATAGCGCGCCACCGAGTGGCGCGCTATGAGCTTGTAGGTCTGATATTTTTGAAAAATCGCGATAATGTGACGCATGTTTGAATATATTATTTAAGAAGCAAACGTTTTTAACTCAAATCTTTGCTTCTTCAGGATCTCTAGAACAACATGTTTTCAGATGAGGGTCCACAGCCAAATATAGATCATTCTGGTGGTCCTTGGCGTGAGCATCACTGACACAGGAACATAGATTTTCAGAAAAAACTAGACTCTAGCATCAACAAATAGTATCTAGTGTCAACAACTAGAATCTAGTGTTAAAAACTATAATGTAGAGTCAACAAATAGAATCTAGCATCGAAAACTAGAATCTAGTGTTAAAAACTAGAAGGTAGTGTTAAAAACTAGAAGGTAGTGTCAACAAATAGAATCTAGTGTTGGAAACTAGGATATACCGTCAACAAATACAATCTAGCATCAAAAACTATAATCTAGTGTCGGAAACTATAATCTAGTGTTAAGAAATAAAATGTATCGTCAACAACTAGAATCTAGTTTCAGAAATTATAATCTCATGCCAGAAACTAGAATGTAGTATCAGAAATTATAATCTCATGTCAGTACAGAATAGCTTAATTACGCTCAGGGCTTAGATCTTTGATGGATTTAATCTTGTATATTACAAGCCAGCGACCCCAAAATGCAAATGGCCTGCGAGCCGTTTATTGAATGGCAGACCCCTCCTTCCCCCCCGCCGTCCTCCCTTGCCTATTTGCAAATTAGGTGCCTTATGAAAATCTGAATATCATCAGGCTAAATGAGCCTAATGCAAAGCAGCAACTTATCAAGACAAACGATCTGTCAGTCTGCACAACAAATTGCATCATAAATAATCATGCGCCATTGTTTTTGAGGGATAAGGGAGAATAACAAATCCTGCGACTTGTCACCCGCATGATGGGGCTACTTTGTTTGATGGAGGATCAGAGCAAAGACGTGGCAAAGTGATTGTGGATGAGACTGAGCATGTGCTGCTCCAATTACTTCTGCAACATTACTTGCCTCAAAGGGAATTTCATAATTGATGTTACCATCCAACAGACGGAAAATGATCATTTTGTGCTTTGACCCGTGCTGGTCTTTGCCAGGTACTGACTCAACCAAAAATCACCAACTGGATATCAATTATACATGTGTGAGCGACAAAAATAAATATTTTGGTGCTAATGACCATGAGCTCAAGGAAGTTGGAACCTAGCAAAGCTACTGTATCTTTCTCTAGGCAAGGTTCATGCTTTAGGATGTTTTTAGACAAAGTAAAGGATTGTTGTTAATTGTTTTAATGCTTGCTTTACTAGGGATTTTAGCTATCCCTACTGATCGTGACAAACCGACATATTGAGCCTAGGACGCAGATATCATTACCTGGGGTCTAGTAGGACTATAGCTAACAATAACCATATTTCTTTGTAAAAACAAAAATACATATTTAGCCCCATGTTCGAATGTCCCTACGCCCTGTCAACTAAATAGTGTCAAACAACTAAATAGTGTATGTCATTGTGTATTTAAATGAATGTTTCATGAAGATTTTTGTAAACCATGTTTTTTCTGTTCTATGAACTCTATGGAACATGAAAAAAAAACGGCCATAGATACTTGCCCAAATGTGCTGAACTCATCACATTTTTTTTGATTTCTATGGCTGATTTTAACCCAAGGAGTGTTTTGGGCAAAACTAATGCTTGGGATGGATTCAGAAGCATGAAAAAACCCTAGTTTGATTATATTTTTAATTATTACATTATATGGGATGTTATGGGTAAATATTTTCTGGGCAAAAATAAAAAATGTAAACCACGTTTTTCATGTTCCATAGGGTTCATAGAACAGAAAAAACATGGTTTATAAAAATCTTCATGAAACGTTCAGTAAACTAGATTCTGCTACATAACTACATACACTATAAACACTTAAAACATGAACCTTGGTTGAAAAAAGTAAAAAACAAAGTTGTCCTTTAAATGAGGTGGTGTTTCACTTGACAGTGAAACACAACGTCTACATATAAATGTGTATTTATGAACCATTCCACATAACATACCATTAAGTGGATCGGCGTACAGCAGTGCTGAGTTCCACTGGTCCAGATCGTCAGCCAGCAGGCGGACGTTGGTGAGGAAGGATCTGTTGACCAGCAACGTCTGCAGCTCAATCAATATCCCTGCAACCCTGGTGAAACAGCACAGACACACAGTCAACACTACAGACCCTCACTGGGAGACCACAGGCGGAGCAGTGGGTACGCTGGTTATGTGGGGGGTAAGACAGCTGGTTTCAAAACCCTTTGAAAATAAAAAGCAGAAAATGAGAAATAAGAATAAATAGTTTGGAATAAAGTAAATGTAATTAACATTAACAGAATTAACAGAATAGGGATCACCTTGATAGTCGAATCAAATAGTCGAATCGACCACCTAAACCACAGCAGCACACATCCATAATGACTGCGGTAGAACATTTAAAAATATATATTAAAAAAATATTAGTGAATTACGAATTATGAATTAATAGTTGAATGTTTTCCAAGTCAAACAATCGAATAGTCAAATATTTAGTCAATGCCCCAATACAATAGAATACCCACAAAGCAAAAGCTAAATAATATATATACTGTATATACTGTAATACGGTATCTTCAGCATCAGAACTGCTATGTTATGAATTCAACATTAATAAATGACCTAAACATATGGATCAAGCTGGTAGTGTACAGTATATCTAACAGTACACAACCGATCCGTGGCATTTATCCAAACAAACTGGGGAAAAAAGGGGAGCATCGTCCTGCCCCCTGCCTCCTGCCCCCTGCCCCCTGCCCATGCAGTGCCTGCTGTACTTACAGAGAGTCGTTGTAGTTGTTGACTTGGCCGGGGGTCTCCCCTGGGGTAGGGGAGCTCAGACAGGGGTTGTCCAGGTTGCACATCATGCCCTGGAGCCACGGCAGCACGCCAGCGGACGGCATGGCTTTATTTGGGTAATGACCTTGAAGAGGAGGAAGAGAGGGAGAGGAGAGAGAGAGGGAACACGATTTATTCAACCTGCCAGGTGCGGTGGGGTCTAATTTTCCCAGTAGTTGGGGGGAAATATGAGGACGGCAGTGACTGCCGGTACGGTATGGGACGAGGCAGGATATCTTTCATATTAATATTATTAGATCATGGGTTTCCGTCAGACATTGTGGCGCCTCCGCAACGGACCATTTTTCTTCTTCTTCCCCGCTGCCGCTTGCTCCCGTGGTTTGTTATTGGACAGAAGAAGACATGAGACAACGGGTCAGAGACTAGATTAAACCCACTAGGCCACAATTGGGTCTCTACCCACTCTACCGCGCATGCTGTAAGAGTATTGCATATTGTTGTGTAAGCCAGTTGGGTGTTGGTTTCATTTTTACATGACCCAACATGAAAATAGTTAAAGGTTTTGGTTTTTGGGAAATGGAAGCCTTTTGAGCCTTTTTGATATAGACTTATAACTTTTAAATGAGAAACAAATGAATGGCATCTATCTATAGGCTCATTGCTTTTAAAGCACCCAAAATGTCAAAATCTCTGCGTAGTATCTTATTTTCCATCAGGCACAATAGACGGCCACATATGTTTCTGGATGAGGACCCACGACGCAACACAACAACAACAGCAGCCATTCAACTTCAAACTAACTAAACTAACAATGATGAATTTAAGTTTGGTGTGGGACTGCACGAGAATCAATGAGCGCTGGACCTATCACGAGAAAAGACTTCAATGTTCATTGCGATGTAAGATGGCAGACCGTGACGGGTTTCTTTGAACTTGAAATCCTTAGTTTTGGGTCTGGGAGACGAAACAGTCAGTCAGTCAATGGTGGTCTGTGGCTAAAATGCAGAACAAATAGTGGGCCCTGGTATGTAAATGGTTGAAACCCCCTACTATAAGTAAATATTCCTTATGATGTGCTTATACAGTACTTACATTGTCCTTTGTAGACAGGTTTATTGGTGGCCCTCACCCACACCAGGATGAAGAAGAGGAACAGAGGCCATACCACTTCCACCACCAGACGCACCTGCACAAGGACGGTCATCAATTACTTGTTGACCAAATACACAGTTTGTTATAAAGCCTAGAGAGCGGTGAAATAGAGTTTGTAAAAGTTTATTGAGAGATGCAGCATCTCATTTCAGAGGGGGTCCCAACAGGGAAAACAGTGCATGCGGTAGAGTGAAAATAGACAATTAGAGAGTACAGAGAATACAGATACCGTACACAATAGACAAATACGGACAAATACAAATACAGATTGCTTACCCATTTAGAGGGAAATGACAAGCACACATTGCTGGAGCGACATGCAGACCTTAAAAAGCTATTATAGGAAACGTTTTAGCCAAAAAATAATAATGTATATTTTATGCTGTATTAAAGTTGCCTGTAATACCTTTAAGACATCAAGCTTGTTTGGAAGTGTTACAAAAAGCTTTTATTGAACTTAAATGCTACGACTCCGTTCAACCTCAAACAAAAGTGTACAGTATATATTGGAATGTGTCTATTTTTATTTGACCTGTTCTGGGTTAGATTATCATTAAGTTCTGCGTCAATTCTTTATTCCTTCCATAACCGTATTATTAGTGTAAATAATATATTGAGAGCTTCAGCCCACTCACCTTATGTTACAGTAATTCTGATTATGAAATGGTCTACAAAACACATTTTTGAAAAGCTAATATTATTGAAACAATCGCTATCACAGTTAGTGAAATGCAACACCTTTAAAACAATTGCTTAAATAAGATTACATACTGTAAATAAAGTATGGTAAAGACTGGTTGGTTTATGGTCCAAAGCTGTGGTTTTCAACCAGTGGCCCAGGGACCACCAGTGGTCCCTGAGAGGGTCCCCAGCTAAGTTGGTTAGTAGATGAAACTAGATGAAAAGTTGGTTAACCAGATGTAACACTCTACATCGTAAAAATGAAACCAAATGGACCCTTACGGGTCCATTTGGTTCCACGTGTACGCTCTCAAGAGTTAAAATATTCATAATCTGATCTGGCACCACTTAATTATAAGTCTCAATGTAAAAGAATGGTCATTTTGAATTACTGTATGTCTGCCCGTTTTGTTTGTGAAAATCCAAAGCCTGGAATTTTGGGGAAAAGCAAAATAAGTCTTTAGTTTTGGGTCTGTGGGGTAAAAATGTCATCAAATGGTGGTCCGTGGCTCAAAAGCTGAATAAATCATGGTCCCTCCCTGGTATCAAAAAGGTTGAAAACCACTGATCCAAAGCAGTAGTTAACCCTACTCAGTCCTCCGGCGCGCCGGCACGCCGACCTACCTACGTCACTTTGACGCGACGTCGCGTGACGATGACGTCACTGTCGGACTTCTGGGTGGTCTCATTTTAATCCGGAGGGGTTGTAGATTTCAACCAACGTTGGTTTGAAGAGAATCGACCACTTTTTCACATAAATATAACCCTTTGAAGTTGACATAAATATGTACACGTGTCCAAATGCGAAAATCTGTGCACATGTTTGTTTGTTTATCCATGCGTTTGTTTATTCTCTTCTCCGATGTGTTCTGTGTCGTCGGTTCCATTGCTTTTCGAAACAAGGTTTTTACACCAAGGATGAGTCAAAAAGCTAGTTAGCTAGCCAGCATTTGGCTAGTGGGAGGCAGTTACCACGTCGTAGACGTGTAGGGATGTGACGTAGCCGAAATCTCCTTCAGAATCTCCACCGTCCATCCGCCGTCCTATATACACTCTATCATGGCCATCTAGTAGAAGAGTTGCGACATTGAGGGTGCAGGGACACAGCCCATAGACTCCAATGCATTCCGTGACTTCCGGTTGTCCCCATTCTCAATAGAAACTCTATGTAGAAGAGCTTGGACTGGCCCCATGAAGTGAACGCACGTAACATAGGCCTACCTAACGGTTACGTGCGTCGAGTGAAACGTAACTCTGTTTCCGGTCTGCCACAACAATACAGCCACAACACACGATGCAACATTTATTTTTTTTTATATAATACACACATGTGAGGGTGTGTGTGCGCGCATCTGCCCGTGCGTTATGCGCAAAACAAATACAGATCGATCGATAGTGTGTGAGGGAGGGAGAGTGTGTTAGTGTTAGTTCTTTGTTTGTTTTTTATCGTCGTGTTATCACAATCACAGTGGACTAGTGGCGATCGTATCGCAAACATACTTTTAGGAGCAATCAGACATCTCGACAGAAGACGTTGCCAATATATTACGTGGCAAAGTCGCCTTGGACCTGATGGCTGAATATGGATACATTCTTGAGTAAGTGATTTCCCTTCTCTCTTCTCCGTCTCTTTCTCTCTCTGTGTGTGTGTGTGTGTGTGTGTGTGTGTGTGTGTGTGTGTGTGTGTGTGTGTGTGTGTGTGTGTGTGTGTGTGTGTGTGTGTGTGTGTGTGTGTGTGTGTGTGTGTGTGTGTGTCTCTCTCTGTGTGAGTGAGCAGCAGTGTTGGGGAAGTTACTTTTAAAAAGTAAGGGAATTATAGTTATAGTTACTTCCCTGAAAAAGTAACTAGTTACTTTATTCCTTACTAAATTATGAAAGTAAGGGCGTTACTTTACTTTACTTTACTTTTTTAAAAAACATACAAAAAAGGGGTGTTTTTCTGTAGTATTCGTGCTTACAAGTTTAAAGTGAAATTCTTCCCATTTTCAACATTTTACTGACATTAATATGCCTTAGAGATGTTGCGTGGACAAGATAAAGATCTCCCCATTCTGTGTTTACTAGAAATGGAGGTTGTGTTTCGCCATGTTAATGATTTTTCTTTTAGGGCCTTTTTTTAAAAGGGGTTGGAATTCCCCTTTAATGGCAGCATGCTGAGCATGGGCTGTATTAAGATTTTCTTTGCTGAGGACAATGCTTGCTGTCTACACTTCACCTCAATGTTTTTGTTTTCGTCCACGTCCTATACCACAGTCGTTTTCAACCTTTTTCATACCAGGGCCCACTGTTTATTCTGCATTTGAGCCACGGGCCACCATTTGAGGACATTTTGGCCTCACAGACCCCAAAACTAAAGATTTATTTTCTTTGTCCACAATATCAGGCTAGATTTCAAAAACAAAACAGTCAAACATACAGATCTAAAGAACCATTAAACTTCTACATTCTCTAATTGTGTAGACTTGGGCTAATTCAGATGATGATTATTTTAACTCTTGTAAACATGAAACCAAATGGACCCGCAAGGGTCTGTTTGGTTTTATGTTTACACTCAGAATTGCATCTGGTTAACCAACTTTCCATCATTTAGTGTGAGGACCACCTGGAATCCTCCCGGACCACCTGTTGAAAACCCCTGCTTTACCAGCAAGAATGTAAAATAGTGTTTATATTTCCACGCTGCAAAGGCTCCAGTCACGCTGTCGTCCTCGTATCATAGCGTCTGAGAGCGTATTTTACCGCAGCTCAAATGCTAGTGTGTGCGCAGTAGCAAAAACACAGCTGGTTGTGTCTGTGTGCTAGAGGCCAGAGCCTTTAGTTACGCGAAAACTCTGTTCACTTCATGGGGCCACTTCAATGGCGGCTCATCTATATACACTTCTATTGAATTGGGACAACCGAGGTTACCGGATGCATTTAAGTCTATGGGGTCAGAAGCATTTTTTCTGCCCCCTCAATGTCGCAGCTGTTTTACTAGATGGCTCTGCTCTGCTCGACGAATAAGACTGGCTCTGATTGGCTTATACTTGTCACGTTACACACATAGATATATTAAAACTAGATCAGGCATCCGGAGGAAACAATGCAAGTGGACGAGAGGGGAACTTTCCTTCGGTGCCTTCTCTATTCAATATACTCTACGTTAGACTGTGAAGAAGCGAGCTGAAGAAGACAGACAGCACACAGTGCAGCGAGTCCTGCCGCCGCCGTGGAGTAATGATAGTAATGATGGTACACTAATCATAATGCCGTTATGAATTTGAGAAATGTAAGGAGTTACGTTAGAAGTTACTGAAAAAAGTAATCCCTTACTGTAAGGGCGTTACTTGTAAGGGCGTTATTCACAACACTGGTGAGCAGACACATATTGAAACATTGTACACATTATGGTCCTGACTCCTGGAAGCAAAACTGTTACATA
The DNA here is from genome assembly GCA_039105355.1 of Benthosema pterotum. Lineage (NCBI taxonomy): Eukaryota > Metazoa > Chordata > Actinopteri > Myctophiformes > Myctophidae > Benthosema > Benthosema pterotum. The sequence continues at coordinate 5,981,284 of CM076986.1, forward strand.
TATCTGTGTGTGTGTGTGTGTGTCTGTGTGTGAGTGAGCAGACACATATTGAAACATTGTACACATTATGGTCCTGACTCCTGGAAGCAAAACTGTTACATGTTTCCATATTATATAGGCAGCAGGAGGAGGAAGAGGAGCAGCTGGCTGGGCAGTTTCATACTGAGGCCAGATACTAGCTGTTATAGTTTCTGAGCCTGAGAAGTGAGTAACAATTCACTTTTATACACTATTACCAGTAATAATAATAATCTATTACGTGCACAGACTGGCCACGGAGCACCAGATGTTTTTGCATTGTTTTTTTATTGGTGCTTCACGTAATATGATGGTGACAGAACCCCTTTTGTGAATCATGTAATACTGTTTTTACATTTTTTCCAGTGACGGTGACGGAACCTATTTTGTAAACCATGTACTAATGTTTTTACATTTCTGCAGTGATGGTGACACTTCACCTGTGGCGGTGACACAAGAGAAAGAGGCCATGGCAGCGGGGGCATGCAGAGGTTAGTGTATTTATTGTAATGTTGAATTCAACTGTTAGATATGCATGTCACGTGTGGAGCTAATCACATGAATTTACTTATTGATTGGTGTGATTATCTGCAATTCTAGGCCAAGAGCTCAGTCAGCTCCACCCCTCAGCTTGGGAGACTGATGGCGAGAAGGACAGCGGCCCTGTGAAGAAGTTCAAATGTCCAGGAGTACTGGAGGAAGAAGCATGTCTGCTCAGTGCTATACCCTGGTCTGGCCATGGCAAGAGATTGTTTCAGGGCATAAATATGAAGATCTGTAAAAAACGCCTAACATAACCTAATACCAGCTCAAAATAAGTAATGACTTTATTTTACTTGAATTCCATCATTCTATATTCATATAGACAATATATCTTGACCTTTTCAACAGACAATATGATCAGATAAGCATGTTTGTGATCTTTACAAGTCCATAAACCTTATTTTTCAAATCCGTTTTAGTCTATTTTGTCTCTTTCTGGGTCAAATGCATTGATATTAGGTCAAATTGAAACAAATAATTGTTGAGACATATGGGTTAGGTTGTGCTGAACAAAAATATACCAAATATAGCTATGAAATACTTCCTAGTGTGGAATATAAGGACTAATATAAGATCTGTAAAAAAAAACGCCTGGCATAGATATACCTAATAACAGCTCAAAATAAGCAATTATGGCTTTATTTCTCTTGAATCTCATCATTTTACATTCTTATAGACCACATATCCTGACTTTCTCAACAGCCAAAATTCTTTGATAATCATATTTGTGATTTTTACAAGTCCATAAACCTGAAAAACAAGGTCCGATTTTTGTTTTTGCATGTAGTTTTTGGTTCAAATTACCTTTATAGTATGTAAAAGTGAATTAATTATGGTTTATTATTGTAGCTGAGGTTGTCCTGAAAAAAGGGGTACCAAACATTAGTGGCTGGACACTTTATGAATGTGTTTTATAAAGGAAAATGCAAAACATCACAAAACGGAAAATGCTCATCAGGGACTCAACAGGGACTGTAGAGGGTTAAAGGTAAATCTACAAAGTACCAAATGAGTCTCTCTTCATAACGGCACAGAAGGAAGAGAGATGCTACCTTTTATTGCCTCCATCTCTCATGCTGTCCAACCGAATTATACACTTACAGAATACACGATGCAACATAAAACAGCACAACACATTCATTCCAACACAACACATCCCCTATGGCGAATAACAACACAATAAAACATAGGTAAAGTGGGCATGCTGGGAATCTCTGCTGTGCTAGTTCAGTGGTTTTCAACCAGTGGTCTGGGGACCACCAGTGGTCCTTGAGAGGGTTCCAAGTGGTCCCCAGCTAAGTTGGTTAACCAGATGTAACTCTTGAGTACGTATGAAATACGTTCTTGAGAGGGTTCCAGGTGGTCCCCAGCTAAGTTGGTTAACCAGACGTAACTCCTGAGAACGTAAAAATGAAACCAAATGGACCCTTACGGGTTCATTTGGTTTCATTTTTACGCTCTCAAGAGTTAAAATATTCATTATGTGAATTAGTCCAAGTCTACACAACTAGAAGATTAATGGTCAATCATGGACAGAAGCAACATAAATCTTTAGTTTTTTGGGGTCTGTGTGGCCTCAAATTGGGGTCCGTAGCTCAAATGCTGAATAAATGGTGGGCCCTGGAATGATTAAGGTTGAAAACCCCCTGTGCTTGTCAAACAGCCAGTCTCATACAGTACAGTAGCCTCCACCTGGGGTTTTCTACTGTCCCCAGTAACCCATTCATTCCACATAATATCAGTCCCAGGATGATAAGGCAGACATGTGTATCCCTTCTCCAGGGCCCAGGGGTTCTGATGCCCCAGTGTGAGGGTCTTCCTGGAGTCTAGGGTCTAATATCTGCACCTTTTTCCTCAGCTGAGTTGAACGCCCGCCATCTTTGCCCCCTGAGATTAAGTTCTCCAGTGTGTTTCTGGAGTATTGGGTGCATTCGTTAACATTACTCCAATGTCACACTAGCATGCCCGAAAAAGTGGCCAGAATTTGCATTTGCTTATTTTTATTCATTTTTTTTTTTTTACTTTTTTTTTTTTACTTTTTTTTTCAGATGACCAAAATTTCTGAGATGATAGAATGATGATGGTCATGGAAGGAGAGCCTTCTGAAAGATTCATGAGCAAAGATATACTACTTTAAAATATCCAAAAAACGTTCTGAAATTTCACATCGTGAAAATAATCGCAGCTTAAAAGGTAGGATAAGTGATTTGAAATTCATGGTGTAGTACCAGCCTGGTGCACTAGGGGCGCCCAAGAGTAGCTACACTACACCGCGTTCCAACTTATTATGCAAATCATGTTTTTGTTTGATTTTCCAACATAATTGATGCAAATGATATCAGCATAATTTTCAAGTCATTAGCTGTCAATTTATATTTCAAATGTTATTGAACAAACCTCCTAATGAAAACAGAATTTAGAAAATAAATTAAAAACTGTTTTCGCACTGTTCCAGGTTATTATGCACATCATAGTTTTAAGACATTTTCTAGTTTGTAAAGAACTGAAAATAGTAATTTGTTGAATTCATAGCAATAAGGAGCTCATATGTACTGGGAAAAAATGCTATTTCAATCCAAAACATGTTAACAGGTCCAGTTACATGTTAACATGGGAACCCTTGTTCGATAGCAGCTTGCGTCCATAAAACTTGTGAGTTTATGGAGAGTTTCTGCTTGAATGTCTTTGCAGGATGTCAGAACAGCCTCCCAGAGTTGCTGTTTGGATGTGAACTGCCTCCCAACCTCATACTGTACACAAAGACTAATTTTCAAACAGTCTTGTTCACTGATGAGTGCCGTCCAACAAGGCTGCGACGTCAGCAAGGAGGTGGCGGAGTCATGTTTTGGGCCGGAATCCTAGGGAAAGATCTGGTTGGCCCCTTTAGGGTCCCTGAAGGTGTGAAAATGACTTCTGCAAAGTATGATGAGTTTCTGACTGACCACTTTCTTCCACGGTACAAAAGGGAAGAATCATGCTTTCTGAAACAAAATCATCTTCAAGCACAACAATGCACCATCTCATGCTGCAAGGAATACCTCAGCTTAATTGGCTGCTATGGACATAAAAGGGGAAAAAAATCATGGTGTGGCCCCCATCCCGCCCCCCCCCCCCTGACCTCAATCCTATTGAGAATGTCAGGAGCATCCTCGAGCGAAAGATCTAAAGGGGCCGACCAGGTCTTTCCCTAGGACTCCGGCCCAAAATATGACTCCACCACCTCCTTGCTGACGTTGCAGCCTTGTTGGGACATGGTGGCCAAACTGGCCATGCACCAACCATCCACTACTCCATCCATCTGGACCATCCAGGGTTGCACGGCACTCATCACTGAACAAGACTGTACTGAAAAATGTACAGTATGAGGGTGGGAGGCAGTTCACATCCAAACAGCAACTCTGGGAGGCTGTTCTGACATCCTGCAAAGACATTCAAGCAGAAACTCTCCATAAACTCACAAGTTTTATGGACGCAAGCTGCTATCAAACAAGGGGTCCCATGTTAACATGTAACTGGACCTGTTAACATGTTTTGGATTGAAATAGTTTTTTTCCCCAGTACATATGACCTCCTTATTGCTATGAATTCAACAAATTACTATTTTCAGTTCTTTACAAACTAGAAAATGTCTTGAAACTATGATGTGCATAATAATCTGGAACAGTGCAAAATGCACTGTTCCAAGTTTTTAATTTATTTTCTAAATTCTGTTTTCATTAGGAGGTTTGTTCAATAACATTTGAAATATAAATTGACAGCTAATGACTTGAAAATTATGCTGATATCATTTGCATCAATTATGTTGGAAAATCAAACAAAAACATGATTTGCATAATAAGTTGGAACGCGGTGTATGTGAACCTGCTGCTCCATCCTGATTGGAGGAGAATTCACCCTCCACCCGGGGAACTTTTATTAGCTCCTCTGCTAATGTGGGGGAGGGGGAAACTCCATATATGGTCTGCACACCTTATAATAGAGCATTTTAACAGAAAAAAAATGTGGGGTGATATCTGACTAAAGTGAAATCACTTCCCCTACCTTTAAACTTCCTATTACCTGCAGCTGACACTGCCAGTAGTTAAGTAATATACATTTAGAAAGCTATATATTTAGAAAGCTTTTTTGTTTACATTGTTCCGATGTCCACAGCTCTCTACTAGCCCCAGAAACATCATCATTCTGTGCCTATACTGTAGCAGCCTACCTCCTAGCTTCTGCAGAATGTACACTATTACTCACTACACTTTTCCAGTTATCCTCTACTTTATCCACAAAATTACCTGCCAGCATGGCCCATCACATCGGGGGGAAATGAAAGAAAAAAAAAAAAAAACATAAATAACCTAAAATAAGAAACCTCAAAGTATTGAATGTTTACAGTTCCAGTCTCCTCCAATTGACCTCTATCCACCGCACAGGTTAGAAGTTAAAAAGTTCCTTGATCATCAAAAGATCACACACACCTCCCCCGCACACATACACAAACAGGGGCAAACACACATGTGTACTGTGCGCACGCGCGCGCGCGCACACACACACACACACACACACACACACACACACACACACACACACACACACACACACACACACACACACACACACACACACACACACACACACACACACACACACACACACACACACACACACGCTCACACACACACATGCTCACAGACACACACTTTCCCTGGTGCTTACATCTGTGTCACATTCTGTCACAGTGGAAACCGTCCTTCCTTGATGTGCAAGTCAACGCAAATGCGCGCGTGAAAGTAAAGGGGTGAGAAAACTACTGTAGGATTCCAATGATGAAAGAGCAGGCATGGCAGCGAGTGCGGCAGGCAATTTAAGTGCTTCGTGCAACGCGGCAAAATGCTTGACAGGCATACGCGGGCGTAGATACTACAATTCTCTGTGCTCCTCACCTTTTCACCCCGCCACCCACCTCCTCATCTAGGCTCTCACAAGTCCCTTTGGACCTCCATAAAGGCAGAAACATACAGCACTCGCATCCAGAGCCTCCCCCCTTCCCCACTGACCTGATCTATACCCAGAACGGTTCAACCCGCCATCATCTCTGGGGTTGACCTGCTTAGTGGAAGTCGAAGTCAGCTCCCTTGCCAAGCACTTCTAATAATACAACAGCGCATCGTCAACAACAACCTCATTAATGTGGATTAGTATCCTCAATTTATTCCATTTATTAAAGGCCCCCCTCATTTAGAATGGCAGCCAAATCCAGCCTAAAGGGGCTTACAGACGGCGAGGAATAAATCGCCCACTCTAATTCATTCTCAATGGGGACGGCGTTTTTTTAGCACAAAAGTTCAAAAATCGACCCGCGTTCAAGAAAGCGTTTATCGTCGGTCGTTTTCCGCCTGGCGTCACTGATTTTTATCGCGCGCGCGTGCACGAAACGAGCACGCGCGCGCGAGTTCAATTCATGTTCAATTCCAGTGAACTTTTTGTAAAACGCTTGGCGATTTATAGCAAACATACAACATAATGAGGACGATGAGGACCCACTCTACCAGTAGACCTGCACAGTGACTTCACCGTTTCTGTTCCGGGAGTGGATTCCCTAATCATTTAAGGCTCTGGCACAGCCGAGCCAGGGCAGGATCTAGCCAGCCCTACTAGGGTGGGCTGGAAGAATGGCGGGTGGGCAACTCCAAGGTTTTCATAAGAAGCAGTGCTTTTGAACATTTATTTATACCAGGGCCCACTATTTATTCGGCTTTTGTGGACCACTAGTGGTCCACTGGTTGAAAACCACTGATATTACCTTTCATTGGGTGGGCAGGATGCACGTTTGGGTGGGCTGTGCCCACCCCTGCCCCCCCTCTATATCCGACCCTGAGCCGAGCCACGACGTGAGTTGTGGCAATTCGGCTCTAACGTTCTATAATGTTTACAACGCATTATTGCGCGACGTGTTGTGAGTTTGTGTCACGGTCACGCTATGACGAAGCATGTTGGTTACATGCTTTTAGCCAGCAGAGTTTATTATACAACATATTTAAACCGTGATGGATGCTGCCGATTTTATTTTAACCTACGCAACTTGGAATAACTATAGTCTACGTTCAAATGTCAACCTCTACGGCTGCAGCCATCATTATTGGTGACTGGTGAGTCATTAATTCATTGTAAATGAATTGTAAATTCAGCGTGATCATGATCAGGTAGCGCTTGACTGGAAGTTGTCTGGGAAGTTGGTAGTCTGTTGGCAGCCACGCATTTCGTCCGCCCCCCTCCCCTCCCGGCATAAAACGCGTGGCGTTTATCGACGGGCGATTTTCTTATTTCGGCACTGCCGGCATAAAAAAACTCGCCCGTCGATAACGCCGGCGTTTATCGATGCCGTCTGGAAGCCCCTTAAGTCAGATCTGTGCCGTACACAGGCCCGGATGTAACATTCCCCCAATTGGGGGGCGCAGGCAAAAATGGTATGGGGCGACTTCATCACACCACGGGTCATGAAGCCGCACCCATACCATTTTCGGTTACAGGATTTATATTAGGCAAGTAAGAATCAATGATACAGTTGTTGTTGAAGTTGCAACAGACACGCAGCATGCATACAGCTAAAGGTCTGACTCGGAGAGCTTTAAATGTTGAATGATGAAATGGTGTTGATTTAGTGGTGCGACAATTGTAGCCAAGTTAGTAGAATAGTGTTTCAAATCATTTTAATTATAAGAACTTCAAATATCTTGAGAAAAGAGTGATAGTGAAAGATCCCTTCACTAATGCAAATGCATTGTGAACAGACGGCCCAAAAGTTCAGATTCGAGAAATAAATTGGGTTTGAAGGTATTTGATTGCAGTCTAAGTGTCTTAAGTAAAGCACAGGGTAGGTATAAATCTGTCATAATGTGTACAGGATGGGCAACAGTATCATAGCAACAGAGACTTCCCCCCTTCCATAGTTAAAGGTATTATATGCAACTTTAGTGTGTACAAACTGATTGTCAACAGATTTGAATCCAACTCAACTTTACCTCCACTCTATTGGCTCATTATGAAACTGCTGTGCCGTGATTGGCTAAAAAGCCGCCTCACCCCCCGCAACCCCACCCTCCCCACACACTAGCACACCGCCTTGTCATGCAGCCTGCCCAAAAAGGATTTGTTGACAAACAATTTACTTCTGGACCATCTGCAGGGCAAAGCGAGTGTTTGTCTGCAGGGAAACAGCTGTTGCATTAACAGTTTAAGTGCCAGGAACGTATAGACGAGATTAATCCACCTTTGCACAGGTTGCCAGGAATGTTAAGACGAGGGTGCACCCGCGGGGGTGAATAATCAGGTGACAGGGGGTGTATTTAGGTCCATATCTGAGCCTATTGTGGCAATCAATGGCCACTTAACTTTCACTTTCACTTCAATATGATTAATTTTGGCATAATAACATCCTAGCATCTCTCCTGTGGGTGTGTAATGGTGGAATTGTTTTTATTTTAATTTTTTTCTGGTCCAGGAAGTGACACTTCCTGGACCAGAAATGGGGGGATTAACCCTTTAGTTACACATCTCTGAGATATGTGTGAAAAAAAATGTATAAAACTGCTGTTTGTGATTTTTTCTTTTTGAGATAATCAATCAATTACTTAATGCATATAACTGGTCCCTATGGGGTGCCACAGGCTGAAATCCCTTTAAGGTGGCTTGAATACTGTACAGTAGTGTGGATGGATTTGAAGTGAACTGCCAAGGAAAATTGAAATACCGGTACCTCGCCTTGGCCTCTCAGAGAAAAGGTACAGTATATACAGTAGAACAGAGTGTTCATGTGGACATTCTGGCTGTGTCTGACTGCAAGGGAACTTCACAATGGACACCAGTGAACCCTCGCTCCAAGGATAGAAATTAAGTGAAATACTGGGCCATAAAAAATAATTTTCATGCCCATGTTATAAGGACTTAAAATGCTTGGTGAGACATTCATATAATTGGTCATTAACCTCCAGGAGCCAAACTGCCCTTGATGTAGCTAAGGGGGTTTTCAACAGGTGGTCCGGGGACCACTGGTGCCGGTGGTCCCTGAGAGGGATTCCAGGTGGTCCACAGGCTAAAATGATGGAGAGTTGGTTAACCAGATGTAACTCTTTGAGAGCGTAAACATGAAACCAAATGGACCCTCACGGGTCCATTTGGTTTCATGTTTACGCTCTCAAGAGTTAAAATATTCATCATCTGAATTAGCCCAAGTCTACACAACTACAGAATGTAGAAGATTAATGGTCATTTTGGTCTGTACATTTGACCGTTTTATTTTCTCCAAAATCCAGCCTGGAATTTGTGGACAAAAGCAAAAGAAATCTTTAGTTTTGGGGTCTGTGGGGCTAAAATGTCCTCAAATGGTGGTCCGTGGCTCAAATTCTGAATAAATAGTGGGCCCTCGTATGAAAAAGGATGAAAACCACTGCTGTAGCTTCTTTGGTTTTGCCAGAAAATTTTATGTTGACGTTGCCCAAATGTTGTTGTATTTTTTGTTTGTTGGTCTTTGCTACATTCCACTTGCATTATCAGCATTCTGTGTTGAAGTTATGAACGGTATTCTCCACAGCATGATGAAAGAACACAAATGGCTGCCAATAGGAAAACACAGATGAAAGATTACTACGGTGACATGTTTTGTTTTGCGTACTGTAGGTTCACGGAGGCTCTTCACCCTCTTATGAGACGTGGGTAGATTAGACTCTTATGATCACTGGCAGGATAAACAAAACAACAACTAAAGGACAAACTACTACAGCCGCTTTCCGCCGCTAAATGATCGAAAATATCTTGTGACGCTTGCTTCCAGAATATACTGTTACTTTTGCCTGTAGCCTAATAGGTAAAGTAAGTGAAATAACTAAGTAAAAAATAGAACATACTGTATTAGTCATTACTCTGGATTTTTTGGCTACAGTTTGAAAACAGTTCATTTAAAAAGGTCATGAGAGATTGCTGCTTTATTTTATAGCCTTTTTGGCTGATTGGTACTCTTCTTAATATTATTATTCAAAACAATAGCGAGTGATTAACTCCCTGTCGATGACTTATCCCTTACTTATACCACAGTTATTCAGTTTTTGCTGATTGGAGATTTCTTACTTCAATAAATTGGATTCAGTTGTAAAAGGACCTGGCTAAAAACATTGTGTTCTTTGTGAGGTGCATTTGTGAGGTACATTTGTGTAATGGAAACAAGAGATATTTGTATATGATGTGGTGCAAAAGCTGAAGTCAAACTCCAGCTAACCTGGACCGAAAGCATTTGGGCCTATAGGTGTCAGAGGTTATCAGTAATGCAACCTCCTGCTACCGCCTGCATTATGTGCAAATTCAAAACAGTTGGTACGCAAAGGCTGTTGAGTGATAGTCAATAAGCACTTCCAAAATCCAACACTTACAGTACGTTTTAACGGCGGGCGATGGACAAACAAGGTCGGCCGATATGAGCGACGCCAATGGTCATTACCGTAAATTCTCGCTTGGAATGGCATGCATAATGACTACCGTAAACAACGGTGGTGTGGTGCACTGAAAAAAAAAAGTATGGAGGAGGAGGAAGTGGGGCGGAAAAAGCAGCACTGGGCTGATTTTTTTTTATCATTTTTTATCTTGTTGGCCGACGTCGCCCGCCCACGTCGCCCGTTCTGCTGCTATTGCCCGAATCAGCAACTCTCATAGACAAATAATGGATGTCGGCCGACATTTGTCCATCGCCCGCCGTTAAAACGTACTGTTAGAATACAATGATCTAGACAGGAATTAGCCTGGTCTAGCCCTCAATGATTTTGACCTTGGGGGGCGGGGTGTCGTGGGATCCACACGGCGGAAGTGCTGCGCTCTGATTTGATCTCACTAACGTGTCGTCATCTCCGGCCCCTCCCACGCCCGTCCACTGCTGTTCTACGTCACATCACTTAGAGCGACGCCCACCCCGGAAGGTTGACACCCCCCTCAAGGCCACTTTCCAACGCGCGTTAGTCCAGGCTTTCCGTTTTCGTGCAAGGCGGACGAAAATGAAAGCCTGGGTGTCGATGCTAGACAGGAATTAGCTTGTAACTTGTCTACAGTTGTTTTTTTCTGTTAGGTAACAAAAAATTGCAGATAGAAAAAGGGATAATTCAATCTCTCCGCACTGCTGCAACTTTAGTGACTTTGACATCCTTTCATACAACTGGGTAGGAGTTTTCTGTTTGAATGAATGGGCTGTCTAGGGGAAGTTGCACCTTGCTAGCACCTTGCTGGCAAGTTGGCAGCCGTGTGAATGTGGTCCGTTCACATAAGTCAAGGCAAGTGCTGTACTGTGTAGTTGATGAGAAACAAGTAAAAACTTCTGCAAAAAACTGAACCGCAGCAGGAGGAAAAATGAAAACATGCAATGTCCAGTTTGCTCATTCGCAACAACCCAGGGGTGGATCTAAGCATGGGCATGCCTAAATTCCCAGTCTGCCCCACCAAACACAAGATATTTCAAATTAAAGTGCTTATATTTAAAATGATTTGAAACACTACTACTGCTACTAACTGACTACAGCCGTGGCACCACTAAACCAACAGCATTTCATCATTGAAAACAGAAAACTCTCTTCAGACCTTTAGCTTTATGCATGCTGCGTGTCTGTTGCAACTTCGACAACAACTGATGTTATTATTGATGCTTATACTTGCCTAATAAAAATTCTGTAACCAAAAATGGTGTGGGTGCGGCTTCATCGCCCGTGGCGCGAAGCGACACGGGCTATGAAGCCGCCCCCATACCATTTTATCCTGCCCCCCCAATTGGCAAATGTTACATCCACCCCGCAAACAACCCACTGTTACTACTGCTCCTCTGGTGTTGAAAGAATCTCATGACAGCCTATTGATACTAAGTACAAAAATATAATTAAAGGATTATAGGCAACTTTATTGCGTACAAACTGTTTCTCAACAAATTTTAACCCAACTCCACCTCGCCTCCACTCCATTGGCTCATTATGAAACAGCTGGAGACTGCTGCACTGTGACTGGCTAAAATGCCGTCTCACCCTCCACAACCCCCTCCCACACACACACACTAGCACCACCTTGCCATGAGCCCAATGTCAATTATTTGTTGACAACAATAAAGTTCTGGTCCATCTGCAGGGCATAGCAAGTGTCTGTCTGCAGGGAAACAGCAGCAGCATCAAAGTAGAAGCGACGTAGAGGGGGAAAAGGGCAACAAGTATAGCTATAAATACATTTTGATTTATACTATCTTTAATGAAAAGGGAACTCCTCTGCTTATCAAGATCACCACGCCCCGTTCTCAATTGCTCTACCTATCTACCACACTTGACCTCAGTCAGCACTAATGAGGAGTGGCTAATGACCCATTAGCCACTCCCCGTTCACAATGACCCGTACCCACTACACGTGACTCCACTCACCACTGCCAATCTCCAGTATTAATACACCCATGACAGGGCTTATAATACACCCATGACAGGGCTTGACACTAACACTTGCCCGCTTGCCCGGGGCAAGTAAAAAAAATGGTGGGGCAAGTGAAGACTGCTACCTGGTTGCCCGATTGGGCAAGTGTGCAACTTCGTGCACTATAACACAACACAAGATAAATTTGTCTTGAAGGCAGTCATTGCACTCTGCCTCTGTGTCTTTCCCTGCTTTCTAGCTATCCACAATTCCAGGCTGGATTTGGGAAACAAAACAGGCAAATTACACATCAAACTATTACATACACATCAAAATGACCATTAATCTTCTACATTCTCTAGATGTGTAGATCTGGGCTAATTAAGATGATGAATTTTAACTCGTAAAAATGAAACCAAATGGATCTACATCTGCAAAATTTACAATATATTTTTGGGGGGCAAGTGACCATGAGCTGAGGGCAAGTAGAACCTGACTTGAACTTGCCCGATGGGCAAGTGCCTCCGAGACCTTAGTGTCAACCCCTGCATGATCTCTCGGCCGGCTTGTTTGTTGTGCTTCAACAACGGACCAAGCACATGGGTCTGGAGTACCTGTAGATTGCCTGCTTCTGTCATTCATTGCTTTCAAGTTCACCGTCGTCCTCCACCCCAACCGCCTACTTCATCCATGATTGTTACTCTTCCATCAATCTCTATAGCACTATAGAGCAGTGGTTTTCAACCTTTTTCATACCAGGGCCCACTAATTTATTCAGCATTTGAGCACCGGTCTAGCCTGGCTCAGCCCTGAATCAAAAAATACTAGCTCATGTTTTACCCTGTGATTCAATAATAAGAATAATAATGAAGTGAAACGAAATGACAATTCAGACTGTGGGTCAGGCTACACCGGACCACCACTTGATGACATTTTAGCCCAGGCGCGTATTTTACGCCGGTGCCGCCGGTGCGGTGCACCAGGGCCCAGGCCCCTTGGGGGCCTACTGAGAGGGAAGGGGGGAAAAGAAAAGAAAGGCTGCTGACAGCGGGCCCTGCGACTGTTATGGACCTGTGGCCTGGTCGTTAGGGGGTTAAACCTGAGAGTGGCCGGGCCTAGCAGTGGGAGGGGTAATGATATTGTCCAATCAAATTGGTACCTGTGAGCTGTCACTCACGTGTGAATGTGTTCTGATGTCAGTTCCTCTTAAAACAAATCAAAACAAAAAAAAAAAAGTGTCAACTACAAAAAAAAAAAGCGCGAGTGGGTTGAATTGAAGCATCGGCGTAGCATAGTGTCATGTTCAAGAAAAGTCATGAAAGTGGTTCCAAAGGCGAATGGAAAGAGAGCAGTCGGCAGCGGGAAGCGTAAATGAAGCTAAAATGACCAAATTGGACAAGTTTGTATCAGCATCGGTGTCTCTCCTCCTGCTGCTGCACCCCACCGGCACCGGGCACTAGCAGCTACCCCAGATCCTGTCTCACAGAGCGGCGACACGCTGGACTCGAGTTGCCAACGAGTTCAGCAACACAACCGCCCTGTGACAGTTCTCCACGCGGCCACGCACGGACACAGTGTCGGTGAAAATGAATGTCCCCGCGCGCGGCGGCCGCGTTGCAGATAATGAACCCCGAATCCCCAGCACAGATCGAGGATTATACGACATGACACCGCATACCGATAAGACAAAAAGCTTTATAATAGCAACTAGTCCGTAGGCCTGCCGGACCGTTTCTCAGAGACAACAAAAAAGTCTTTCTCTGAAAAATACATCTCCACTACCCGTAAAATGACCTTCTAATGAGTGAGTACACAGTCACATTCATTAATGCGGTCAGTTTGCTGTCTTTGTAAATCATGTAATGTGCTGTGTTCTTGATGCTTGTTGCTTATACTGTGGAAGTGCATACCAGCTTTGTTGGCGTTGGATATAATGTGAATGTGTGAGTGTAATAGTTTGGGGACATCATGTTTGAGCCCAGGTCAGTGCAGGCTGTTGGATATTAGTAATGGTGGAGGATAGAGATAGAGCTTGGCATCTGTCCATGTTGTTATGGTTCTGAAAATGCTGCGTGCGTGTGTGTGTGTGTGTGTGTGTGTGTGTGTGTGTGTGTGTGTGTGTGTGTGTGTGTGTGTGTGTGTGTGTGTTTCATGGCCATTTGCCAATAAAGATCAATGAAAATGAATGGAATAATTGTGTAGCCAGGCACGTTTGTTAGTCTACTGTATACAGTATAGCTGTAGTGTGTGTTTGTGCGCGCACATGCGTAAGAGTTGCTCGTTTATGGCAATGATAGGGGCCTACAAAATATTCTTGCACCAGGGCCCATCCTCAGCTCGTTTCGCCAGTGTTTTAGCCCCAAGGACCCCGAACTCAAAGATTCATTCTGTTTTTATCTACAATTCAAGGCTGGATTTTGGAAACACAACAGGCAAACCTACTGTAGATCTATAGTTGTGTAGATTTGAGCTAATTCAGATGATGAATATTTTAACTCTTGAGAGTGTAAAAATGAAACCAAATGGACCTGCAAGGGTCCATTTGGTTTTATTTTTATGCTCTCAAAGAGTTACATCCAGTTAACCAACTTTCCATCATTTAGCCTGGGGACCACCTGGAATCCTCTCAGGGACCACTGGTGGTCCCCGGACCAGCGGTTGAAAACCACTGTCGATAGAGATGAGCAGTCTTGTGACGACACTAGTGCTGTATAGTCGCCTGAAATTGCCATTCGAGCCTCGGACAGCAATTTCAGGCCGAGCTTCGAACCTTCGCTAAAAAAAAAAAAAAAAAAAAAAAAACAATATGCTGCGACCCCCCCCCCCCCCCCCCCCCCGCGACACGCGTCTACTAACTCTTAAAATCGTGGATGTTGCCATCGGTAGATAAGTTTTCTACTGCCCTGAGATGTGATTGACATCAGTGAATACACCAGTCATGACACCGCTCTCCTTTTCTCTCCTTTCTGATGAGACCGATCCGACACAGCCACGGGTAACACGCTGTTCTGATTGCCAAAACATGCCGTCCGTCGGCTCGTTTAATTATTTGTTTCCTGTGAACGCCTACGTGTCTATTGTAGGCTATAGTCTAAACTGCCTGCTTCTGCTGGACAGCTAACCATAAAACCAAAACCAACCAAAGGCTTGTTTAATTATTTGTTTGCTGTGAACGACTACGTGTCTATTGTAAGCTAGTCTAAACTGCCTGCTGGCTAGCCTGCTGCTGGCTAGGTAAATACCATACCATAACCATAAAACCAACCCCAAAGTCAGCGTGCAGCTCTATAGAGTACAGACGGAGTTGCGCAAACTCCGTTCACTTCCTAGAGCTAGTCTAATGGCGGATCGCCTACATAGACTTATATTGAGAATGGGACACCTTCAGTGAAAACAATGCATTTCCAACTGCAGTAACAGCGCGTTTCACAGCGAGTTTCTGACCCCTCGATGTCGCACATCTACTAGATGGGGGGAAAAGTTAAATAAATAAATAAATAAATGCGAATGGTTCGGGATCATTAATATTCGTTCGCGTGGCGACCTTAGCGAGCGAATGGTTCGAATCCCGAGCTTCGGTATACAGCCCTAGACGACACACACAATGTTTTGGGACAATAAAATAATTTCGTATTAGAAAAATGACACAAAATGTGTTGTATCCTGACGTTTTGTTTTTTGTTTGTTGTTGTTTTTTTTACTTCTAGCTAATTAGAGGTTGCTTGTCATGATTTGTGATGTCCCGAGTTGGCTTTGTCCGCAAAACATAATCATCTTTATATTAACAATTTTCGAAAAGTCTATGAAGAAAATGATGGATGATTTCATTTCTGGGCGATGTCGAGAAACGGGCGGGACTGCTCAGCTCTATTCATCTAGGAAACCAAGAGGGGCAGCGGAGTACAGTAGGTGGTCCGGGGACCAACAATGGTCACTGAGAGGATTCCAGGTGGTCCCCCGGCTAAATGATGGAAAGTTGGTTAACCAGGCATACCTCTTTGAGAGCGTAAAAATAAAACCAAATGGATGCTTGCGGGTCCATTTGGTTTCATTTTTGCACTCTTAAGAGATATAACGTTCATCATCTGAATTAGAAAACGAGAGAATGTAGAAGATTAATGGTCATTTTGATCTGTGTGTTTGACCGTTTTGTTTTCTCCGAAATCCAGCCTGGAATTGTGGACGAAAGCAAAATAAAATCTTTAGTTTTGGGTCTGTGTGGGGCTAAACTGTCATCCGATGCTGGTCCGTGGCTCACATTCCGAATAAATAGTAGATTCTGGTATGGAAAAGGGTTGAAAACCACTGAAGTAGAGCAAGGATTGGCCGTCAGCTCCTGAGACTTCACCTCCCGTCCTGAGCCTCTCCACATTCATTCCATTTAGTTTCAATAAACTGTCAGATTTAGGTAGAGGTGCTCTCTGACTAGAGAAGTGGGGATTTTCTGATGTGATTTGAAATGTCTCCTTGCCTGTTCTCTAATGGGAGATGGAGGTAAGAGAGCTGTGTTGTGGGGTCAAGGAAAAGGAGTAATGACTGAATGCTGCTGTGCTACAGCTAGAGTTGTGTTTAGTCTTAGTTGAGTGCAGGCTAGGGGAGTAACAATATCGATTTGAATTCAAAAACTCTTGTATTGTTCGTATCGTATTGTTTCACTTTGCATCTATAGCATTTCAATGGAAAGATTCGGTATCAAAGTGTCACCATCTGTGCATTTAATTTAGCATTTTTACAAAAAATACAATGTCCATCTGTATGCCAGATCACATTTTTTATTCATTTGTAGCCATTGTCATTCATCTTCCCCTTTAAAACCTGTACTATCCACTTGTTTCACACATATTTATTAGATTTGATTGTTACTGTGTCTATTTCAAATCATTGAAATCGTTTCGCCATGCAGTCATTTCACTTCTACATCATTATGCCTCTCAGAGGCCAACATTGTAATTTTTACAACTAAAACCTCCTCCCTTTATATGTTTTTACACTCTCAAGAGTTAAAATATTCATCATCTGAATTAGCAAAAAATCCAGGAATTGTGGACGAAACAAAAAGAATTCTTTAGGTCTTTATGGTGAAAATGTTATCAAATGGTGGTCCGTGGCTTAAATGCTGAATACATGGTGGTCCCTGGTGTCAAAAAGGTTGAAAACAGCTGATCTACATAAAGACTACTTTTGGTACTTTTATTTTAAATTTAGATATCACTTGTGAAATGGGACATTCATCATTGTAGATAATCTACATCAGTGGTTTTCAACCAGTGGTCCTTGAGAGGGTTCCAGATGGTCCCCAGGCTAAATTGGTTAACCAGATGTAACTCTTGAGAACGTAAACATGAAACCAAATGGACCCTTGCGGGTCCATTTGGTTTCATGTTTACACTCTCAAGAGTTAAAATATTTATCATCTGAATTAGCAAGTCATAAGAGATCAGAGTGTGTCTGAATTGCGGTATTTCTGCTGATACTTAAAGGTAGGGGAAGTGATTTCACTTTTGTCAGATATCACCCCCCAAAAAAAAATGTTTTCTGTTAAAATGCTCTATTATAAGGTGTGGAAACCACATATGGAGTTTCCCCCTCCCCCACGTTAGCAGAGGAGCTAATAAAAGTACCCCAGGTCACCACCAATTCTCCTCCAATCAGGATCGAGCAGCAGGTTCACATAGTGTAGCTACTGTTGGGGGCCCCTAGTGCACCAGGCTGGTACTACACCATGAATTTCAAATCACTTACCCTACCTTTAAGTAAAACATGTGAGCAGTGGACTTTCTCCACCGCTGGTATTTCATGCTTCCACACGCAGTGTCCGCCAGGTGACACTGATAACATTCAGGTTTATGACGGCCATGATGTTTTATGACGACCACGTAAGCTTTTTATGGTTTTTATTATGTTGATGTAAGGTTTGGTGGATTTTCAGGAAGGACTCACATTTTAGGAAGTGCAGGGATTTTATTTTAATACCGCGTTCCTTTTGGCATATAACATTTTAAAACCTGAAAAGCTAAACCTTGAGACAACTCAACTCAACCCAACTGAGACGACATTTTAGAGAGTCTGTTTGGAGTGCTTTAAATTTTAAGCAACTTTGTTCACCTTGGCTTAAGGTCCCAAATTGCACCTTAGAAAGCACAAGGGTCTATTTCAAACATAATGTAACAGATTTTGACTGAGTCATACCGGTATTTTGACAGCAGCAAACGACTGACTGTCAAGTCCACCCTTTCCTGTCTAAAGATTGGACAGTATTAGGATGTTTTTACTCATTTTTGCATTCATCCTCAGGGCCCCCAAATCACATTAGACATCATTAGCGCATTTCAAACCATGTTTTTTTTTTTTTAACCAGGGAGTCCTATTTTTGACAGCTGCCTTCGCCCCTCCCTATCGATGTTGCAGTATTGGACAGGATAAAGATGTTGGCATTGATTTTGTAGTCTTCATCAGAGCCTCAAAATCATACCCTAGAAACAGTGTTTTTCAATCTTTTTCATACCAGGGACCACTATTTATTCTGCATTTGAGGTCTCTTGGACTCAAAACTAAGGATTTTCAAGTTTGTGTCCACAATTTAGAGAGAGAGAGAGAGAGAGAGAGAGAGAGAGAGAGAGAGAGAGAGAGAGAGAGAGAGATGACATGCAAAACATTGGTCAAAACATCAATTCTTCTACATTTTCTAAATATGTAGATTCTTGAACATGAAGTAATTCAGATGTTTAAATTAGTCCTGTTGATTTTTAACGCGTTAACGGCGTTAATTAAATTTCCCCGTTTTCTGCGTTAAATTTTCTAACGCAATTAACGCACATTCACGCGCACATGCACACGCGCGCGCACGCGCATGCTCTGTCTCGGATGTGATTCCACTCGCTGGCGACTCTATTAAAGGGGGACAACAAATAGGGACAAAGTTGCGGAATGCATTGGAGTCTATGGGCTCGAGCGAGTATATCAGGGCTACTAAACTGGTGGCCTGACATGTTCAGCACATCTCCGTTCACTTCCATGGAATGGTCTAATGGCGGCTGCTCTTCATTTCCACTGAGCATGAGGACAGCTAACTGAATAGCAGCACACGCTCTGTTCTGTGACCCCTCAATGTCGCTAGCCTGCCACTAGTCTCTATGCCCCCTCCCACCGGGGAATCAGAGTAGCTCCACTTCCTGCAAGTCAGATGTAAACAAACCAAACACGCAGCTCTTTTGGATCACTCCCAACTATTGTGGTGTGAATGAATGAATGAATGAATGAATGAATGAATGAATGAATGAATGAATGAATGAATCAATGAATCAATGAATGGTGTGTTTGTTTAACCGCGTCGCCATCGAAACTGAGAAGAAAAGTTGATTCAGAAAATCACCAGTTTAATAACGAGTGGACCGAGAAATAATGGCTAAATTGAAACTCCATAGGGAGCGCAGGCAGACGTATTTGCTCTGTAACCAAGTCAATGCTGTCGCAAAATAATCCGATGGTAAGAGACGCCACTGTTGCATGGATTATTGAAGAAAAGAAAAAAAAAACACCCAGAGATGATGAAGAGTCGAGTGCATGCTGGCTGCAGGAGGTAGAGCCGATTTCTTTCCCTGTTTACCTTCCTGTTCCCTGTTTACCTTTGCATTAGTGAATATTTGTATTTGTCTGTCTTGATGAAATGAACATGGTGGGCCCTAATGTATGGCCACTGGCCAGTCAAAGATGTGCCATCACTGTCATTAGTTGCCTGTGTGTAGGCTAGTCCTGTCCCCTGTTACAAGCCTTTTGAGAATTAAAGAGAGAGCACAATAAGTGTGCCTTAGATGTTGTGATTTGCTGCTGTTGTGCAGATATGAACAACTTCATAAGCTGCACTATAAACGTGTATTTTGATTTGGTTCAAAACTTCAAATATGATGCATTTTAGAAAGACCAGATGCACATTGCACTTTTCTTATAAATGGAGCATTTTAAAAGTGAAATACTTTAAAAAATGTGGCTGTGTCTGTACACATGTCATGGTGGAGAGTGGTCTCTGTGGCAGTCTGGCCCCCGGGCCCCTTGGGTTTTTGGCAATGCGGACTCCTGAACAATTTAGTTGAATAGCCCGCTGTCTTTCCATTTCCGCAACAATACACAGGAAAACATGGCATATTGTCCGAAATAGTCCGAATGGTGATTAATCATGATTAAATTAATTTTGAAGGTGTGATTAATTTGATTAAAAATTTTAATCATTCAACACCCCTAGTTTAAATGTAATTTAACTCTCAAGAGCGTAAAAATGCTACCGAATTGACCCGTAACAGTCCGTTTGGTTTCATTTTATACTCTCAAGAGTTACAGATCTATAAGGGTCCATTTGGTTACCAACTGTCCATCATTTAGCTGGGGACCACCTGAAATTCTCCCAGGGACCACTCGTGGACCACTCGTGGTCCCTCGACCACTGGTTGAAAACCTCTGCCCTAGAAAGCACTTGTGCTTACTTAAAGGAGAATTCCACACCAAAACACATTGGCCATCAATCTACCTTGATTCCTGTGACATGATTCATAATGTCCTTGATTTTTGTCACAGATGTCCCATTTTCTACTTCTCACCATCAGGTCAGTTGCAGTTGCAGCCTCTGTTGCTGCTGCGCCGGTGCAGTTTGCATGGCCACAGGTTGTCTTTATTCTACTGCAGGTATTTCTGTAACTCCAAACTTGTCCCCCCCCCCCACACACACACACACACATCAGTTTAATAGTATACTGATATACCCACACTTGAATTTTATGTCACTCTGGGGCAGACTTTACTAGTAATCCCAGAGGTAATCCATTCCTCCTCCTCCTCCTCCTCTCCTCCCCTCCCTTCTGCCACTCTCCTCTCCAATCACTCCGCTTAAAACTCTTGTCACACAGGTGCCACCTGAGTTTTTTTAAAAAATCATGTAGTGGTCCATTCATCTTGTAGTGTGTGGTTTGATGTGATGTAGTTTAGAGTTACAGAAATACCCACAGTACAATAAACACAACCTGCGGCCATGTACCGGCGCAGCTGCAACAGAGGCTGCAACTGCAACTAACCTCATGGTGAAATGTAGAAAATGTATCATGTCACAGGAATCAAGGTAGATTGATGGTTAATGTGTTTTGGTGTGGAATTCTCTTTTAAAAGATGTTTTTGTTCTTGTTTTAACTGGGGGTCATATTTAACAACAGGAACCATCAATTTGCACCAACCACCCCCCTGTCCAATTATTGAAGAGTACTAGAATGTTGATACTCATTTTGTAGTGTTTTCTTTTTTGGAATGTATTAATTTGCTTCTGCGAGGGCAGTCTGAATGCAATACATAGAAACTGTCTGTCATAATTTGAAATCTAATTACTGGATGATATTAGGTATGTAGATATTGAAGTGTGTTTTTGACTGGACTCACTGAGAGACATATTTTGACAGCAGAACCTGCCTGTCATAATTTGCAATCCCTTCCCTATGTAATTATAGGACAGTTTTAGGACGTTCACTTTGTATACATAATTAGGGCCCCCAAATCACACTTTTCACATTTTTGGACCGGGGAGTCATATTTTGATAGCAGAAATCACCTGTCATATTCTCACCCCTCTCCCTATGTAATTATTGGGCAGCGTTAGGATGTTGACATTCATTTTGTATCCATCACACATTAGAAAGCATGAGTGTCTATTGGCGTCTATTTCAAGTGTGTTTTTGAATGGTCAGTCATATTTTGACTGTCATACTATGGTCCAATCACAGCTAAGCATAACATGTGATAGACAAACCTCTCCACCAGTAGCTTTCCTATATAATATTGCTTTTGTTTTTAAAAATAAATGTCACACACATTTTTCCAATACATAGGGCATGCATTGTTGATGGATTAGGAAGAGATTGTGAAAGTCTGTTTCTAAAACCAGTATTTAACGCATAAAGTCCATGATATTTACATTGGGGCTTACCTAAAGATCTATTGTCTAGCAATAGTTGTACAAATAGTGTCAATAAACGTGGGGTAGAGATGACACAGGCATTTGTTCAGGAGAGCCTGACAGGATGATTTGTCCTTGAAACAAAACCATTGGTAACACTTTACAATAACGACCCGTTATAAAGCATTTATAAACATTTATAAGCAGTTTGTAGATGATTAATAAACATGAATAGACTGTTTATTAACATCCATAAATGTTTAACTAAACATTTATAACTGTATTTATAGCTAATTTATAAGATATTAGTAAAATATGAGTAAGTAGTAAATTACTCATGAATAAGCCATTTATATACATGTTTATTTGTTCATAAATAATTTGTAACTAAAGCTATAAAGTATTTACAAAATATTTGTGGATGAAGAAATAATAATTTATAAGCCATTCATATACGTTCATGAATAATTTAAAAAATTATAGTACCCACATAGAGCATTTAAGAGCATTTAAACCTTGATATTAGTAAATGTTTACTAAAATGCTTAACTAAATATTTATAACTATATTTAAAGCTCATTTATAAGTTATTATTAAATTATGGGTAAGTAGTAAACTACTCATGAATAAGCCATTTATATACATGCGCAATTGTTAATAAATAATTTGAAACTACAATTGTAAACAATTTGTAGCTAAGTTGTAAAATATGTACAATCTATTAGTGGATAAAGAACTAATACTTTATAAACTATCCATGTATCTTGGTAAATTATTAAGACATGTATGCCAACATGGTAGAACATTTAAGAATAGTTAAACATTGACATTAGTAAACGTTTATTAAAACATTTGTAACTACGGCTAAAAATCATTTATTCCATATTAGTAAGTGCTAAACTATTAATGGATAAGCCATTTGTAAACATTTTTAAATTATTATTGAAAAATGTATAACCTATGTATAACCTTTATATAGAAACATTACTTCGACCTGAAGGTCCCTCTAATGAAAATAAATGTACTTTAATTTGTAGGAATTAAGTACTTGAATGAATGCTTGTTCATGTGTCCTCCATGTTTTACTACGTTTGTAAAACATTCGTGAAACATCTATTAATCATTGGTAGATGTTATCAAGAGCCCTGAAGTAAAGTGAGGACAATTCATTAGTTATGACTGTATGATAACGTGACACTCATGTTTGTTCATGTTGAATAGACAGTTGTAAATAATGAATAGTCGTCACTTTACATTAGGGCACTTGATTATGATTTATAGATGTATATGAATGTTTTACAAAGCATATACTAATGTGGTCTTCATGTTCGTTAAACATTGGTAGATGTTATCAAGAGCCCTGAATTAAGTGAGGACAATTCATTAGTTATGACTGTATGATAACATGACACTCATGTTTGTTCATGTTGAATAGACAGTTGTAAATAATGAATAGTCGTCACTTTACATTAGGGCACTTGATTATGATTTATAGATGTAGATGAATGTTTTACAAAGCATATACTAATGTGGTCTTCATGTTCGTTAAACATTGGTAGATGTTATCAAGAGCCCTGAAGTAAAGTGAGGACAATTCATTAGTTATGACTGTATGATAACGTGACACTCATGTTTGTTCATTTTGAATAGACAGTTGTAAATAATGAATTGTCCTCACTTTACTTCAGGGCTCTTGATAACATCTACCGATGATTAATAGATGTTTCACGAATGTTTTACAAACGTAGTAAAACATGGAGGACACATGAACAAGCATTCATTCAAGTACTTAATTCCTACAAATGAAGGTACATTTATTTTCATTAGAGGGACCTTCAGGTCGAAGTAATGTTTCTATATGTAGCCCCTTTTACCTCTTACTAGGCAGGGCCCCTAAGGTCTTTCAAATTAAAAGTACTTAGCAGTTTCAAACTTTAATATGACTTGAGTTCCCTTAAGAACTTATTACTCGGAAAGCACTAGTTTTAACCTTTTTAGCTCAAAACCTTGTTAGCTTTTTAAGAAATATTCACCCTACTATGAAATCCGTATTTAAGCAAACAGGAAAAACAATGAGATGTCTTTTATAGTTTTACTTAAAAATATGAATTCACGATAAAATAAAATAAAAAAGTTGAATGAAAGTTATCACCGGTACAGTAAAAATAGACTTATTAGCACTCAATGCACTTTAAAGCACTTTACAGTAAATACAAGAAAATACCTTTTAGATCCTATCTAAGCCGGCATTTCAAAATAAAATAAAAATACAAAAAAGTATGAGTACTCGAAACCCCCCGTTGTAGGCCTGATACCCTAAAAGTCCAAAACTAAAATCTTCACTCCTTGCGAGTCAATGGTCAAACCTACAGTTCAGGAGAGTGGTGGTGAGAGCACTGTTATTGTGTGTGCCCCTGGTGCATTTGCGGCCTACACCATGCAGGTGAATGGGGAAGCCAGGGCCTAACTTGGGCAGAGTATTTTAGAAGAGATGAGGGGCAGGTCCCACGTTGCCAGAGGAAGGTTAGAGCGTTGCCTGGTAGCTCAACCCGCTATCTGGGATGTCTTGCTGCAGACAACGTCCTCTTCAGGAGGTTTGGTAGCTCAGGAGTTGACTGTTTTAGCTGAACAGGCTACCTCCTCCCACTATCATGATACACTGTCTCACTAGCTTAGCCAACTAGCTTCTAACAGCATACCATGCAGTCACAGTGATACTGGATAATGTCCTTGTAACTCCTCGCCGAAATCACTGTCCATTCACTAGTCCAACACTAGTAACTCAAATCTGCAGATTACTTTTTCACTAATCTGGTTAAAACTTCAGAAAACAACGTGTGTTACATTCTCTTCTCACATTTCTCCTCTCTTCACTCTGTCCCTCCGTGTTGATCTCTCCTCTGCGCTCTCTCTCTCTCCTAATTACTCCAATGGCCCTCACCTGTGCCCAATCCACCCACTCAACAACCCATACACGCACGCACACGCACACGCACACACACACACACACACACACACACACACACACACACACACACACACTTCCTACTTCCTAAGTAAGTTAAAGGAACCCTTTACAATAAACAGGGAAAATAAAACATTTCCGATTAAAGGAACATTTCGCTTTTTTTCTTTTCTTTTCTCAAACAGTAAACATGAAAACAAAACTTGTATGCATCCAAACACTATATACACTCGACCGGGTTACATATATAAAGGTTATACATTTTTCAATAATAATTTAAAAATGTTTACAAATGGCTTATCCATTAATAGTTTAGCACTTACTAATCTTGAATAAATGTTTTTTAGCCGTAGTTACAAATGTTTTAATAAACGTTTACTAATGTCAATGTTTAACTATTCTTAAATGTTCTACCATGTTGGCATACATGTCTTAATATTTTACCAAGATACATGAATAGTTTATAAAGTATTAGTTCTTTATCCACTAATAGATTGTACATATTTACAACTTAGCTACAAATTATTTACAATTGTAGTTTCAAATTATTTATTAACAATTGTGCATGTGTATAAATGGCTTATTCATGAGTAGTTTACTACTTACCCATAATTTACTAATAACTTATAAATGAGCTTTAAATATAGTTATAAATGTTTAGTTAAGCATTTTAGTAAACATTTACTAATATCAAAGTTTAAATGTTCTTAAATGCTCTATGTGGGTACTATATTTTTTTAAATTATTCATGAACGTATATGAATGGCTTATAAATTATTATTTCTTCATCAACAAATATTTTGTAAATACTTTATAGCTTTAGTTACAAATTATTTATGAACAAATAAACATGTATATAAATGGCTTATTCATGAGTAGTTTACTACTTACTCATATTTTACAAGTAACCTATAAATTAGCTATAAATACAGTTATAAACGTTTAGTTAAACATTTATGGATGTTAATAAACAGTCTATTCATGTTTATTAATCATCTACAAACTGCTTATACATGTTTATAAATGCTTTATAACGGGTCGTTATTGTAAAGTGTTACCAAACCATTTAAGATTCCTCACTCTGTTCCCATCAGACCCCACTCTCTTTTCTTTTCTTTTTTTAGACACAGCCAACATAGACAAGAACATACCACATCTCAAAAAGATTGAGGGTGACACGTTGAATTGGTGGGCATTACGGTAAGCTTGTTCTCACTCTCTACTGAGGGAGTTAAAGGCGGCTTACTTTAATAGGGGACCATTTTCCTGGCAAATCCCTCCTTTCTCCCTCTCTCTCTCTCTACTACTCCTGACACGAATATCTCTGCAACCGTCCCTAACACACAACCCTGGGACAGCATTCCAGCTTTGCCTCCATCCTTGACCGACTTTAAGCAGATATATACGTCGCTTTGCGGTGGTGGCAGGCGGGCGGGGGTGGGGGGTGGGGGGTGTGGACCGGGCGGGGACGAGCATACGGTACCTTTTGTCTCTTCCGAAGAGTGAAGTTCTTCCACAGCAGAAGAGTGAACTGCGCCAGGAGACCCATTACGTCTTATCCCCGGCAATATCCTGCCAACGCGTCGCTATGGCAACTGGCCCACTTAATAAACCCTGGAGGGAATAAAAGGCAGAGTTTGGTTTTAATACAGAGGAGCAATGCATCATGGGGGAATGCCACTAATCATTCACTTCCCCAGGCCTTGGGGCTTACGGTGCAGCACCTGTTCTATGAATTATTATCGCCTGTGCTCAGCGACACATAAGGCGCAACACACCACACCACACCACACCGGGGCTCTCTGTGCTGTGCCTCCCTCCTCCTCCTCCGCCTCCACAACGTGATGACTGCTGCTGCCCATTGGCGCTCGCTATGGAATGGACGGATAATTTACCGCAGATCATGGGAGTGGTTTTACCTAATGTACTGTATTGCACGCCAATTCATTCCCCTGCAAAAAAAGAATTAATTTAAACAATATTTTGTAACGTGGGCCTGGCTATGTGCACAGTTCTCGTGACAAGCTCTTTGTCTCGTGGCCGACCACTGTGCTAC
Source organism: Benthosema pterotum (assembly GCA_039105355.1). Classification (NCBI taxonomy): domain Eukaryota; kingdom Metazoa; phylum Chordata; class Actinopteri; order Myctophiformes; family Myctophidae; genus Benthosema; species Benthosema pterotum. The sequence goes on from CM076986.1 coordinate 6,008,203, forward strand.
GAAAACTCATTAAATTTATGGATGGCTCGGGTTACCAGTGAGCAGTAAATTAAATGAAATCCACGGGTAACTAGATGACTTTTTTGTTGGGACCAAAGGATTGTAATAAAACATTAACTGTCGGTTTTTTTTACTGGCGTCTGCACACTGATTAAACAGTTAATAAACAAATTGATCCGCCATGGCATTTCACACTCGCCAACTGACCTTTATTAAAAATGCAATTTTTTTGCAATAGACACAGCCTCTCATTAGATTATGGTAACATCATTGATTTAGCCTTTCCCTTTTTCCTCGTGACCCATCCACGTCTACGAGTCTTATGCTTATGTAATTTAAAATGATACAATTCAAAATCTGCTTCATTAGTCCCAGTGGTTATCCTCCTCAGTTTTAGCACAACATCACAGACCCTCCAAACCCCTTTCAAGGGCACTCTAATTAGCCCGTGCATGCTCACACCGCAGTGATTATAAAAATGCCTGTGAAATGTTTTATATTGCGATATAAGGGAAATGAATACGGTGCATACAGAGATGCACAACTGCTGAACATCAATGAAATTCGACCGTAAATGTATAATTTCATAAGCAGCAGCAGTTCATAAAACAAATTGATGAGAAACAATAACTTATTTTTTTAAAGAAAGTAGTGAAAATAGACAATCTGTCTGCACAACACGATTGTAAGACAATGTGTACAATTACTGTTTTTTGTCGATTATAGTAGCACACACAGTCACCAGATGGTAGTCAAAAGGTTGCCGGTTCGATCCCCGGGCTCCCCCAGAGTGTAGAAGTTTCCTTGAGAAAGACACTGAATGTGCTAGTAGGTAACTTGCATGGTTTCCCACTGCCATCAGTGTATGAATGTGTGTGTGAATAGGTGAATGTGATACACAAGCTAAGTGAAGTACCTTGGATGAAGGCGCAATATAAATGCACCATTTACCCCACACACAGATATATAAAAAAACGCCAACAACCATACTAGGGCTGTATAACATTGAATGTTTCTCCAAAATGTCGAGCTCAACAAATTGAATGAAAATATGCCGTTTTCTGCTTCATAGCATTATTAAACTAAGTTTTTTGAATCTTGAAGGAGTTGGCTTTTATTCGTATATGAAACAAAATCTTCGACATCACCACATGGTTTCTGAATGCTGGCTAGCATTTGAAACATTCTCCAGAACAATGGAGGAGTGTTATTTGAAGTGCTCGGACTCTGAGTACAGAGACATAGCAGGGAGTAGGAGTAGGAGAGGGGGGCGGAGGCGGTTCCGTTTTCAGCCCAAGGGCATGCCCTGACAAATGTAGCACTTTTTAACGCTCCATTTCCTCTTCCTGTGCAGGTTCCATCTCCCTCTGTGTGTTTACATTATTTACTGCTACTTCATGGATGTTTTATTTACTGTCATGGGAAAGATGAAGCTTTTTCCCCCCCTACTTCCAAAAACGGTCAAATAAGGGCTCTAATGGGCTAGAGAATTGGGTCCCCGAGCACTAGAGTAGGGCTGGAAGCCATTCAATAATCTAGTTAGGGAACGTTAGTGGAACGGTAAAAGACCCAAAGTACAAACTCAGACAAAACTAAAACACGCTGCATGGGGTGTAGAACAGCTTTCTAAGGCTGCTATTACGCGTCAGTGCCATGTCTTCCTTTACTTGCATGATATTTATTGTCTCCACCAGGACTAACGTATAGTGGAGAGTATGTTTTGCCCTCCATCCGTCTGTGTGTCCATCTACTGTATGTACAGCTAATCTCCAGCAAGTTAATCCGATCGCTGCCAAACTTTGCCAAAAGGCTCCAGCTGCAGACCTAGCCCAGGAGTGGACGTGCCTCACAGTTGATGTGATGACGTCACACACTGTTGGCTGTTGCCATGTCCAACCCGCTTCTACCGTCATCAAGCGATAATTCCCAGTAGGCTGCTTATCAGCACCATCTTAGCTTGCGGTTAGGTTTAGGGGTAGGTTTAGAGAAGGGTGTAGCAATGTTTGTAGCAAAACCCTAGACCCCTCCAACCGTAACCCTAAGCCTAAATCCCTGACGCTCAACCACGGTCTGTGAGGTTAGGTTGAGGGTTGGGCATTTAGGCTTAGGGTTTCGGTTGGAGGGGTCGAAGGGTTTTGTGTCTCAGACTGCAGAGCATGGCCTTAGGCCTACAACAACAGGGGCCTGTGGGTTGATGTGACGTCATCACATCAACTGTGAGGCACGTCCACTCCTAGGCTAGGTCTGCAGCTGGACGTATCTCAACTTTGCAGACATACCCCCTAGATGCCGACGATGAACCTCAGCCCAAATTTTCCAAAACGGCCCATTAGGCAGGCAGCACAATATTTTACATATACCTGCATCAATCTGCATGAAATGTTGCATGTAGACTCCTTAGAGGACACATTTAAACCTGTATTGCCTGTATTTTTCATTTCAGCTTTTTTATAAACGCCACCAGGAGGCCACAACCTGACCTGGCCTGGTGGAGACCTCTGCCCAGAAGGGCACTTTTCTAGTTATTTGTAATTTCGCCACACAGACCTCCAAGTTGCCCTACGGTATAGGGAAAAGGGAAAGAAAAGGGTCTCATGGTCGCAGCAGACATACAGTATTTCCGGTGGGTGGAGACAACATATCTACGGTGCAACGCCACACCTCTTCTACCACAGTGAATGAGAAAGTGACTGATGTTATCGTCTGCTCAAAAGCTACACTGTTACTTGCTTTTTTACCAACACTAACTTTGCAAAAATGCCCAGAACATCAGGATGAAACTGTGTATTGTTTATGGTAGCTCAACGGTAGCACAACATTCAAATTTGGAGAGAAACGGCTGAGAAAACAGCCATGGAGTAAAGGTTGAAATGACACTGATGGTAAATTGCTTACTTTTACCATATGTATGATGTACACATCATACATATCATCACTGACACAGCACTAAACAGAAAGTATACAACAGGCACCATAAACAGGCACGACAAGGAAAGAAAAGTGTACCGCCCATACACTAGACTACATCTGCATCATCCAGATTCTAGCATGATGAACAATTTGTACAATAATCACTTGTCACACAGTGGTTATTTCCTGCACACCATGATATTCATTCTCTCCTTTCTAGCTGGAAGCTCCATGCCTTTGTCCTCTGAGGCTTTTCATGTCTTTGGAATGTCATGACGGTTTGGGATGAATCACATGCTTGTTGTGCGTCTTGTTGTGTGAGGTTGTATAATTGAGTGTTGCAGCTGCGATTGCTTTCACAGCTTTCAAGCCCGGTGCTTTGAAACACGTTAACGTTTCCGAAAGGGAAAGAAAGAAAGACGGCACGAGAAACCGCCGGCGTGTCACAATCACGTCAAGCGTGAAGGGTAAACAATGTCCTTACAGTAAGGTACAAACACACCATACTGTACATACGTACACCGTTATGAGTGTGTGGGACCGCATGTGCATGTCTGCCTCTCTGCCTGTCCCAATGTCTGTGGCATGCAATGATACAGGGATGAGAGTAAAGAGAGGCTGAAGCATACTGTGGAAGAAGTAAAATGAGTTGCAATTAAAGAAAGCAAGAAGTCAGTCTGCTGCCTCCCCAGGTTGGCGGAGGGTTGTAGAGCCAATGATCACATTAGATGATTGGCACTGGGTAGTAAAAATGGGTTTCAAAATCACTAGGGATGTCCCATTACTGTATTGGTATCGGGAAAAGTATAGGATCGGCCCTTTTTTGGTCATATTGCTATCGGCAAATACTCTATTGATATCGGAAAAGTATCAGTATCAATGCTTATTTGTCGCTATCGGGTCATATTGGTGTTGGCAGTCTAACTACACATCCAACACAGGGATAAGAGGTTGACACTATGGGGGTTAAATCAAATGCTGGGCCATGTGGAGTTTGCTTTAGAGTTGCCCAAGTGCACAGTTCAGTAAGGAGTCTGCTATTCCCGGTTGATTGACTTCATATAAAATCTTTCTAAGGCTGTTATTACGTGTCAGTGCCATGCCTGTGTGTGTGATTCTAGTTCCACTATGACACTATATTCTAGTTACTGAAGGACTCTGCTATTCCCAGTTGATTGAATTCATATGAGATCTTTTTTCTTTCATCTTCTGTGGTATCAGTATTTGGTATCGGTATTGGCTAACACAGAAATTGTGGTATCGGGATCGGAAATGAAAAAAGTGGCTAAAAATCATGGGAATCGTTGCAATAACGAGTCTGATTTGCTTTGCAGCTGGAGCGATTCAAAGAACAAAAAGCCACACAGTATCAGAGTGCTTTCCATATCACATTTTGATCCGTGTTTGAGAGTAACTGGAAATACATCCGTTTATCACTTTTTTTTACCATGCCAGAAAACAGATGACCACCAGGCTCTCAACATCAGCCCTTTTCTGACATCATTAGTTCCAAAAAATGACCTGAGAAGGACAAGGACGGAAAGAGGAGGATAGCATGATTACCACCATCTGCGCCGTAGCAGATGCAATGACAGAAAGGCAAGAAAGCAGAGCAGTGAGTGAGGAAGGTGACGAATGTGCTGATGAACGCCTGACATATGGGACCTCCGAATGCATTATTTGAACCCCCAGGAGGATTAGAGGGAGTAAACAGATATTTGTCATCCGGCATGAGAGCCAGAGGACGTCTGACAGCGCCTCCGCCTCCTCTCACATCCTCTACAAAGGAACCCTATAAGAGGCACATTATGGTCACTCTGCTCTACTCTAAAAAGGTGCTCTGATGGAACCCTATAAGAGGAAGCACATTATGGTCACTCTTCTCTACTCTAAAGGTCTTTCAATCTTTCTTTCTCTCTTTCCATCGCCGTCTTCATTATAAGGCTGTGCTCTCCTGACGCTCATCTGCACTCCATGACATTACCAGTTCACCCTGGCACTTCTGCTTCGAGGGAAAGTTCGAGGCAAATGCATAGTGTATGCACTGGTTGCTGTAATTAGTTGGCTATACAGTATGGAGAAAGTCTGGGTCACATACTATATGTATACCACAAGGCTGCTGCTGCTGGAGTTGCTGCCAGACAGTCTGGCGATGAATATAGTATAAGTTCTGCTGTTGCTGCCGAACACTGTGGTATGCCAGTTTGGTGCATAAGGAGTTCTGCTTCAGTGGTTTTCAACCAGTAGTCCGGGGACCACTAGTGGTCCTTGAGAGAGTTCCAGCTAAATGATGGAAAGTTGGTTAGCCAGGTGTAACTCTTCGAGAGTGTAAAAATGAAACCAAATGGACCCTTGCGGGTCCATTTGGTTTCATGTTTACACTCTCAAGAGTTAGAATGTTCATCATGTGAATTAGCCTAAAGTCTACACAACTAGAGAATGAAGAAGATTAATGGTCATTTGGATCTGTACGTTTGCTTGTTTTGTTTCCCCAAATCCAGCCTGGAATTGTGCACAAAAGGAAAACAGATCTTTAGTTTTGGGGTCTGTGGGGCTAAAATGTCATCAAATGGTGGTCCCTGGCTCAGATTCTGAATAAATCGTGGTATGGGCCCTGGTATCAAAAAGGTTGAAAAACCACTGTCCTAATTCAATGTTCATACTCATGTAGACTATTATCATGAATACAAATCTATAAGTAAAAGAAATTCTGTATAGTTGGAAGTTGGAAAAAACAGTGGTGCATTTCTGGTGAGCTTGGAAAAACACAAGCGCTGATTTGTGAATTTATAAAATGCACAATATGCAGGTCTTCTGCACCATTTAGATCAGAGTCGTTTTAAAGATCATTAACGGATGAATTCACCGGCAACGTCGGAAATTACTATGTAAATTGTACTGCAACACAATATGGCTGCTAAGAGCAATAGGCACTGGAATTTAAAAAAGCATCTCTCCCAAACACTCCAATAGGACATTAGCATGTTTTATTTAACTAACAAATGAGTCAGGAACATTTGTTTACCTGACATGTATTGACTTTGATTTATTGAAGTAACATTTGAATAATGATATCCAATAGGGCTGCAAGTAATGCAAGTAACACCAGGCCTGTACCAGGCCTGAACCGTATCTACAGACTAGGGTGTATGGTGGGAAGGGTATTTTTTCGGAGCAATATAGACTTATTTTAGGGCAGCAACGGTGTCTCAGAAGGAGGTTGCCATAGAGTTGAAAAACTAATTTCAAACAACGTGGGCTTCATTCATCCTACTCCAAGGACATCGCAGTCAATTTGTGCTTCTGTATCCTGTGTGCAGGATATCAACCACAACAAAGACACAGGAACATCTGTGTGCCGAAAAAAAAAAAAAAAAAAAAAAAAGTATAATGCAGCCTCTTTCAAAGTGCCATCTTCACGGAAATAGAAGGCAGCTGGCCAGGGTTACAATGCAAGAAGAAAGTGAGATATTTTCAGGAAAGAAAAGCCGCAGCTATCTGCTGCAGTATACAGTAGTGGTTTTCAACCAGTGGTCCCAACCAGTGGTCCGGGGACCACCAGTGGTCCCCGAGACGGTTCCAGATGGCCCCCAGGTTAAATGCTGGAAAGTTGGTTAACCAGATCTAACCATTAGGGTCCATTTGGTTAGATCTGGTGTTTACACTTTCGTTTATACTTTCAAGAGTTAAAATATTCATCATAGGAATTAGCCCAAGTCTACACGACTAGAGAATGTAGTAGATTAATGGTCATTCATGATCTGTATGTTTGCCTGTTTTGTTTCCCCAATCCAGCCTGGAATTGTGTACAAAAGCAGAATAAATCTGTAGTTTTGGGGTCTGTGGGGCTAAAACGTCATCAAATGGTGGTCTGTGGATCAAATACTGAATAAATAATGGGCCCTGGTATCAAAAAGATTGAAAACCACTGGTATACAGCATGGCACCGGCCTTGTATATGAGTTAATGTTGGTCTGTGTGTGATGGATCCATTTAATCGATGACTAAATTAGTTCACAACTAATAGAATTATCGATTTGACTACAATTCATTGAATAATCATTGCAGCCCTAGTGCATATGTGATGCATATGTGATGCATTGACCCCTGGCAAACCAGGGGTCAATGTACACAACAGTCAATTTTGCCCATTTGTGTATTAGTTTTCACATACAGATCATCTCAAAGGCTTAAGATAGTATCTCTACAAAAAAGAGGACACTGTAGAATAAAGCATGTTATTGCATGTGGTCTCCATTATATAAATTATAGCACATCACACATTAGTGCGGAAGCAAGAAAAACAAATGCGAAAACGCCATACTGCGTAAAAACCTCTTTCAAGAGGAATGGGGGCATTCCACATGAAATACTTCTGAGAGGAACATTAAAAGGATGATGCCCTTAAGAGCACACAGTCTGCAGTTTACTGTCATTAATCCAAATGTGCATGGTACTTTGAGACATTAGCAGCACAAGCCTCCGTGGTGTTTCTTTCCTGCAGGGCATGTTAAAATAGGCAAACATTCTGCAAATTGCATTTCCACAAGCTCACAATGCACCGCAACGGGACATGTTGGGAGATGGCTTTAAGATTGCACTTTACTTTGAAGAGATTTGGAATAGTGCATTCCCAAATGGTGGTGTGCAATTTACTTTAGGGGTGTGTGACATGAAAAGGCTAATTACCATGCTGTATTATTTTTAAAAAATATGAACATGTACACTTCATTACACTGTATGACAAGTATGTTAAGAATACATGCCATATTCGGGTTCAGAATTTGAGCCACGGACCACCATTTGAGGACATTTCAGCCCCACAGACCCCAAAACTAAATATTTATTTTGCTACACAATTCCAGGCTGGATTTGTGAAACAAACCAGTCAAACATAGAGAGCAAAATGATCATTAATCTTCTGCATTCTTTAGTTGTGTAGACTTGGCCTAATTCGTAAATATATTAACTCTTGAGTGTGTAAAAATGTTAAAATGAAACCAAATGGAACCGCAAGAATCCATTTGGTTACATCTGGTTAACCAGCTTTCCATCATTTAGCCTGGGGACCACCTGGAATCCTTTCAGGGACAACTGGTGGTCCCCGGACCACCTGTTGAAAACACCTGCAGTAGACCATGGTTGGCTGTATGATTCAGTTTGTGCAGCTTTTGTCTCCACGTTTGTTTTAAAAACGCCATTGATAATAAGGAGAAATTAATGTTTGTTCTGTCACCTAAAATACCCTGGAAATGAATTTTGATCATGACTCGGGAATGTACAGTATATGTAAATATAAAAGGATAGCTTTTTATATAACTTCATACACTGATGGAAGCGGAAACCATGCAAGGCATAACCAGCACATCAGGGAGCAATTAGGGGTTCAGTAGCTTGCAACTGTGCGGTTACCAATCCATCCGGTGATTCTAGCCCTGAGCCAGTGCCGGCAGGTAGCTAGGAGCTACAGCACGGTACAATGAGAAAAGCTTTAGCTATATTTAAGATGACACCTCCGAAAATAACTCTGACAGTTAAGTAGCTTATTTGCAGCAATTGGTTTCTAATTACTTTAAAGCACTTTGAGTAATTACTGCGCCGCCTGCATGCGCGCGCTTTCTGTCAATCAATTAGATGCGACTCATTTCCTGTCCATTAGGAGGAAATTTAAACTGTTGGATAAACTTAGGCTAGGAGAACCAGCGAATCGAATTTGTCACTCACGTGCAACTGTTTTCGTGCTCATGTAAATCCAGGTCTAGAGGGTATTGCAGATATGTGTCACGTGCGCAGTCAACAGCGGTCGTATTACTAGCGGCGGGACAAGGCGGTCCTGCCGTTTGGGTGTCTTTATCTCTGTTCTTGAAAATGACAGCGCCGTTAAGGGTAAATCATTAGTGCAGAAGTCGTGCATACTGTATATATTACTGCAGAGTCATGGCCAAAGTTCAACATCGTCTCTGACCATTATATTTCTGCAGATAAGTAATATACGTATAACTTATTTCATGTCATCGAGTGAACATTAGCTTTTTTCCCTGTCATTAGTTAATGCAGTTTTTTTTACCCCGAACCAGTGGACCGGGGACCATGGGTTAGGCAAATTTAGAAATGTATAAGAATTGTTATTTTGACCAATATTTTGCCAGTTATCTCCCCTAAATTGTGGACAAAAACTTGCAAATCCTTAGTTTTTTGGTTCAAGACTATCAGACTAAACTGTCAAATGGTGGTCTGTGGCTAAAATGCAGAATAAATAGTGGTCCCTGGAATGAAAAAGGTTGAAAAACACATGAAATTCGACTTCGACATGTTTTTGGTGCTCCCACGTGTTTTCTATCCCCACAAATTATCTAGTTTGAACAATCAGTCGTTCATATCATAGAGGAACTTTAATGTAAATTGCTCTCAGGAACAGCTTGTTTGATTTTGGCTTCATAATGATGTCATCAATGCACCCAGCTTTGTATAATTTCTCCTCTCCTTCAGTCTTCAGTTCCAAATTTGTATTTCTACTTTTTTCCAAGTTGACATGGAATTTAAACAAGCCTGGTTCTATCTAGCATCAGTATTATAACAACTCGACTATAAAATATCCTCCACATCAGCGCTTCCACCACCTCAGGACATTGTGGTACTGCAGCTAAATGGTCTATAAAGAAATGACAAGGACTGGTTATGTCAAACCATTAGAAATGGTCATATACAATATGACAGGGGTGTTCAACTTTTTGATACCAGGGCCCACTATTTACTATTTACATTTTAGCCCTACAGACCCGACAATGAAAGATTGCTGTTGCTTTTGTCCACAATTCCAGGCTGGATTTGGGAAACAAAACAGGCAAACAATAGATAGATTACAGAACAAAATGACCATTAATCTTCTACATTCTCTAGTTGTGTAGACTTGGGCTAATTCAAATGATATACTATTTTAACTCTTGAGTGTAAAAATGAAACCAAATTGTAACTCTTAAAGAGTTATATCTGGTTAATCAACTTTCCATTTAACTGGGAACCACCTAGAACCCTCTCAAGGACCACTGGTTGAAAACCACTGCCATATGATATTAAAAACAATTTTAGGAGTCCATGTTATTTGCACTTTAAAATTGAGCGCAAATGTGGTTCAGAGATTAGAAATGTGTGTTGAAAAGTAGTACAGTACGAAAAAAATCTTTTGTATGCATTCCTTTTTATGATAAGCTGTTTCTTGGTCCTCCATTACACTATTACCAAAAATATTTTAAAATAAGTTAAACATTTGCTCATTGCGGACAGAGGGAATAATAAACAGAGCCCCAGCATGACATACTGTACAACAGAAAGGCGTGAGAGCCAAGCCTGGCCTCGGGAGGAGAGAGACAATCTGCAACAACAACAACAGAAGTCACCACGAACGCGACAGCATCACAGCCAGCCAAAAAACACCAAAACAAACAAAAAACTGTTATAGAAACCACACAATCGACAACCTACCTCCAAGCTGTTCGGCTATATCCACCTCATGCTCATCTTAGAGAGGCTACACAGGTAGATTTGACCAGGTTAAAGACCTGTCGTTTATGACTAAAGCAGTTCCTGGTTCATTCTCTCTCCCTCTCTCTCCCTCTCTCTCTCCCCTGTTTTACGGTACCTAGAGTCATAAAGTATGCAGATTGCCTCTACGGGGACTGCCGTGGTGACTGTAACCACAGTGGCGTTGTGTGTCGAGGCAGCGTGCTACCTGCTGCACGTTGCACAACACCACCTTCCCTCAGAGAGACATGTGTCTCCTTCCCCCGCTCTCTTATCACTGTGGTTTGCAACTTTTCTCATACCAGGGCCCGCTGTTTTTCGACACTGTAGCCAGGGTCCACCATGTGATGTTGAGTTTAATCTCTCTGAAAGGGGAATTCCACCCATTTTATTATTTTTTTTTTCTGAGAGTGCACAAATGTGAACCAAATGGACCCTAGCGGGTCCATTTGGTTCCATTTGTACACTCAGAAAAAAGGAAACTCATTAACATGGTGAAACACATCTCGATGATGTCATCAAGATGCACCTCGATGTCATCGAGGTCCACCTTTTGATGTTGAGTTCAATCTCTCTAACCCCAAAATCAAGGATTTTCAAGTTTTTGTCTGCAATTTAGGAGAGATAAACTGGCAAAAAAATTGGTCAAAATAACAATTATTCTACATTTTCTAATTGTGTAGATTCTTGACAATTAAGTCAATTAGATGTTTAAATTTAATTTCACTCTCGAGTTACAGATCAATAAAGGGTCCATTTGGTTACCAACTGTTCATCATTTAGCCTGAGGGACCACCTGGAATCCTCTCAGGGACCAACGGTGGTTCCCGGACCACGTGTTGAAAACCCCTGTCTTATCACAATCACACCCAAACAAAGTCGAAGTGTACGAAGCAACCTTGTCCCACATTTCAACCAAACCCTCAGTACAGTCAGGGCGTCTCGGGGGAGACATCTGACAACACTCCGTCCAAACTTCGTCCACCTGTTGACCAGGTATATAAATTATTCATGAAACAAATTAGCCCTGGCCCTCGAAAACGAGTCTGTTCTAATAACGCCAGGCATCAATCTGTAAGATATGGAGAGCAGCATAGAGGTGGGACAGGACCAGGGGCGGATGTAACTTTTCCCAATTGGGGGGGGCAGGAGAAAAGGTATGGGTGCAGCTTCACGCCACAGGCGATGAAGCCGCCCCCATACCGTTTTCAGTTACAGGAATTTTATTCGGTAAGTAAAGCATCAACAATAACATCAGTTGTTGATGTTGCAACAGACACGCAGCATGCATAAAGCTAAAGGTCTGACTCAGAGAGTTTTCTGTTTTCAATGATGAAATGCTGTTGGTTTAGCGGTGCCACAGCTGTCGTTAGTTAGTAGCAGTAGTAGTGTTTCAAATCATTTTAAATAGCACTAGCAATAAGCACTTTCATTTGAAATATATTTGAAAAGTGGGTTGTTTGCATGCCAACATGTTTGGTGGGGCAGTCAGGGCATTTAGAGGGGCATTAACCCCCCATACGCATGCCTAGATCCGCCCCTGGACAGGAGAGGAGGGCAGGGGCCGTTTATTTACTGTCCGAGACGAGACGCAGCCCTGATTGAAAATGCTGATATTGTTTTGATGATGCGGCTAAGTGCATTTATTGTAGAGTTTTATGGACAACTATATAACTTGGTAACAAGGGGGCCAGGGTTTATTATTATTATGCTAGGTGATAAAGGATAATACCACAGGTGCACTGGGAGGGAAATTATGTAATGCGCCGTGTGCTTAGCGAAGTAGTCAAGGATGGGAATAAACAGGAAGCTGTATCTCCGTCCAGGTCATTAGATGGTACTCACCAGCTGTGAAACTGCTGTGAAACTCAAAGTTTGGGTTTTAACACTAGAAAGACTGAAAAAAGTGGCCAGAATTAGCATTTGCTTCAATTCATATTTAGATTTTCTTTCAGACGACCAAAATTTCTGAGATGATGGAATGATGATGGATGATGGTCACTGAAGGAGAACCTTCTGAAAGCTTCATGGGCAAAGATAAACTACTTTAAAATATCCAAAAACGGTCAAAATGACCTCTCAGTCTTTCTCGTGTTAAACCCTCCACTCCAAAAAAGGAGAAGAAAACTGGCCTGAAGAAGATAATTTTCGCCATGTTGTTTTGAGAGAGAAAGATAAAATACTCATTTTTAGATACTTTGAGATAAACTACTGTGCAGTCTTGTAATGGACTGTACTGTAATGGTTGCTAAAAAAAAAAAAAAAAAAAACTACCATTATGCATCTCTGCACAGTGAGGCTCAACCATAGTGTAATAAAAGTACAGGGACTGGACTCAAATGATGGCCTCACCCCTTGCTATTCATTTCAGTGGAATGAATAGCATTTGCATAAAAATCAGGGCTTGACATAACACTTGCCCGCTTGCCCGGGGCAAGTAAAAAAAAAATGGTCGGGCAAGTGAAGACTGCTACCTGGTCTCCCGATCGGGCAAGTGTGCGACTTAGTTCACTATAACACAACACGAGATGTATTTGTCTTGAAGATAGTCATTGCGTTCTGCGTCTTTCCTGGCTTTCTAGCTATGTCTCCCATCTCTCTCCCAGGTCCATTTTGCTGGCATCAGACCCGAGTCCGTGACCACATGTGGGAACCACTGATTTACAAGTTATGTAGCCGATTGACTTAGACAAAACATAGTCTTCGACTGCAAAAGGAAATGTTTAAAGCACCTAAGTAGAAGTAAATTTAAATGCAAAATTTACAATATATTTCCGGGGGCAAGTGACCATGACCTGAGGGCAAGTAGAACCTGACTTGCACTTGCCTGATGGGCAAGTGCCTCGGAGACCTTAGTGTCAACCCCTGTCCTTCACACTCAAGAAATACATCTTTTTTTGTGATGCGTCTGATTACATTGAGATGGCCTATGTGTAATTATGTTTTAGATCAGGGGAAGGCAACTTTTTTGAGGTAAAGTGCATTGTCTTTATTTTCTTGACAGTCGGTGTGCCATCAACATAATGATTCCTTATAATTATGACAATGCATCAAAATTATATATATTTTATTCCATACGAAAATGATTTTCTTTGCCGATTCTTTCAGGCTGTATGATTATAATACTCTATTATTATTACCACTGTTTCCCCAGCCAGGGTTCACCCAAGTTTGAATCAATGTAGAATTATGTGCAGGATGTAATTTGCATACAGATGTGAGTGGACTAAATTATTAGTGATTGTACACCTTTTTTATATATATATATTTAAATTTAAAAGAAAAATCATCTCTCTCATACTTCTGCCAGTGTGCCAGTGATCACCCTCTGAAGTACCAATGTTGGTGCCCGGTTTTAGGATTACGTCTGTTTTAGACATCTACGCCATTCTTTTGAATACTTTAAGCGAGTTCCAGGTGGTCCCCAGCTAAATGATGGAAAGTTGGTTGACCAGATGTAACTCTTTGAGTCACATCATTATTCTGCAACAGTTGGACTGTAGGTGGACAGACAGACAGACAGACAGACAGACAGACAGACAGACAGACAGACAGACAGACAGACAGACAGACAGACAGACAGACAGACAGACAGACAGACAGACCGTCATCCCGTGGGGTAAATTTAGATGTCACAGAAACAATACAGACATAAATACAGACAGACACCTACAAGAGGGGAAATATAATTTGCCTCTTCCATATAGCTAAAGGTCATCACAACAGAGTTCTGTGTGAGTCCCCAAATCAAATTGGGTATCCACAGGCCGGGGACTTCAAACGCACCAGGAGAACTTTCACGGCCACAGCGTTTCTAATGACTGTGGGTAAGTTCTCTCACCCCTCCTGGACTTTCCAAACAACACTTCATATAACCCGTTCTGAACTGCGAAAATAATAATATAAGAGATTTGCACCACTATTTCACCATTTTCAAAAATGAATATAAATTATATTCATCATCAGACCTAGGAGCTCATAGCGCGCCACGTAGGTCTGATATTTTTCAATAACTAAAGTAATGCCAATGATGCCAAATCAGGGGTTTTCAACAGGCGGTCTGGGGACCACAAGTAGTCCCTGAGAGGATTCCAGGTGGTTCCCAGGCTAAATGATGGAAAGTTGGTTAACCAGATGTATAACTCTTGAGAGTGTAAAAATGACTATAATTTAACTCTTGAGAGTGTAAAAATGAAATATTCATAATATATTCATCATCTGAATTAGCACCACTTAATTAAGAAGTTTACACTGTTTTGTTGGCAAAATCCAGCCTGGAATTGTGGACAAAACCAAAAGAATTCTTTAGTTTTAGGTCTTTGGTGTGAAAATGTAATCAAAAAGGTTGAAAACCACTGGCTTAGAACACCAAAAAGGTGTTCCCAACAAAAATAAGATAAACAGCGTTTGTGCCTGTGTGTGTGAGTTTGTCTTGTGCACGCTGCTGTAGCCGCAGCTCTTTCATGAGGTGCGGGGTCCGCGCTCTCGATTAGTTACATGCACCCACCCATGCCACCCAGGTGAAACCTCCACTGCCCAAAGTAATTGCCTCAACTAATGAAGTGGTGCTGCTCAGAGGCACGCGGGCATGCTGGAGCGCTGCCGTACCGCCGCACCACCACCACCACTGTTCCCAGGTCAGTAGGCACAGGATTTGCTTAGGCCATGCTAATGAAACAGCGTGCAGCGGGGGCGGATCTAGGCATGGGCATGGGGGGGTTAATGCCCCACCAAACATGATGGCATGCAAAACAACCCAAGATATTTCAGTGCTTAAAAGTATTTGAAACACTACTACTGCTACTAACTAACTACAGTTGTGGCACCACTAAACCGACAGCATTTCATCATTGAAAACAGAAAACTCTCTGAGTCAGACCTTTATAGCTTTATGCATGCTGCGTGTCTGTTGCAACTTCAACAACAACTGACGTTATTATTGATGCTTTACTTGCCTAATAAAAGTCCTGTAACTGAAAATGGTATGGGGGGCGGCTTCATCGCCCGTGGCGCGAAGCGTCACGGGCGATGAAGCCGCCCCATACCATTTTCTCCTGCCCCCCCCCAATTGGGAAATGTTACATCCGCCCCTGGCGTGCAGCAGGGTGGTGGTGCAACGTTCATAGCGACTCCCCACCTCATAAATGGTCTCTCTCTCGCGTTTACCTCGAGGAGCGAAGGATAATGGGACTGCGGCATGAGTCCAGGTTTTTGAAGAGGGACTGAACCAGCTAGCTGTGTGTCCACAAGCTCAAAAACAAAACACACACACCCTTTTCCACCCCACTATGGATGACAGCATCCACTCAACAATAATAATTACAGATTTAGGACACATAATCAAATGGAACAATTTTGACATTATCTGCTTTTTTTCCTCCTTTGCTCAGCGGAAAAAAAATATATAAATTAGCTTTTTACCCGCAGCAGCCATTTCTGAAAATTGCGTCTTGGATGCAGGGTCACTTTCTTACTGTATAGCCATTATAAATGGTAAATGGTGCATTTATATAGCACCTTTCTTTATCCAAGGTGCTTTACACGGACTGGGGATCCCATTCATCCATACATCCACACACCTTCCTCATAGACTTTTCAAAAATGATCTATAATAAAGGATGATTATGCCACGGACAAAGCCAACGCGGGTTGTAACAAATGACAACGGGTTGTAACAAAGATTTTTGTTAGATTGTGTATGCCAATATTCTTTTGCTGTTGGGAGTTGACACGTGCTGAGTTGTCCACAGCATAATCATCTTTATATAGACATTTTTGAAAAGTCTCTGAAGAAATCCAGTCACTCTATCCCTAAACCACACAGACTACCTTTGACTCTTCTTTTTTTTCTCACGCCATCATGACAAGTCACCATGACAAGTGGTTCACGTGACTCATAAAGGCCTGAGATTGCTCCATAAACAAATGCAAAAAGTAAAACAGAGTTCACGGCAAGGCTTGTTGAGTCACTCATATTATGCAAAATATTGCAAAGTTCATTCACCTGCTTAAATTTGCAACCTGAGGCAGTATGCTGTGTTGTGACACATCACCTCACCTCACCAGTCCTTTCCTCCACCCTGTACTGGTTACATCAGCTTCAGATCCCCAAATACCCAAGAAAAACTAGATCAGCAAACTTGTGTGTTGCGCACAAGTAGGCCACATACTGCTTGGAATTAAAAACCACTTCAAGACTCAAGTCAAAGGTGTAATAGCCCAAAAGCAGTGGTCTTCAATCTTTTTCATACCAGGGCCCAGTATTTATTCAGAATTTGAGCCACAGACCACCATTTGCGGACATTTTAGCCACACAGACCCCAAAACTAAAGATTTACAGTATACTGCTTGTCCACAATTCCAGGCTGGATTCGGGAAACAAAACAGTCAAACATACAGATCTAGTTGTGTAAACTTGGGGCTAATTCAGATGATGAATATTTTAAATCTTGAGAGTGTAAACATGACCTGTTTACACTCTCATGTTTACACTCTTAAGAGTTAAAATATTCATAAACTAAATTAGCCCACTTAATTAAGAAGTCAACATAATGTAAAAGAATGGTAATTTTGATTTACTGTATGTTTGCCTGTTTTGTTTGCGAAAATCAAGCCTGGAATGTTGGGCAAGAGCAAAATATGTCTTTAGTTTTGTGGGGTGAAAATCTCAAATGGTGGTCCGTGGCTCAAATGCTTAATAAATAGTGGTCCCTGGTATCCAAAATGTTGAAAACCATGGGTTTGTAGGGATGAGCCGCAAGTTTGTTTTGATCAAAAACGCATCCTGTAAGAAAACTCTGTCAGTTGCTAATATGAGGAAGTGGCGTGCTCACTCGAGCTCCCAGGATTACAACTTTTGAAATTGGAAACGCGGTGGGGGGAAAAAAATGGGACCTATAATCCGTCCAAAACAACACAACAAACATCTGGCGTGGTCAAGAAGGAAAGATGGAACGGATGTCTATCCCCAAAAAAGTCTGAGTGATAACATAGCGGTTGTATCAGCCCCAATCGTTACGAGGAGGAGGAGAGACTGAAGCCTGAGGCGTCTGCAGTCCAAATGGCAAAGCTAGTAAACAGGTCTGCCTGCTGCTCACACTCCATCCATCCCGTTCCTGTGTTGATGAAGGGCAGAGAGAGCTCACACTGCGGTGCTTGTTAGGCCAGAGCAGAGCGGATGGGCAGCAGCAGCAGCAGCCGGGGCTGATGGACAGGGCAAGGATATAAATTAGAGAGCCGTGTGTAGGACACATGGAGTTGCCTTGGCTTTCACAGTAATGTTACGTGTTCCTCTTCACTTCAGGACAATTATTCTGTGTGTGTGTGTGTGTGTGTGTGTGTGTGTGTGTGTGTGTGTGTGTGTGTGTGTGTGTGTGTGTGTGTGTGTGTGTCTCAGGGCCAGATCTAGGCATGGGGGGGGGGGGGGGGGGGGGGGGGGGGGGGGGGTTAAATGCCCTGCCCCACCAAACATGATGGCATGCAAACAACCCAAATTTCAAACATATTTCAAATTAAAGTGCTTGTAATTAAAATGATTTGAAACACTACGATACTGACTAACTACAATTGTGGCAACACTAAACTTCAACAACAACTGATATTGATGCTTTGCCTAATATAACTCATGCATCTGAAAAAAGGTATGGGGGCGACACAGGTGAGGAAGTCGCCCCCATATCATTTTCGCCCGCGCCCGCAATTGGGAAATGTTACATCCGGCCCTGGTGTGTGTGTGTGTGTGTGTGTGTGTGTGTGTGTGTGTGTGTGTGTGTGTGTGTGTGTGTGTGTGTGTGTGTGTGTGTGTGTGTGTGTCGCTGCTTGTGGATTGATTCATTGATTGAAAGTACCGTATTTTCCGCACTATAAGGCGCACCGGATTATAAGGCGCACCGGATTATAAGGCGCACCTTTTAAAATTGTTTTCATATATAAGGCGCACTGGATTATAAGGCGCAGATAAAAGAAACTAATACAGTTAACATAGAATAGAAGCATCTGCAGTCAAACAATCCATATATAAGGCGCACTGGATTATAAGGCGCACTGTGGATTTTTGAGAAAATGAAAGGCTTTTAAGTGCGCCTTATAGTCCGGAAAATACGGTAATTGTTACACATTAAGCGGAATGCTACATTTCAAACGAAAGTACAAGTCAATACGAGAACAGCTACTGTGAACGACATTGTGATATAAAGCATTACACTTCTTCACAACAGGATCCGCCATTTTAAATTCATCAGAATGCGTGTGTCTCTGTCTGTGTGTGTGTGTGTGTGTGTGTGTGTGTGTGTGTGTGTGTGTGTGTGTGTGTGTGTGTGTGTGTGTGTGTGTGAGTTTTGACAAGGCTGCGGGTCGTGTTGCAGAACAGCGCTTGTTTGACAAGCGCAGAGTTTCTCCCACATGCACCGCCTGTGCTGCAGCAGCAGCAGCACGGGAAGATTTTCCATTTGATCTTTACTGTACTACACGCCGTCTGTGTTCTATTTTGACACCGCGGCTGTATGCTAGCATGAATATATCCAACGAGGACGCGGCAAGGTGCACGGAAAGCCCAAGCGACAAAGGCATGGCAATCTATAGTAGGAAGTCACAATACAGCACAAGCTGACAAGGACGGTTACTTACAGCTTGTGTCGACTGTGTGTGCAGAGATCAACAGCACTGATCAATGGGACATAGACTACAATGCAGTCAAGGCCAGGAATAGCAGGAAAAACTGCAGGTTGTTGGTAAACGGCACATTTGACATATATTTACGCTTTACATAGGTTGTGCAACACGTCACCCATCCAACGCACATGCTCAGTCACACAGATGGCGAAGTTTTCTTTATTTTTGCAATCCATTTTTATTTTGAAACCCATTTTTCACCCAGTGCCAATTTCTAATATGATCCTGGGTTCTACACACCCTCCGCCAACCTGGGGAGGCAGCAGACTGGCCTCATGCTTCCTTCAATGCAAGGATGCCTTCTTTTCACCTGGCAGGGGGGAGTTTCCCTGGTTGGACGTAGTGCGTGAAAGGAACACGTTATTCCGACCAGTTCCTGTCCTGAGGTAGTTTAGAGACCAGGATTACTGCATGTTTTTGTGAGGTTATCTACCCACGAGGAGAACATGCAAACTCCTCACAGAAAGGCCCTTTCACCAACCCCACCTCGGTTATGGGCATTGATGACTCGGAGGAGACATGCCGCCAGCACCCACAGCGGCGTGTCTCTGCGGGATTCCAACCCAGGACCTTCTAGCTGTGAGGTGGCAGCACTAATCACTGTGCCACTGTGCCCCCTAACGTTTCCTTTTCCATCGGGAGCAATTACAGGTTCAGAAATCTTGCTCAAGGACAATTCGACACCAACTCTGGGAGATCACGGGATCGAAAGGTTCACAAATGCAGCCACTTGACAAGCTAGTACTCTGTATTAGTGGCGCGGAGGGATCCGGGAGAAGCTATGCCAGTGCCAGTGCCCACACCACCTTTGGCCAGCAGCAAATCGATGAGGCCAAACACAGCATTGGTACAGTATCACTTGCACAGTCTGAGACAGCTCCCAACAGCTACAGCTTGGCTGGAAGTATAAGAAACCCTGACTGGCCTATACTGTGCAGTAGAAAATATGCTGTAGTTCTTCATCTTTCAGCAGGTGGAAGGTTGTTCCAATAAAAACCTATACAACCTTATACCTGCCTCTCCAATTTTAGGGTGCTTTAATCATCAGGAAGGAACATGCTGACTACCTCTTGAAGCTCATCAAGAGAATGCCAAGAGTGTGCAAAGCGGTAACCATGACTACTTTGAAGAAGCTAGACTATAAGACATGTTTTCAGTGATTTCCCACTTTTGTGTGTGTGTGTGTGTGTGTGTGTGTGTGTGTGTGTGTGTGTGTGTGTGTGTGTGTGTGTGTGTGTGTGTGTGTGTGTGTGTGTGTGTGTGTGTGTGTGTGTGTCTAAACTTTAGTCTTGTACTGTATAGTTATACTGGGTTTGTATAGGAAGGGGGCGGAGCAGCCAATATGAACATCAAGTATGTAAATACTGAATCAAGGACCATACAAAACTGTATGGGGTATTAACATGAGGCTGAGTAGATGATAAAAACCACAAAAAAGTCCCTTTAAATGAAGACATTTAGTTGTTTCTTTCAATTGCTGCTTCGTAGCCTCCTCTGTGGTCTCCAATCACACGTGGCCGCGTGGTCACTGGTCACACAGATCCTCTGATACGGCCGTCTAACTGTTAGTCCAGGATCAACACAGTAATGCGTTTGTCATGAACTCTCAAAACAAGTCGTTGTTCCTCGATCAACACCATCATTAGTTTGTTGCCTCTGGAATGTGTTCATTCCAAAATGATTGTTTGGCAAAGTAAAATGTCTACTATCTGTTGATAAATTACTACTACTACTACAGCTTCTGCACACGTGCGTGTACGCGCGCACACACACACACACACACACAAACACACACACACACACACACACACACACACACACACACACACACACACACACACACACACACACACAGGCAAATACGCCAAGGCCAAGGAGCTAAAATAGCAGAATGGCGGTAATAATTCTGATAAATACGCTGAGCACTTGTTGGTTGCCTTTCCTCCGCTCTGCGGTACAGCTAATCTCACAGCGGGTCGGGTGATTGAGGACGTCAGGTCGTCTAATGCAGCTCTCCATCACTCCACCGTCTCCTGGTGAAATAGCTCTTACCCAGCCTGGAGGTGCGCCGCGGGTCACCGAAAAACAAATGGCGGCGCAAACCAGATGGGATGGGCGGCGTCTGGTGCAGAATAACTCGGGTTGCAACTTGCATCTTGCCCAGGCCCTGATGTAACCTTTCCCAATTGGGGGTGGGCAGGCAAAAATGGTATGAGGGCAGGTTTATCGCCCTTGGGAAAAATAATTGCCCACCCCTGCATTAAAAAAAGGATCCCAGGCTAATAAGCATCATATAGATACATTATACTTGTCCTCTCTAACTAGGGCGCCATTTTACTGTGCCTGTCATAGGTATGACATTACAGGAGATTTTCCAAATGGACCAAGTGGTGCTCAAGGGAAAATCTTGCCTGGGGCTCGAAATTGCCTAGAAACGCCACTGCCATCACACCCCTAAATAGTGATTAGACGGTAGGGGCTGCATTTTCGTTACACGCTAAACCCCTCATCCCAAATCCCTTATCCTTTTTTTTTTACTATTTTGCAAAACGTTTTGGAATAGTTCAACGTAACAATCTATCGGCATGTTGTGAGCTTGTATAGTAAGGGAATTTTATCAGATATTTGGCATATCTGGGAATAAATTCGTTACCAAGCAAACTCTTCACCAATGTGCTTCTAAAGGTGTCTAATAACATCTCCTAAAAAGTTGAAATTCAACTCCTGTGGGAAACCTAATAAAAAACTGCACCAAGTTGGTGTACCAATAGGCGATTTTCTAAAATTCGGAAATGTTTAATTTGGCCTTAAGTTACTTGTGAGGAGTCAAACTAGGGGTTTTTCATCATTCTGAGTTCATTTATAGCATTTGTTTTACAGTACAACCTTTCCTTAGTGGAAAAACTGCCCCACACCTTATTATATTTACATAAAGTTGTGTTTATTACAATTCGTTTAACATTGGTCAGAGCAAACAGTGATTTCACTGTGTGGAATGCTTTATGAGTCAATGTGTGAATATTCATCCTCAATGCCTTCATCATGAATAGCATTCTTATATATGTATATATTCTTAATAGCAGGTAATGCCTTGACAGACTTCACAAGCTGAGATGCACTTGACGTCATTATTCCTGAAGCTGCATCGTTGACTGCTGCAATCTCCATGGCAATTGCAGCTTGCAAACTGGAGCAGCTCTTCAGGAGCCATGGGGTCCAGAGTTGGAACTGGAACTGTCCATCCGGTCCGGAGACATGCTCTGTAGAAGGAGCCAGTCACAAGTCTGTAGGTAGGCACGGAGCGAATATTGTGCCGAGGCACTCTCTGTTGGAGGTAGATTCTCAGTTTGATCATCCCAGCCGTTGCCTTGCATGAGAAGTTGCTGTATCGAACTTCACCCAGAGTAGTACCTGGTACATGTAGAGGAACCAGCCCAAAATATTAGTATGAGTACCTGTCAAATAGAATTGTTTTTACCATCACCAACGATAGCAGAGACTATATCACACCCAGTGAAGGCTTGACAGAAAACCAGGTAGCTTCTCTGTTTTTCAGT
The DNA here is from genome assembly GCA_039105355.1 of Benthosema pterotum. NCBI lineage: Eukaryota > Metazoa > Chordata > Actinopteri > Myctophiformes > Myctophidae > Benthosema > Benthosema pterotum. The sequence goes on from CM076986.1 coordinate 6,030,861, forward strand.
GAGAGCTTCTCGAATCCTCCTGACATCATAGAGCCCTTTGATGTCATGAAGAGTGGGTGTTTGGTGCCTGGGCTATGGTGCACCAACATTACAATATGTCAACTGCCTGCACCTGAAAATATAATAATTATGCAATGCATGTCCAACTATGCGAAAATAATAAAACTAGTCAAAGCTCCACCTTTCCAAAGAGCCACCTGTAGCAGCAGACAATGGCTCTCTCACAATTAAAGTGTCGGCATCATTGTCAGTCGGCTCCACGTTGATGTTAAGCTTCCAAATATTGAAGAGAGGAGGTGAATGAGCTGACTCTTTTTGTGGCAGTTGTCCAAGAACTTCGCTCTTGGTGCCCAGTGTATCAGATCTGGTTGAATCTGGACATCATAGCATGACTTCTTGCTATAGCGGATGTGTTCATGATCTTTTGGCAAGTTAACCATCAAAGACCACAATGATGAGAGTTCCGGCCTAGATGCTGCAAGTAGCTTAGGTCACTGGTGGCAATCTCCTGCCAAGTCCGACCTTGTTCTCACCATATAGATAAGCCATCCACCATCAACCACCAGATCTCATACACTGAACGCCAAAAGCAAATTTCTTGAACAAATGCCAGAAAAACAGTCAGCTCATTCACCTCCTCTCTTAAACATTTTGGAAGCTTAACACTTTGGCTGCTTTAGGCATTCACCCCAAAAAGATTTCTAAAAAAAAAAAAAAAAAAAAAAAAAAAGTCCCAAAAAAAGTGCTTTGGCGCCCCCTAGTGGCCAAAACTCGGGTATCTCGGGTTCAGCAGTAAAGGTGTTAACATCACTATGGAGCCAAGTGACACTGATGCTGACAATTTAGTTGTGAGAGCAATTGTCTGCCTTGTCAGTAACATACATACTTTTATTAGCTATGACTCTCTTAAAAGTAAGAGCTTTGACTAGTTTTACGTATTTTCACATAGTTGGACATGCATTGCATATATTATATTTTCTGGTTCGGGCAGTTGACACAGACGTACTGTAATGTTAGTGCATAGCCCAGGCACCAAACACCCACTCTTCTTCACGACATCAAATGGCTCTTATGATGTCACCTGGATTGAGAAGCTCTCACTGAAAAACAGAGAGGTTACCTGGTTTTCTGTCACGCCTTGTGTGATATGGTCTCTGCTATCGCTGGTCATGGTAAAACAACTCTGTTTGACAGGTAATAATACCAATATTTATATCAATGTTTTTTTCTACATTGAATGAAACAAACCTTCAAGTGCATTCTTCTATCAGGTTTTGGGCAGGGGACATACAGTATATACAGTGATTAAGGCTGGTACATCGATCTTCCTCTACATATACTAGGGACTACTCTGGGTGAGGTTCGATACAGCAACTTCTCACACAAGGCAGCGGCTGAGATGAACAAACTGGAGACTCTACCATTGGAGACTCTAATTGCTCCGTGCCTACCTACAGACTCGGAACTGGCTCCTTCTACAGAGCATGTCACTGGACCCCAGTAACCATGGATAGGTAGTTGGTGTTCATGGTTATGAGCCAGTTCCAACTCTAGCCAGTTCCAGTTCCCAATGGCTCCTGAAGAGCTGCTCCAGTTTGCAAGCTGCAATTGCCATGGAGATTGCAGCAGCCAACGATGCAGCTTTAAGAAGAATGATGTCAAGTGGATCTCAGCTTGTGAAGTCTGTCAAGGCATTACCTGCTATTAAGAATATATAATAATATAAGAATGCTATTCATGATGAAGGCATTGAGGATCAGTGTTGGGCAATATTACTTAGGAGAGTAATATCTTTACTTTACTTATGACCCCTTAGAAAAAGTAATACTATTACTTTAATTATTACTAGACAGGGGTTGACACTAAGGTCTCGGAGGCACTTGCCCATCGGGCAAGTGCAAGTCAGGTTCTACTAGCCCTCAGCTCATGGTCACTTGCCCCCTAAAATATATAGGGGGCAACTAAATATACATTTCAGTAAATATACATTTCAGCACCACGGACAGAGTCACTACAGCTACCATAACAGAAAGCTCATTTCAGCACCACGGACAGAGTAACAAAAAGCTCATTTCAGAACCACGGACAGAGTCACTACAGCTACCATAACAGAAAGCTCATTTCAGCACCACGGACAGAGTCACTACAGCTACCATAACAGAAAGCTCATTTCAGCACCACGGACAGAGTCTCTGCAGTCAGGTTCTACTTGCCCTCAGCTCATGGTCACTTGCCCTCTAAAATATATTGTAAATTTTGCAGATGTAACTCTTGAGAACGTAAAAATGAAACCAAATGGACCCGCAAGGGTCCATTTGGTTTCATTTTTAGGCTCTCAAGAGTTAAAATTCATCATCTTAATTACCCCAGGTCTACACAACTAGAGAATGTAGAAGATTAGGTCATTTTGATGTGAAAGTTAAATTGCCTGTTTCCCAAATCCAGCCTGGAATTGTGGATATCTAGAAAGCAGGGAAAGACACAGAGGCAGAGTGCAATGACTGCCTTCAAGACAAATTTATCTTGTGTTGTGTTATAGTGCACTAAGTTGCACACTTGCCTGATCAGGCAACCAGGTAGCAGTCTTCACTTGCCCCACCATTTTTTTTTACTTGCCCCGGGCAAGCGGGCAAGTGTTAGTGTCAAGCTCTGCTAGATTTTAAATATTACATGTTACTTTCCTCCCTACCCACCCACACCCACCCACACGCAAAGGAATAGAAATGTACAACACAATCCGTTTAGCGAAAACTGTGTTAATTTGTAGAGTAGGTCATGTGTGGTGGGTTAGGATCTACTAACTACCATGGATCTCTGTTATTATCTGTTGCTACCTTGTAAATCTGTTCTATTTTCACATGCAACAAGCTCAAAAGTAGTAAAAGAGAGTAAGAGTAACTAGACATGTTTTGACAGAGTAACATATTACTTATTACGCATTTTGGCAGAGTAATATCTTTACTTGCTGGAAAAAGTAATAATATTACAGTAATTAGTTACTGCCCAACACTGTTGAGGATGTATATTCACACATTGACTCATAAAGCATTCCACAGAATGGAATCACTGTTTGCTCTGACTAATGTTAAACGAATTGTAATAAAATTTATAAAAAAAAATTATAAAGTTTATGTAAATGTAATGAGGTGTGGGCCAGTTTTTCCACTAAGGAATGGTTGTAGTGAAAAACAAATGCTATAAATGAACTCAGAAAGACGAAAAACCCCTAGTTTGACTCCTCACAAGTAACTTAAGGCCAAATTAAACATTTCCGAATTTTAGAAAATCGCCTATTGGTACACCAACTTTGTGCAGTTTTTTATTAGGTTTCCCACATGAGTTGAATTTCAACTTTTTAGGAGATGTTATTAGACACCTTTAGAAACACATTGGTGAAGAGTTTGCTTGGTAACGAATTTATTCCCAGATTTTCAGATATTTCCCTTACTATGTAGGCCATTTTAACTATTGAAAAATGTTCTTTTTAATAGTTTAAAAGGGTAGGGGGTTTAGCGGTAACGAAAATCTAGGCCTAGATGTACAGGATGAGAAACCCCATTAACGTGAACATGAGAGGATTTCTAGTCCCTCTCTATTATGTTTTTAACCATACATCCAGTATAGTGTTCCACTTGCTGCAATGCAGCTAATGGGCGCACACGTTTCCATAGATTAGGACAAAAACCCTTGAATAAAACTATTGTGAAAAGTTTAGCTATCATCAAATTCACTATGCCAAACTTTTAACCCTTGTAAAAAACTATTTTCTCTTGTGGTATAGAAACTTTTTTTCCTCTCTCTCTGTGGTATAGTACCCACAATGCTTCACAGTCCTCCCTCACAAAGCAACAAAGGCACTCCACCATCTGCTTTGCAGATAAAAGAACCAGTGATGAACAGTCCCTTTTTTCATCCCAATCTCCTACCTCATGGAAAAACATAGTTTCTGTATAAAGATAGAGGACTCTCATTGTAGATTCAGGTTTGTGTAATATCTCTAAAAGCGCAGTTTTCAGTCAATGCTGAATTATGCTACTGTAATGCATCTGCCAAACACTTAGAACAAAAGAGCTTCTTACAGTAAGTAAAGACAACAACAAAGCGCAAACGCTCAATCGTTGTGACTGACAACGGTGTAAACAACGAAAGCAGTGGTTGTCGACAGGATGGCACGAACAGGAGCTGTTGACAGTGTGACTAAACCAATAAGCTTTCTGTTCCGAGTCAAGTACAAAAACAACATGCCCTGTCATTCACTCTATACCTGGAATGTTTCACACAAACGCCTGGATTGGATCGCTCAAGGAGCAGTCATGGCAACGACAACACTGTCGAGTTGACCCCGAAGAGGAAGTCTTTGCTCTAATATGCAAGAAAACAAACAATTAACCACATTGAACTGTCACCCATATTATAATAGGCATATTATAAAAACAACGTACATGGAAATAAAGAGACTATAACAGAAGTTTTTAACCAGTGGTCCGAGGTCCACCAGTGGTCCTTGAAAGAGTTCCAGGTGGTCCCCAGAATAAATGATGGAAAGTGGGTTAACCAGACGTAACCAGACGTAACTCTTAAAAGCATTTACACTCTCAAGAGTTAAAATATGCATAATCTACATTAGCCCAAGTCTACACAACTAGAGAATTTAGAGGATTAATGGTCATTTTGATCTGTATGTTGGACTGTTTTGTTTCCGAAATCCAGCCTAGAATTGCGGACAAAAGCAAAAGAGACCTGTAGTTTTAGGTCCGTAGGGCTGAAATGTCTTCAACTGGTGGTCCGTGGTTCAAATGCTGAATTAAGAGTGGGCCCTGGTATAAAAATATTCAAAGAAAATATTTGAATAAAGTGAACTCACTTACTATACATTTCAGTTGAGACATGGTCATTGACGGATATTACTTCCAATGTGTCCGGAGTCATTTCATGTACAGTAAATGTCTGGGTCAACAGAGGTTTAAACCAACTGTGTGTGGTTATGTTTGGACTAAAAGCCAGCCTACTTTCAATCTTTTCATTCAGACTATTGCTAGTTTACCTCTGAGCCACAAAAGATTGTCAAGTGTCTTTTGTGGTTCATCACAATGCTGCATCATGCTGCCACAAAAAGGAAAATTGGATTCAGGCAAGGATCAATTGGAAAACGTCTCACATAGTCATGATCGATGATCAGAGATCTCCGCCTACGGACAGATCTGGGGAAATCTAAAAATTCATCGAATGAACTCGAACCTTGTCGCCGTGTGGAGCAAAGCAGCTGTTCTAGCGACGATGTCTCATTTGTTTTCACCCAGGTTGCAGCCCATTCATTGAATTCGGATGTGGCCAAACTGACTGATATGGCTGTACGGGACAAAAATTGCAATCACGATAACCTGCCTCGTATATTTGGCGCCTTCGTGAAAGACAATCTCACAATGATCAACTAATCCCCCATTCATCGAGCGCCATCTTGTCGTCTGTGAGCAGCACCATATCTTGTCAGCAGCCAGGTGAGTTAGGGTAGTTGCTGCTTAGTGCAAGACCAAGCCGGCCCGATACTTCTTTAACTCATTTTGTCTGACACTAGTTTCTAGTTTCTGATATGAGATTTTAGTTTCTGATGTTATATGCTGATGCTAGATTCTAGTATTCAACACTAGCTTCTAGTTTCTGATGCTAGATTCTAGTATTCAACACTAGATTGTAGTTTCCGACTCTACATTCTAGTTGTTCTGGGAAAAAATATATGTTCCTGTGTCAGCCATGCTCAACATATTTCATGCCAGGGACCCCCAGAATTATCTGTAGTTGGCTGCGGACCCCCATCTGAAAACATGTTGTTCTAGGGATCCCCCAGAAGCAAAGATTTGAGTTAAAAATGTTTGCTTCTGAAATATATTTAAAGATTTGCGCCATTTTTTACACTATTTTTCAAAAATAGCAGACCTACAAGCTTGTAGATCTGATATTTTTTCAGTAGCTGAAGTATAACATGAAGCTTAAAACACCAAAATGCGTACAAAGTACAAAAGTACAAAAAGGATTAAATTGCCAAGTGTGTCTCTAGGGCGTCCGCTAAACAATAAAATCAGATAATAGAATCTCAAGACTTGATGCGGGGATGGTGACAGGCCACAAATCGACTACTTTTCTCTCCATTTCCTTTTTTTGTTTTTAATCTTATTTTCACCTTTGTGTGTGGATGAATGCTGAGGTTCAATAGCTAATTATTTTTTTCCGTCTTCCGTAAAACTGATAAAAAGGAGCCATAGAGTACTAGGATTGCAAAAAAAAGGGTAACAAGATGAGCTGATGGTATTGAAATACAACAAACCAAACCCCACCCTCCACCTCCAGCCCCATTATTCAGCGTGTTTTTGCACTCCTACGCTAGAACTGTTCATAAAGAAAATATTTATATAGTCTAATGTTATTGGATCACAATGCATTTCAGAGGAGAATTCTATTAAGAGGTGTAGTCTGTACACAGTGCACAGCCCTCCAAAACAGACACGTCCTTTATCATACAGTAAAGCCTTCAGAGTGAATTAGTGGTTTAATTTGGTGAGTACTGTACCAGTGCTCAGTGTTTTACGGTGTTTATGGTCACGTCAAGGAAAATGGCAGGGTGCTAATGGTAGGCCATGCTCCCATGAGTTAAGCACTCCACCGACTTCAGACACAAATGGACATGTACAAGTATTAATGTCAATTAGTATAATTGTCAAATCAATTGTTAACCTCCCGTCTCTCCCCACATTCTTTCAGGAAACCTCAAGGCGAAAGGTATGCTTTATTACTTTGGTTTGTCGTACCAACTGACGTTTCAGGGTACGTACGTGGATTTATTTGAAATCAATACCGCCGCTGAGGAATGAACAGACCATTAGAACTTATGACTAATAATTAGAAACCTTTTTTTACTGGGTGGAGGGGAAAAAAACACTGGTCTGGACTGAAAGTAGCTGAATTGCTATCATTTTTTGTTGTGTTGTGACAATGAAAATGAAAATGTTGGGTTGTTTACCGGCCCATCTGAGCCAGTCCCCATCCCTCCTAACCTCGATCTCTAGCCTTAGTACATCTGCGCTGCGAAATGAAAGCCTTGGTACCCCAAAGAGACTATCAAAAGGCGGAGCTTCCAGTTTGTTAAATTCCCCTGGAAGTTACCATTTTTCAGCCAATTTCAACCAAATGTATAATCCGTGGAAACATGTTATTTCTCCCTGTTGCAACGGTTTAAAAGATGGAATTGTGTCCACTTTTCAATGAACGAGGCAGTTATAGAAGTGTGCAATCTTTTTTTTCTGAAAATAAGAGGGAACAGGTCAAGACGCTAGTGATGACTTAACAGGTTTGTTTCACTGGTGACTGTAAATACAGTAACTTCCGCAACTACCGTTAGCAACTACTGTTAGCAACTACCGTTAGCAACTACCGTTAGCAACTACCGTTGATAGTCTCTAAAACGTACACAGTGCCCAGAGTGCACCCCTCCACGCCAAAATGCTTTCAGGCTAGAGCAGGCTATAGGTTGTTTGCTAATATATGTTGCGGTTTCACTAACAGGTTTTGTTTTCCAGGGTAGAGTTGTTAACCCTACGCCCAACCCCCCCAACCTACAGGACGAGTGTTGCTTCTTGCCGGGCCTCTCTCCCATGACCTGCCTGGATTGGTTTAACCTGCCGAGGGCTTAAATCCAGGGGCGGATCTAGGCATGTGCATGGGGGGCAATGCCCCCCTAAATACCCAGACTGCCCCACCAAACATGATGGTATGCAAAACAACCCAAGATATTTCAGTGCTTCAAGTATTTGAAACACTACTACTGCTACTAACTAACTACAGCTGTGTCACCACTAAACCAAAAGCATTTCAACAGCATTGTCGCAACAACAACTGATGTTATTATTGATGCTTTATCCTTAAGGCATGCGACCTTGTTGTGGTGGTGTGCATCACGACAAGGTAGCAGCCCCAAGTTGGTGTTTGCTCACAGTGTTGTGCAGTAACTAATTAAATATTACATATTACGGTAATATTCCCTTTTCCAGCAAAAGTAAAGTAAAGATATTACTCTGCCAAAACACGCCTCATTACTTTTGAGCTTGTTGCATGTGAAAAAACAACAGATTTACAAGCTATCAACGGATAACAAGAGAAATGTGCAGTAGTTTGTAGATCCTAATGCACCACAGCATTCCTCACACAGAACATACTACAAGTTATTGCATAGTTGTTGCAAGTTGTCACTAAGCAGATTGTGTTGGTACATGATCACTATTCCTTTGCGGGTGGGAGTACTATTCTTTGATTCTAATAATAATGCAATAATGGATTGCAATTTTATAGCGCTTTTCCAAGTGCTCAAAGCGCTTTACAATGGTCCAATCATTCATACATTGGGAGGTGAAGCAGCGAACAGTCAACGCCTCACTTCCCACATTCATACACCAACGGTGGCAAGCTCACACCGACCAACTCATTGGAGGCAATTTGGGGTTCAGTGTCTTGCCCAGGGACACTTCGACATCTAGACAGGAGGAGCCAGGATTTGAACCGCCGACCCACAGATCATTGGACGACCTGCGCTACCTCCTGAGCCACAGCCGCCCAATATGATTACTTTTTAAGAGGTCATAACTAAAGTAAAGATATTACTCTCCCAAGTAATATTGCCCAACACTGTTTGGCAATGAGAAATCTAAGCAACGGTCAGCCGCATTGTCAAAAAGAAGAAACTAAACTACCAAATAAGCCACTGTAAAAACATATTCAAACTAACAAGAACTGAAGAGAAAAAGTCAAAACTAAATAAATAAAAACTTTAGAAATGCTCTAGCTATTATCACCTTGGTGTGAAGTCATCAGGTATTCAAATATTCATGACTCACAGTCACACTTCTCTATTTGGCCTGGCTGACAGCAGGGGCGGATGTAACATTTCCCAATTGGGGGGGCATGAAAAAAAAAGATTTTCAGTGGTTACAGGACTTTTATTAGGCAAGTAAAGCACCAATAATAACATCAGCTGTTCAGTTGCTACAGACACGCAGCATGCATAAAGCTAAAGGTCTGACTCAGAGAGTTTGCCGTTTTCAATGATGAAATGCTGTTGGTTTAGTAGTGACACAACTGTAGTTAGTTAGGAGTAGTAGTGTTTCAAATCATTTTCAATATAAGCACTTTGAAACATCTTGGGTTGCTTTGCATGCCATTGTGTTTGGTGGGGCAGTCAGGGCATTTAGGGGGGCATTGCCCCCCCATGCCTAGATCCGCCCCTGGCTGACAGGGTCCTCAACAAAACAAGATGTCTGTGTTCCGCTCAAACTGTGAATAATGTTTCATTAAATGCATGTGTGGGGGCGTGTATGGGGTCAAACTGGTTGACATGCGTTGCCCAGGTATACACCGGTGTCCGGTTCATTAAAACTACACAAGTGCTGAGAATCATGCAATTACAGCCCACAAATTAAATAAGATTAGCATTACAAAGCCGCTGCCCACATCATTATGCACCCAGCTGCAATGTAAGTGATGCACTAGCAAATTAGGACCAAAACACATGAGGGGAAATCAACATGATTTTGCACGAGGGGCAAGGACTTTGCCGCAAACTTACATGAGGAGGAGCGCACACGCACACGCACACGCACACGCACACGCACACGCACACGCACACGCACACGCACACGCACACACGCACACGCACACGCACACACGCACACGCACACGCACACACACACACACACACACACACGCTGAATAAATGGTGGTCCCTGGTGGCAAAATGGTTTAAAAAATGATTTAGCTTAAGCTTTGAATGTATTCTTAGTACTGTTTACAATACTTCTAATAATGTATTCAAACAAACAGTCAATAAACAGAGACCGTTTAAGCTAACCATGATCAATCAATCACTCAATACAGACATACAGTAAACCTGGATTTTGTGGATTGTGGGATAAGCTTATAAGCGACGGTATTGTCTTGTACAGTATTTCCTGTCAAGGATGACAACACTGCTACTTGATCAACTGCATAATCCGCATTTAAAGGCATGGTGCTATTTACAGCAGGGAGATAAAAGAAATGAGTCAGACAACTACTATGTTACTGAAGCGACTGATTATTCACTGACACCAAAGCAGGGACGCAAAGTTCACATGAGGGGAAATCGACATGATTTTGCCCGAGGGGCAAAAAATTATGTATTTTAATTTTGTTTTGTTGGATTGAGTAGAGACTGTAGTGTTAGCATCGCATTGCCCTTTATTTTACTCTACTGTACTGGATGTGGTGGTTGGTGGGTTTTCTTTGGGACATAATCTGCCATTGTTACGATGACACCCTTGATTTAACTTAAACCCCGTTAAACACGACAGCGTTGTCGTGTTTTACTCTATGCTATACCTGTATGCCACGGCTCTGGCCACGGTATTAGGTGAAAAAACCCTTATTTTGAAGCGTCAGATCTCCGAAACTGGATGTCATGGATGTTTCTGGTGTCTTAACCATTGTGTCCTCTAACTCTGATGTTCAGTCCCTGTTCCTTTTAACCATGTAAGCAACATTCAGGAGTCAAATCTGAAATAATTCCATTTGAATGCATGGGATAGAATGGGCGCAGGGGCAGCATTTTTTCAAAATGGCCGCGCCCATTCTGTCCCAAATGAAAGTCAACAACACAATGATCGTCAGATGATGCGCTCGGATCCAAAGATGGATAAAATAATGGAATCAATTAATTGTCTGCCCTACCGTTGTGTTTGGCGGAGAGGACTACAGGTAAGTGGTAAATGGGTTAATAATATATATCAGATTCAGAGTTGGGATCAATATTTATTATGCGATGCAATGAGTAATTACTAATAATGATCAAGACATGTACACAACATTGAGCTGCAGTCACTCACTCACTGCTGGACAGTGTTGCCAAAATGCACTAGTGGCACTTCCAAAATGCACTAGAATGCACTACAGCAGTGGTTTTAAACCTTTTTCATACCAGGGCCCACTATTTATTCTACATTTTAGCCACAGAGAACCACCATTTGATTTTGAGTTTAGTCTCTCAGACTAATTTAGGAGAAATAACTGGCAAAATAGCAATTCTACATTTTCTAAATGGGGAGATTCTTGAAATTAGGTAATTCAGATGTTTGAATATGATTTAACTCAAATGGACCCTTATGGGTCCATTTGATTTCCTTTTACGATCTCAAGAGTCACAGATCTACAAGTGGTTACCAATGGTCCTTTCTAGGAAGGAAGGAAAGACTATATCCTAGGAAGAAAAATGGTGAAGAACGAGGGTTTCGTCTCTGGCGTCTGTCAACCATTTTCGCCTCAACTCGCCAGCAAAAAAGCACTAGGAGTTTTTTTTTCCACTAATTTTGATGATAATAAATATAGCGACAAATACACCAAGTTGGCAACAGCGCTTGCTGGGCTACAAAAGTGCCGACTAGTGAGGAGTAAAAACATCACACAAAGTACAGCTGGCAGAGGGAGCAGTGCGGTGCCGTGTGCTGTGTCGTGTCTGGTATATTCTATCAGGCCCCCCCCGATAACACAATATGGTCAAGGTAACAGCTGAGTTTGTCAGTCAGCGTTAAACTCTCAGAGGTATAGCTGCAGCCTTGAGCCAGGACACGTATTGATTCCTGTTCCTTTTGCATTTCACAGCTCTGCGGCGAGGCTGCTGCTGTGAAGGTTGTGCTGATTCAAAAGATGATGAATGTTCAAAAACGATACATTGATCATTTTAATTTTTTATTCCACCGCTAGCATTGATTAAAAAAATAACGTTAAGAAATTAATTAATCTCTTCCCACCAAAGCCGAAGTTAAGGTCACCTTAAGTTTTTTTTTTTAATTCTCCTTAACTCTGATTGGGTGGTGACACGTGGCGGTATTTATGCAGTGATTAACTGAATGACTCATAAAGTGCAGTAATAATCAGAGATTACCTCTACTCTATTGGCTACGACTTCATTCAACAACGAACAATGACGGCCTCAAGGGTCGGATACACTCATTTGTATCCAATCAAGAAAAGGATAAACGCAACCCAACAACCTCACCTCACTCACTAGCTTCTAGACTAGTTCATGACTGGATTTTGTACGAAAACACAACCATGAATTTTACATTAGTCGAGACCTCCCCGGTGTATTTTCACATGAAACCCCAAAAAGGTTTTTTAAACAGTCAGACTTTCTTTGTGAAATCAGTGGTTTTCTGAATGTTCCCTCTTACATTCTTTCCGAATGTGATGTAATATTAGTGGATACAATTGAATAGTCCTCCTCTTTAAGGTTAATAGAAGCCAAAAATCAAAATACATATATTGTATACTGTAGGTATATTTTTTGCTTACATTGCTTCTACGTTGATGCGGCAGCCGTTTCCCTGCATACAGGCACGTGCTTCGTCCTGCAGACTGTACAGAACTATGAAAACAAAACATTCGTCGGGCTCAGGAAAGGCGGTGCTAATTTGTGTGTGGGTGTGGGGGGGATTTGCTGAGGCAGTGTTTTTCTGAGGTGTGGACATTTGTGGTATTGCAGCTGAAATGTCTTGGTATAGAACCGTCTGAAACAAGTGGTTGTTTAGGCTTCAATGAGTATAAAGAGGTATTAAAGGGCAACATTTATATAATAAAGTAATTTATGGTAAATTCATGGTGGGGCCCCTTCAAGTAAGATTACATTATCAACAAACATATCTAAAAATCTTATGGTCCTTATACTTCAAATTTTATGAAGTGAATTCTTACTGAAGACATGTTCTCTAGATAACTAAATAATCAATGAGAGAGAGAGAGAGTTCCTCTATCTCGATAAAGAAGGAACAGTTCATGCTTTTCCCATAATAACAAATAAATAAAAAGGGTGCGAAGTTGATGCTGTGTAGTAGTCTGTATCAACTGGGTATGAGGCAATGTGGGTGTAACTTTTCAAACATCCAACTGAAATGTTTATGACTATGCCTATAGCCTATGACATCACAGATGTCTATACCAATAATAATAAGAACACTGCAGCAGCAGACTGTGCACAAAGCAACGCTGGTGAATGCTGCAGGCATAGAAGTGGTTGAGGGTTTGAGTAAACGGTCCCGTCCCCAGCAAGCTTCAGCCACGATAGACCAACACCAAGCACCGCTAGTGCCAGATGCCGCCTTGAACGTTGCCAATAGGGCTGCAACGATTAATCGATGAATCGTAATCGACTCGATGATAGGGACTTTACTTTAGCTATTGAAAAATATCAGATCTACAAGCTCATGGCGCGCCACCGAGTGGCACGCCATGAGCTTGTAGGTCTGATATTTTTTGAAAATTGTGTTTTTGGAAAATAGTGTTTTTGGAAAAATGCACAAATCTTTGAATGTATTCTTTCCGAGCAAACATTTTTAACTTGAATCTTTGCTTCTGGGGGATCCCTATAACAATATGCTTTCAGATGTGGGTCCACAGCCAAATATAGAATTAGTGATGCTCAAAATAATTCATGCTAAGGACCCCCCCCCAGTATTATCTATATATATATTTTTTTTCTCCAGAAACTGGAAACTAGAGTCAGAAAAAAAGAAACTAGTGTCACAAACTCGAATCTATTGTCAGAAACTAGGACCTAGTGTCAGAAACTAGAATCTAGCATCAGAAATGAGATACTAGTCTCACAAACTAGAAGCTGGTGTCAGAAACTATAGAATCTAGTGTCAGAAACTATAGAATCTAGTGTCAGAAACTATAGAATCTAGTGTCCGAAACTACAGAATCTAGTGTCCGAAACTACAGAATCTAGTGTCCGAAACTACAATCTGGTGTCAGAAACTACAATCTGGTGTCAGAAACTACAATCTGGTGTCAGAAACTACAATCTAGTGTCAGAAACTACAATCTAGTGTCAGAAACTAGAATCTAGTGTCAGAAACTAAAATCTAGTGTCAGAAACTAGAATCTAGTGTCAGAAACTAGAAGCTTGTAGCTGCCGCATTTTAGAACAGCAAATCGCCTAACAGGAAGTACGGCTGCTATGACGCAATCACTGTAGCTGTCAAAATCCTTAAGCTCATAGCCATCCGCAACGGCGACAGGTTACCATGGTGACACGTCTATGCAGCGTGTGTCAAACAGGCGTTGTGGATACATTAAGGTGTACGTTCTGCCGTAGTAGGAACGGCTGCTACGGCAAGCAGGTTTATCTATCGAGCACGGTTCGACTTCCTGTATCCGTACTAGAGGCTCGCCGTCGTACAGCTTATTTAATTAGTTGTCAACTAATTTAGTAATCGATTAATCTGAGTTTATGCAATTTGTCATGGACATTTCCCCACTTAACTATATTTTTTTCAGTTGTATGTGTAACTAAACTAAAGAGCAGTGACCCATCTCTCTTTCCTTATAACCCGATGATAGCTGCACACATGCACAGTTGAACGACAATAGTTTCAAGAACAAAACATACGGCTTGAATATTTATTTTTAAATACTTACATATATTTGAGAACTTTTCCTTTTAGACATGTGTAGATATTATTTAATCAAATGTATGCAGTCAGAATACAATTAAAGACCCATGGTTTTGCTTTAATTATGATTAATTTAGTTTGTCTTTCATTTGAAATGCACCCTCATCAGCGGCTAATCAAATTTATTTTGAAAAAGAAAATGAAGTTAGTTAGAACATGTCTCAAATAACCTAAAATATATTTCAAGGCGATGGCTATAATCCGATTCGTCGCTTAAATATTCGGCCGATGAATCGTTTGTGAAAATAATCGCTAGTTGCAGCCCTAGTGAGCGCGCCTGACTGCCCACACGTTCACACGCATGGCCCTGTGTCCTGCACAGCATATGTCTGATGCTGTTGTTTTCCTCCAGCCTTTTGCCCATCACACTGTTTATAGCACACCTTGCATCGTCTGACCCAGTCGGCTTCCCGCAGGGCTAAGCGCTGGTGGAGTGTGTCAGAATACAGGAAATAGCTGGGGCAAATCAATGGACCGTTTTTTTTTTTTTTTTTTTTTTTTTTTTTTTTTTTTTTTTAATGCCAATCACACTTTGCGAGAGCCGCTTGGATCCGCCGCCGTCTGGGCCAGTGTGTTGACGTGTTGACGCGGTTCCAAGGTCAAACCTTTTCACTAATCCATGATCAGTCTGTCTACCCACAAGGCCCCGCGCACAGTTTGAAGTATAAAAGAGACACATCAAGGGAGTAAACATTACAGCGCTTCTTGACGAGGGACACAAAGACACATTGATGGGGACTTCTGCCTCCCCTGGAGGGCCAAGGACATCATGTTTTAATTACAGCTGTTAGATTAAAGCACTCGTAGCCAAGGTATCTGGCACATCATCGTATAATGACACAGTCGCAGGGCCACAGCGCTCCTGAGGGAACGTGTTAATACCACGCAGTGAAAGAAATGGTTCGACCGCGATCATACGGGATAAAGGATTTTTAATAGTTTATCGTTAATTGCCGTCGAGACGCTCTTAATCCTAACTGTTAATGATCAAACATTCTATGGTCTTATCATTAGAGCGTTTTTTTTTTTTTTTTAATACTGTTTTTTTAATGCTTTTTTTATGCTGTCTGCACTACAGGGATGTTAGTGATGAATCGATAATCGATGATCGAATAACCATCAATTATTGTGAGCTTGTAGACTGGCTATTTTAACCATTCAAAAATCTTTTTCAAAATAGGCAAAAAAGGCTTAGAAGTTGCGGGATAGTTTAGCACAATACAAAATGGCCCTACGAGTTTCTACAACTTGCATTTGAGGTTTTCAAGTTGCCCACTGCAGCTGGTTCTGAACCATCTGCAGGGCAAAGCAAGTGTCTGTCTGCAGGGAAACAGCTATAGTATCAAAGTAGAAGCGATGTAGAGGGGAGAAACACAATAAATAAAACAATAATATACTGTATATATTTTGATTTTGGGCTTAACAATGATCAGTGGTCTACAGCATCCCATACGTTTGGGGTCTTGAACAAAATTGATTCTAATTTATAATGCATCCCATCCGCTGCATGGCTCAGTCAGTGCATCATGGAGCACATGAGGACGTTTGAATCCGGCTTCTGTCATGCATTGCATGTCTTCATTCTCAATGACTTGTCCGTCTCTCTCTACACACTCCCAAAAACAAGAACACGCCAGCAGCACTAGCTGCTGCTGTATGCCCAGGAGGTGCCGCGGTCAGTCAGATACGATACACCAGCTACACTATGTTCTGGTTCTGAAGAAAAATAAATAAATAAAACATCTTGTTGCAACGATCAACTTGACTGGCATCATCTCTGGCTTGGCTCTAGCCGACTGTTAAAAACAGGAGAGCCTGTTCTGAAACTGTCAAAAGATTTTTCCCCATCATCTTTTTTCACTATGCTGACAATGACAAGAAATTGTGAATCATTAATTACACAGGAAAAAAATACCTTAGTTTATGTGCTAGGAGCTACAGTAGGATAGTCCAGTTCAATCTGGTCGCTTCAGAAAAACAGGAATAGGATAAGGTAAAGATATTACTCTCCTAAGTAATATTGCCCAACACTGTTTCTCAGTAATTGTCTTAGTTTAAGCTCAACTGAGGTATAACTGCAATATTACACTTATCTACCAATATCTCCGAGTTCATACAGGGCCGCAGGAGTGATCAAAATCACATTAACAACAAATCCCCTTGTGTATTGTATAAGTATTTGTCAGCCTTGGGATATCGGTCCCTAGACTAACCAGCAGCCTCTTTCTGCCTCGTTCCACCCTGGTCCCACCTTGTTTATGTTGAATTTGCTAAAACATTATTTTTGACAGAACTAAAGTAAAAAAACAAACATGATATTCCCTGCAGCCACCTTGCTGCGCCTGTGATGTTACTTTTTCACTGACACCAACTTTAAAGTCAAAATTGAATTCCCAGAATATCAACAAGAAGCAACTGAAAAACAGCTTATTTCATTGGTAGGGGATGGAGAGAAAGGATTTTGCAGAGTCACAAAAACTGCAACCAATGTTGTGCGAAGAGTTTGCACAACTATGGTCGGGACAAAGGGTCAAAATTCGGTCACTGCATTGCTTACAGGAAACACATTTTGTGAGTGTAGATCAGTTATTTTACCCAGCACCTCTTCTCCAGGCAATGTTTTGCTGTTTGGCCATACTGTATGTGTCAAATAAACCCACTATTCAAACATGCCTGTAAACACAACTATAATGGCCTGGGTACCAGACTGCGTTACTTTGAAGTTCCAGTTCAAATTCAACTTAAACTCAACTCCGTCTGGCAATCAGCCTATCCCCACGAGTGGTCGTGGCTTATGAATGGTGAAATACTGTCGAGGCTTCTGATTTGTTTAGGGGAGAAAAAAACAATTTACCTTCATTGGGACAACATCAAATCAGAAACAACGGCGCTACGCAACAGGTGATGTCAGGAATATTTTAGTCAAGCAGCCCCTATCCAGACTCAGGTGCCGGTTCAATGTTTCAACGGAAAATGAGGTTGGTCCTGCCAGGCTAAAACTATAATATATTATTACAGGGATTGAATGAACGCTCCAATTAGAAGCCAGCGTTCAAGTCACGTGAGTAGTTAGACATGTCACAACAACGGACTGCTATGCTCAACAACAGTATTGCGCAAACGAACGTGGCCTACACAACTGTAGAGGAATAATAGCAGCCTTGTTGTGTACTATTTCTGTCAATTATTAGTTATTTATTCATGTATTAAGCCATATAATAAGCGAGATAACACCATTCGAATCCAGTGATTCATTCACCAGCTCGTCAGGACCGGTGTTATCCCTTACATCAGGGGTTTTCAACCTTTTTCATACAACATTTTCTAATTGTGAAGAAAATGAAGTATTTCAGATGTTTATAATTTAACTCTTGAGAGCGCAAAATGAAACCAAATGGGTTTTCATTTTACAGATCTATAATGGGCCATCATTTAGCTGGGGACAACCTGGAATCCGCTCAGGGACCACTGGTTGAAAACCACTGCCTTACTTATTACGAACCAGAAGCTGCTTCATGCAGATACTTTAAATGTTACACACACACACACACACACACACACACACACACACACACACACACACACACACACACACACACACACACACACACACACACACACACACACACACACACACACACACACACACACACACACACACACACACACACACACACACACACACACACACACACACACACACACACACTCCCTGGCATTGTGCTCTTGCAACCAGCTGTTGGTCTAGCTTGCCAACAGGACCAAGGGCAAACCGTGGGAGTCCCTCTGTTCATTAGTGAACACTACTGCCACAGTCTACAGAGAGATAGACGCTCCCTGCTACGCAGCAGACAGTAACAAAGTGAGTTGAATTGAGCACTGTACTTTTCATATCGATGCATTACAAAAGGCTGGTGTTATTCAGTGTTGGGACCAACACACTTACAAGTACTTTTTGCAGTAACTTGTAATTAAGTAATTCTTTAAATTTTCCCCATTCAGTAGTGCCATTCCAGTTACTGTTTTTTTTTTTTTTTTTTTTTTTTTTAAATTATTGTTATTTTTAATCACACGATTTTGTAACCCATTTTTCACCCAGTGTCAATTCCTAATGTGATCCTGGGCTCTACACACCCTCCGCCCACCTGGGGAGGAAGCGGACTGGCCTCATGCTTCCTTCAATGCATGGAGTCCAAGCTGCCTTCTTTTCACCGGTGGGAGTTGGAACACAGTGCTCTTTTTCCCTTCTGTATCAACAAGTGCATAAACAACTGTAACAGTGTCATTAGGAAAATGTTTTCTCCTTAAAAACAATTTGTCTGATTTTTTAAATATAACTCCTTACTTTTTAAAAAGTAACTTCCCCAACACTGTTGCCTTTATACCGTTCTAGTCAGCCGTTGTATCCTGAGCCTAACTGAACATATACCTCTGTAGCTCAGTAGTGGATATACTCCATGTGTTTGTCTTGATTCATCTTTATCCATAACCTCCCACTGCGTGAGGCTGTGAGTATCGAACATGACTGAGTTTATAAAAGGTGTTGCCCTTGGATTCACACAGACGTGCAGTGCAGACAGTGCAGTTGAGCTGATCCAAATTACTTGTTGTGCATACTGTGACTGGATTTTTAGTTATTTTTTTTTTGCAGAAGTTACTGTATTTACGAGCAGAAAGGCTTGATTGGGAAGTTAACAAACCGTAAGTCCTGCCTTTTGATCATACCTGGGCATTATGCGGCCAGATGTAACTTTTTGAGAGCGTAAAAATGAAACCAAATGGACCCGCAGAGAATGTCATAGCCTGTTTTGTTTGCGAAATCCAGCCTGGAATTGTGGACGAAAGCAAAAGAAATCTTTAGTTTTGGGTCTGTGGGGCTGAAATCTCATCACCGTGGCTCAAATATTGAATAAATACAGGGCCCTGGTCTTACTCTTACTTTTATCTTGAAATTAAATTAATATTACTCAGACTTTAGTCTTGGCCCACCAAAATATTTTATCCATCTCATTTGGCCCTTTGGGAAAAATAATTGCCCACCCCTGCTTTTGATAGTCACTCTGGGGTACCCTGGGTCCGGGCTTTCACTTCGCAGCGCGGAAGTAAGCCTTGCGATCGAGGCTAAACTGATTGAGACGGCAAAATCCATTTGCGACTGCAATGGCCATCGTGGCCGTTCTATAACCATTGCAACCGTTTTGCATAAGAGCTGCAGCCGTTTTGGATTAACAGTCGCGATAGTTTTGCACAACAGTCAACCGCTTTAGTCACGACTGTTATGCGAAACGGCCACCATAGTCGCGGCCTGCAGTGGTCACAAATGCATTTAGCCCCTATTCCAGGGGTTTTCAACAGGTGGTCCGGGGACCACCAGTGGTCCCTGAGAGGGTTCCAGGTGGTCTCCAGGCTAAATGATGGAAAGTTGGTTAACCAGATGTAACTCTTGAGAATGTAAAAATGAAACCAAATGGACCCTTGCGGGTCCATTTGGTTTCATTTTCACACTCTCAAGAGTTAAAATATCATCATCTGAACCATCATCTGAATTAGCACCACTTAATTAAGAAGTCTACACTGTTTTGTCTGCAAAATTCAGGCTGGAATTGTGGACCAAAACCAAAAGAATTCTTTAGTTTTAGGTCTTTGGGGTGAAAAAGTAATCAAATGGTGGTCCGTGGCTCAAATGCTGAATAAATGGTGGTGCCTGGTGTCAAAAAGATTGAAAACCCCTGCCTTATAACTGTACTGATTATTTGTATTTCGTCACACTAACTCCACAACGAGCAGGAGTTGTGGAACTGGGATAAGCCTGAGGCAACGTGAGTGAGTTGTGCTAACACCAGCATGTTATGCAAGACATGATAAACACAAACAGCAGTGGCATGCAGACAGATGCTGTAGGATGCAGTGTTATGCACACATGCACTGCATTGTGAAAACAAGTGTGCTGTCGGTATTACATTTTTAATTTGGTATTTGGAAATACTCCAGTGACTAAGCAAGAACTCTGAGTGGAGTGGAGTAATACAGAGTGCCGCAGTCCCGCCCCTCACACCTGTTCCAGAAGTGAATTCTCCATTTATTGTCCTTACAGACTTTGCAAAAAAAGTATTTCTGTCAAGAGCTTTTAAGCTTTGTGCAAAGTCAACTTGAGTCGTGGCAAATCATGGCGAGAAACAATAATTTCGGCTTAATAAATAATTACATAATGCTGTTTTCTTCTTGTGTTACATTATTGTTAAATAGTTGAATTATATAATTTACAAGACATCTACCACTAGAGAATGCAGAAGAATTGTTAATTTGGTCTACAACACAAGATTCTTCAGTTTTGGGTCTGAGTGACCGGCTAGAAGTCCTCAAATTGTGCTCTGTGGCTCAAATGCTGAATAAATAGTGGTCGCTGGCATCAAAATGGTTGCAAACGGCTGGTCTATGAGGCAAAATGAACGGGGGAATTCACTCCCTGGAACAGGCGTCGAGGGGTCAGGACTGCAGTGCTCCGTGTTGAACCAGGAGTCTCTATTTGTTGACCCAAGTAATGGGGTAGGGGTTAGGGTACTTTGTCCACCGCTGCTGGTTTTAACAGCCCTCCAGCCCGCCCCACCCCAGGGAGGGTCGCAGCCACTTGGTGGACATTGTTCAGGATGAACATTGGGTGAAGGAGGTGCTCCAACTTGGCTCCAACGGATGCCTGGATGACGCTATGCCATCTGGATGTGGTGGCCCCCAGGGTAATACTACCCATATGGTCCTGTTTGTATGCAGCCTCACAAAGGGCTTTTACTAACCTAACTCTGTCTGTTTGGAATAGGCAGTATACACATAGAGCCTGACCGATTTTGGGAACAATACGATAACCGATACGATACAGCAGGGGTTTTCAACCTTTTTCATCCCAGGGCCCACCATTTATTCAGCATTTGAGCCACGGACCACCATTTGAGGACATTTTAGCCCCACAGACCCCCAAAACTAAAGATTTCCTTTGCTTCTGTCCATGACCATTAATCTTCTAGTTGTGTAGATTAGGACTAATTCACATGAATATTTTAACTCTTGAGAGCGTAAAAATGAAACCAAATGGACCCGCAAATATCCTCAAATGGTGGTCCATGGCTCAAATCCTAAATAAATGGTGGTCCCTGGAATGAAAAAGGTTGAAAACCCATGTCCTACTTGCATGGTGTTCTCTGCATTACAAGGAGAGGCAAAACATGAATTCTACCCATGTTTTTTTTTTTTTTTTTTAACCTCAGATCCACTCCCAAATGATCCCAGGGCTATATTCAACACTTCTCTTCACAGAAAAGAACATTGACATTGGATGTCACCCTCCATTGGCTGTAACAGGGGCCAATGTCAGGCTCATTTTGCCAATGGTTCTTTTCAGCAACAATAGAAAAGCACTGTGGGAGAGAGAGGAATACAAAAACGTGTGGAAATAAAGCTAAGTCATAAAAAACACACAGGTGAAAAAATATACAATGGGACGAGAGGACGCTAAATAACTCTGATGGTGAAAAGTGAGCTTGAGCCTCTTAGCGATCACGGGGACATTCAAGCTCAGGGGCCCCTGGGCCCAACGTGCCTATTGGATAATCCTCCCCTGAGCAGGGTTGACACTAAGGTCTCCGAGGCACTTGCCCATCGGGCAAGTGCAAGTCAGGTTCTACTTGCCCTCAGGTCATGGTCACTTGCCCCCCAAAAAATATATTGCAAATTTTGCAATTAAGTTTACTTCCTACTTGGGTGCTTTAAACCAGGGGTTTTCAACACGTGGTCCCTGAGAGGGTTCCAGGTGGTCCCCAGCTAAATTGGTTAACCAGATGTAACTCTTGAGAACGTAAAAATGAAACCAAATGGACCCTTGCGGGTCCATTTGGTTTCATTTTTACACTCTCAAGAGTTAAAATTCGCAATGACTGCCTTCAAGACAAATTTATCTTGTGTTGTGTTATAGCGCACTAAGTTGCACACTTGCCCGATCGGGCAACCAGGTAGCAGTCTTCACTTGCCCCACCATTGTTTTTTACTTGCCCCGGGCAAGCGGGCAAGTCTTAGTGTCAAGCCCTGCTCCCCTGAGCAGGTTGTTTGCCCGTTTGGCCCGTCCGTCCGCGCGTGCGTCTTTGTTTACATTCCAGACATGCCTACACGTTGCAACAGGAGCTATACCGACAGACAGGCCCTGCAGAGCTCTGAATCTGTCCCCAGAGGTTATCAACAACACAGTGAACAATTTGGAAAAAAAAAAAAAACGGCCCTCTATGCACGGCCCGTCACAGTATGACATTTTCCACCAGGGGAGAAGAGGAGAACTTCAAGGAAAATGTCACAGCAAACATAGACCATGACAGGTTGGCCATTGAGGTAATCCATTACTGAGCTCTGATAATGGTTGCCATTCTGGAAGTGTCCAGAAGCTCAGCTCAATGCAGCAGGGTCTGCATCAAAGCCCCCGTGGGGAGGCTGTTCGGGAGGTGTGTGTGTGTCCGTGTGTGTGTCCGTGTCCGTGTGTCTGTGTGTGTGTGTGTGTGTGTGTGTGTGTGTGTGTGTGTGTGTGTGTGTGTGTGTGTGTGTGTGTGTGTGTGTGTGTGTGTGTGAGAGAGGACAATATGACTTGACCCAGTGGTTCTCAAGATGTGGACCGAGATCCACTTTTGGGCCCTATAAGAATATTGCAAGAAAAAAGAAGCACTTCAATTTCAGTGAAAATATACTGCGTTTATAATGCAATTAATTAATTAATAAATAAAATTGAATTGGGTTGATGGAGAGACTCTCAGAGAGAGAGAGAAAGAGAGACAGAGATCGATCAATTCATCATCTGATTATTTAAGTGATTAATCGCATTGCGACACTTTTTTATCAAATTAAAATACATATTTTAGTCATGGCTGAAATTCAAACAAACACATTTTTAAATTAACTAAAGAAAATCATAGGGCTGACCCTAAAAAATCGATTATTCGATGTTCAATCGCGGGGCACGGGCGTCGATCTTGAAATTAAAAATCGAAGAATCAAGAAAAAAAAAAAAAAAAAAAAAAAACGGCCGCTTTTGGTCCGCGCGCCGGCCCATTTTGGGCCGCGGCCCATTTTGGGCCGCGGCCCATTTTGGGCCGCGGCCCATTTTGGGCCGCGGCCCATAGGTTGCGCACCGCAAATTGGAGCCATCAATGACTGACTGATATTGAGCGACCGCCGTGCGGCTGCTTCAACGAGTAGGCCTACTGTACTGTCCAGTAGAAGGAAGGAGGCGCGTGGATAACAGTAGCCAGAGAGTTGATAGGCTAGATAGAGCCTTTCATTAGCCTTTCAGGGACAAACATTTAAGTGTTGATTTATTAAACGTAAAGTCGACCACACGCCACGGTCCTCTACACAACACATAGCCCCGTTGCGTTCAATGAAATGTTGTTGAACTGTAGCTGTATTCTGTATTATCAGAAAAGATGAGGGAACGCAAAGAGGCAACAAAGCACTGATAAACCTGACCAGCTCTGTAAAAGAAATGACACCATTACGACGGGGCTTATATTCCAGTCGTCCCAAACGTTTCCATGCCAAGGACCCCCACATTGACGAACACTAAACGCGGCGGTGGTCCAGTTCTCACTCCTAAACTTTTTTCATGTCAAGGAATACAAGGACCACGTAATCAACTTTCCCAAATCTGGAAGGTATGGACAACAGACACAACAACAACAACGTGAGAAGCATTTCAGCGTGTTGTTCGCCTCTTTTTTTCTTTCCAAACAGAGCTAACTATTTACCGGAGCCTTCTAAGCTCTGCTATTTACACGGACGAGCAAAGAGTGGGGGATGGGTGACCATGGCCATACCCAGTCTTATAAACTGAGTAAATGGGCACTGGGCAGCGGCTGAAGACTCCTTTATCTGTGTGTGTGCGCGTCTCTGCCTTTTGGTCATCGGAGCCTTTAGTGTCAGATTTTACGACATTGAGGGGATCACAAACTGAGCGCTCGAGCTGTTCATGCAGCCTTAATAGAGACAAGCTGGAGTTGAAAATGCATCACTTTCAACTAGGGAGACGCAAATAAGAGATATTTTAGGCATCGGTGCAACATGTTAAATGTTTTAAGTATTGTACAGTAAATAAACGATCTAAAATGAAGGGGTTTAAGATCATTCAAAACGGGTTGTTGCCAATGCATTTTTATGTAGAAGAGCCGCCATTGGACTGGCCCCATTAAGTGAACGGAGTTTGCATATACTCCAAGGCTTTGTGCAGGATGTCGCTGCACGCTGCTTCATTAGTACTGTCATAATAACAAAGGCTCGATTGAAAATTATGCTTTATTTCAGTACATTTCACGACAAAACAAGCATTTAATGCTTCCTGTTCTAGTTGGTCATTATGACTACCGTTTCCTCCTACCATTTCTATTTTGCATCTGCGACGTGTGGGTCAAACTAACCCCCGTTGGGGGGGGGGGGGGGTCGAAGCGTCGATCTTCGATCGTTTTTTTCCGCAATGCTTCGATCACGGAAATCATGATCGAAGGTCAGGCCTAATTTTTAAATTAACTAAAGAAAATCATTGGACTCTTATTCCGACTGAATTGTTATGCATCATATTCAGGGTTAGGATTAGAGATGGCTCACTGCTCTTTAGTTTAGTAACACATAACGCTGGATAAAACTATGGTAAAGTGAGGAAACACCCATGATAACTCCAGTGATTAGTTGGCAATCCGATTAACCAATTATTAATTAGTTGACAACTAAATGAATAATCAATTTGATTATGATTCATCAACTAACTGTTGCAGCCCTGAGAGAGAGAGAGAGAGAGAGAGAGAGAGAGAGAGAGAGAGAGAGAGAGAGAGAGAGAGAGAGAGAGAGAGAGAGAGAGAGAGAGAGAGAGAGAGAGAGAGAGAAATATTGACCTTGACCATCTTTATCTCGTTTGTCCTTGTATTGATTTCACTTGATACTATGAATACAAAAAAACGTACTACCGTAATTAAACTATAAACCGCACCTGATTATAAGCCGCACCAGCTAAATTTGGGGCAAAAACAGATTTTTCCATGTATAAGCCGCATCTGACTAAGCCGCACCAGACAACAAGCTTCATGTTAGAGCAGTGTTTTTCAACCTTTTTGATCCAGGGCATTTATTCAGCATTTGAGCTACAGACCACCATTTGACAACATTTTAAACCCCACAGAACCCAAAACTAAAGATTTGTTTTGGTTTTGTCCACAATTCCAGGATGGATTTTCGCAAACAAAACAGAGATCCAAATGACCATGACTTATTCATTTACTGGTGCTAATTTAGATGGTGAATATCATAACTCTTGAGCGTAAACATGAAACCAAATGGACCCGCAAGGGTCCATTTGGTTTCATTTTTACGCTCTCAAAGAGTTACATCTGGTTAACCAACTTTCCATCATTTAGTCTGGTCTCTGGAGGGCCCACCTGGAACCCTCTCAGGGACCACTAGTGGTCCCCGGACCACCTGTTGAAAACCCCTGTAAAAAAAAAAAAACACCTGTAAAAATCCATAGATTGGCCGCACCGTTGTATAAGCCGCAGGGTCAAAAGCATGTAAAAAAAAGTAGCGGCTTATAGTCCGGAAATTACGGTAATCAGTACGGTAACAATAGCACAAGCCTGAGTCTCATGTTGCAGTGATGCAACAACCAATTCTAACCAGTTGAGCAGCATCATTCTGACATCCAGCCACTGTGGGTGGAAGCAAGGGGCAAATGACATAGCCCAATTTTATCTGACAATCTCCAAAATGCTGCATCCAGAGTTTATTCATAGAAGCGGGCTACAGTAACTTTAGAATAATGCCAAAAATAAATGGCTCACTAGAGCAATATCAGCTTGTTTTTATATTTAAAGGAGCATTCAGTGATTTGGGTGATTTGGAAAACCCCCTGGTTCCACCGGTAACAATATGCAGGGTTCGACAATATAATTGGCCCGCTGGCCCCCGATGGTTTCAAAACCCCTTCGGACCACCAAATGGCGCACCTCACTGGCCCGATGGGCCAGTATAGAAAAATACCTCTTAAAAATAAATTAATAATAAATACAATTTTATTTCACAATATATATATATATATAGATTTTTTTTTTCAACTTCATTTATATTTCGTTTATTAGCACAAAAAACAACCGCATTTACGTTATGTGATCTCAAACCCAAGTCGTCTGTTGTGTGCGCACCACCGTCTGCATGGAACAGTGGCTACGCAGAGCTATACAGCTGACTTGGCTGGCTCTCGTGTAAGCCCGCTCCCCCGTTCACTCGCAGCGCACTACTGTAGAGAAGAGATGCAGCTAGGCCTACTTGTTGTTTTGTTCCCGTTCTAAAATGTTCTTAAAACCCCCGCCCCCATCTCACAACCGGGCATAGACCGGCATAGCTCACAAAACACTTATTAATACTATCATTACTATAGCGTATGGTGTTTGCAGACCTCCTCATTTCTGCCTGACGCGCAATATGCCCTCAGCTCAGCATCTCGCACGTCACAATGCGACAGCAGTCCTCCACCTCAAAATATGTTTAATTCTGCCATACACAGCCTATGTGCAACGATTGTTCAGACTGCATTTTCTCTCACATGTTGTCCTGTATCTAGGCCTACGTGTTGCACTGCGCATTGTATAAGCACGCACTTACCATACTGAATCCAAGCGTCTGTCAACAGCGCATTGACCACTTGCTCCGATCGAAAGTTTTGAGATTGCAAATGTCCCATTCTCACTCTGTTTTCAAGCGATTGCTTTAATTCCGACTTGTCAATACAGTTTATATTTTATATATTTTATATTCCATTGGGTATAGGTATACGTTTTTATATGACTTCAAACTATTTGAAGAGAGATAGCCTATATGTCGTCCTTTGTATCTGCGCAGCTTAGAGACACACGTGCGCTGCGCGTAGGCTATAATTGCTAGGGGCTTTCCCTGCAATGCATTGGATTGATTTGAAAAACTGATCACCATGTATTCTATAAGGCAAAACCAAAACCTCAATCGAACGAATATACTGTACATGATTGAGGCTATATATTACAATGTTTTAAAATATATGAAACCAAATGTACCCTTACGGGTCCATTTGGTTTCATGTTTACACTCTTAAAATATTCATCTAAATTAACCCTACACAATTGGAGAATGTAGAAGATGAATTGTCACTTTGATTTACTGTTTGCCTGTTTTGTTTGCAAAAATCCAGCCTGGAATTGTGGACAAAAACAAAAGAAATCTTTAGTTTTGGGATCTGTGGGGCTAAAATGTCACCAAATGGTGGTCCTTGGCTCAAATGCTGGATTAATAGTGGGCCCTGTTATCAAAAAGGTTGGAAACCACTGCTTGTAATGTATCACAGTTATTTGTTTATTAGCTGCAGTAGAAAAGTACAGTTTATAATATGGTGCATGTATGCCAGCATAAGCCCATTGTTAGCCTTTACTAGCCCTGGATCACTATCTAATGCTATCTATTTTATAGATATTTATTTGATATACTGTATATTTGTCTTGAACAGTGAAAAAGTATTGCTTTTTTGTCCAAGAAGGGGCAGAGAGAATTAATGCTTCATGTATATTAAAATGTTATGTTCGATCAAATACATTTAAGGCTGTAGAAATGTATAACTACTTGTTATGATTATTTATATATTATGTTGGATGCTGGCATTCTTTCACCCCTTGCTTTAATTATTTTAAGCATTATGCATTGTAGGGTCAGCTTGCTGAGCGGTCTGCCGGTTTTGACCCCCGTGAAAGAGTGTTGTTATTACTTGAATGATCAGCATTAATAAGTGCTATTGAATCGAAAGTGGTCTTTTTTTTGCAAACTATGGGGATCGATTACCTGGGCCAGTGGTTACAGTTGTGGGGCCAGTGATCCTTAAAAGCCACTGGCCCGAAGGGCCAGTGGCAAATTTCCCTTATTGTCTATCCCTGATGTGTTACAGGTTTCAGTTTGAGGTTTGAGGTTTCTCCCAAACCTCAAACTGAAATTTTCTTGTTGCCCCAGGGGCTCACTGGGGACAGGGAGGAACTCCTTATATGGTCACCACACTATAGCAGGGAGTTTGAACCAAAAAAGAAGAAGTCACTTAATATACCTTTAATTCGTTTTTCACTAAGCCCCTGCCCAATCCAATCCATCCTTGTCCAATAGGCACGTTAGCAGAGGAAAACTTGACCTGCATAGCAACAGTTGCTGAACAATTCTATTTCGACTGTTATTGGGATTAGTCCACACTCCAAAAGGGTGGGGTTCATTTTGAGAAGGGCTAATTCCAGTTATACCAAACATCCCATGGTATAAATAAAAAAAAAGAAAATCAAGAAAAGGGGTAGCTTTTAAATCATGATTTATGGGAATGTGAGGCAGAAAGAGCACTTAAGTGCCACCCTGCGTTTATGTGTCATTCAGATCTCTGCCAGTGCACGTGGCTTAATTGCAGGGAGGCAGGAACGGCGTTGCAGTCAGTGGTGACAGCGAAAGGTCAAACCGTGGAGGATAATTTATTACCCTGTTGCCAGTCATAAAGCAAAATGACAATTACAGCCACAGGTAGCTCTATGGGCAATAAAAGAGGGGCATAAATATGCCCAAAGCATCAATTATTTATCGGACAGGGATGGGAGGGTGGAGGAGGAGGGGGACAGACTAGAGTCTGATCAAAATATCTGAGCAGCCCTAGAAGGAGATACTGGTACTTTTGAGGATGAAACGTGTGAAAGGTTTAGTTTTTTTGGGGTTTTTTTGTGATTATTCTGTATCACTGATTACTTAAGGCAGAGGTTTTCAACAAGTGGTCCAGGGACCACCTGTGGTCCCTGAGAGGGTTCCAGGTGGTCCCCAGCTAAGTTGTTTAGCCAGGTGTAACTCTTGAGAGTGTAAAAATGAAACCAAATGGACCCTTGCGGGTCCATTTGGTTTCATTTTTTACACTCTCAAGAGTTAAAATATTCATCATGTGAATTATCC
This sequence comes from Benthosema pterotum, assembly GCA_039105355.1. Classification (NCBI taxonomy): domain Eukaryota; kingdom Metazoa; phylum Chordata; class Actinopteri; order Myctophiformes; family Myctophidae; genus Benthosema; species Benthosema pterotum. Next base: position 6,060,392 of record CM076986.1, read on the forward strand.
CAGATCTGCATAACTAGAGAATGTAGAAGAATAATTGTCATTTTGATCTGTATGTTTGACCGTTTTGTTTCCCCAAATCCAGCCTGGAATTGTGGACAAAAGCAAAATAAGTCTTTAGTTTTGGGGTTTGTGGAGCTAAAATGTCATCAAATGGTGGTCCGTGGCTCAAATTCTGAATAAATAGTGGGTCCTGGTATGAAAAAGGTTGAAAACCCCTGTTTTAAAGGTAATAGAGGCAACTTTTTAGCCGGTGCTAATTTGTTAGGAGGGGGGTGAGGTGTTTTAGACAATCACAGAACATCAGCCTCCAGCAGATAGAGACAGACACACCCCTGATATGGTTTTAATATCAACATTATTCAAGAGAGGCTGGAGAGGTTTGGTTTTATAGGTGACACTTAAGAGCAATGTTAGGCTAATACACTGAAGCTACCACTGAGTATGACCATATGTATTAACCACCGTATGACACCTCTTATAAAGGTTATATATTATCATCTAATCGAGACAGACAAGACATTCTCAGGGTGCGGTCCTACTCCTAACAACGCAATTCATACTGCATGTTCAGTTGATGAAAATCCCAAACATCCAACCAGCTATTCCGAAATCTTCTGGAAGAGATTTTCACGTCCAGCAAGCAAAACCTTGTGGAGAACTGGAGATCAAAGCCTGATCTTGGGTTAGATCTTGGCGGTTTTATCGGCCAGTGCCTAAAAACCTCTCCGACAACAGAAACAGAGCAAATATCGTGCAGCATCACGGGGCCATTATCCATACAATGCCAACAGAACTAGAATCGTCCTTACATCACCAGCACCGTACCAACAATAATTCTTCATGTCCTCACGAATCTGTGCAAATCTGTGCATTTTCTAATTGTGCAAATTCTTGAAAATTAAGTAATTCCAATGTTTAAATAAAACTTAAATCTTGAGTGTAAAATGAAAACAAATGTACCCGTAAGGGTCCATTTTACGCTATCAAGAGATACACATCTATAAAGGGTCCATTTGGTTACCAACTGTGCATCATTTAGCTGGGGACCACCTGTAATCCTCTCAGGGACCACTGAAAACTAGGGGTGTAAATCACACCCATCATGGCGATTCGATTCAGTATCGATTTCCTGACCCAACGATTCGATTTTTTTCGATACTCAAGAATACACCACGATTCGATTCGATTTCGATTTTTTTTTACCCTTTTTTACCTTACAGGCTAGACAATGTTTCAAATTTGAAATAAATCAATGAAAGCTGTAATACTGTTATACATTTTATTTGAGAAACAGCAAAGTTGTACTTCACCTAGGCCTAGTCTGAATTACGTCCAGGAGCAAATTGATAAAATAGACCGCAGATATTTTTATTAATTTATATATATATATATATATATATATATATATATATATATATATATATATATATATATATATATATATATATATATATATATATATATTTATTAAATAACTGATCTACAAGTCATGCTGAGAGCTTGTAGAGCAGCTCCTCAAACTCTCCAAGGTGACCAGATCCAAGCTGTTTTTGAGGCACAGAAGTATTGATAACTGGCACAGGAGGTGGTCAGCAACTTTATGGCATTTGAACACTAATGTCCCAGATCCCCCACAGAAAGGGGGACATCTGGTCACCCTTGTTATTCGCGCACACACGCACGCGCGCACACACACACTTGGCTAACAAGCTGGGCTAGCGGCTAGCGCAACTCAACGCTAAGTGCCAGTTCAGACAGAATGACTTTAGTTAGCGTCATGTTTCATCGGCGCACTGGTGCAGAGGTTGAATGGTTATACTGACATGTCAGGGATGGGGTTGTGTCTGTTCTATCAGACCTTTGGTTTACTCCATTTGGATGCCGCTGGATGCTGCCTGTTATAACGACCAACGCAAGTATACGAGGAGAGAGAGAGACAGAGAGGGACAGAGAGAGAGACAGAGAGAGAGAGAGAGAGAGAGAGAGAGAGAGAGAGAGAGAGAGAGAGAGAGAGAGAGAGAGAGGCAAAGAAAGAGAGAGAGGGAGAACGGGAGAGAGAGAGAAAGAGATAGAGAGCGAACGGCAAACGAAGCAAAAGAAAGTCATTTCGCTTTTTTTTTCTTCCGACAGTGGGACAGTGGGACCGTGGCATCCAAACATCCAACATGTAAAAAGTTGCCGACGGTTGCCAAGGCTACTAGTCGTTTTGATTCTGAATTGGTGCACGCGGGTCCATTTGGTTCCATATGCCATATATAGAACCAATTTCTCTAAAGTCCAAATAATAGTGGTCCCCCGTGCCCGGACCACTTTAGATCATCATAAAGTCACAAAAGCGGAGTCTTTTCTTCCTCTCTCCTCTCCTCTCCTGTGCGTGTGTACATGAAGCGTGGTGTGTGTGTGTGTGTGTAGTGCAGCAGCTGCACTGCGCCGTACGACGGTGCGTAACCGAGAAATCATTTACTTGATGATTGATAAGTTTACGCCGCAACGTTTTCTGGCTATTACAAACTGCGCAAAATTTAAGACCTAGATATAAAATTTCAATACTTTTTTAAAGTCTTTTTAAAGTATTATTTTCAAATTCGTAAAATCAATGCTTTTAAGACTTTTTAAGATCCCGCGGGAACCCTGAATTTTAAACATGAATCGATACTCTTGCGGACGTATCGATGCATTGTATTGTCGGCTGTTGGATCGATACATCGATTCAAAATCGATATTTTTTACATGTCCACTGAAAACCCCTGGTGCAATACAATAATCATCTAAACTGGCCAATTACTTTGAGGAACGACCAACGGTCGGCGACCGGAAACCGATCGCTTTACCTGCACTTGCTCGCTCTGCTAGTGCAAGCAATGATCACGACAATCCCACAATTCTAGGAGGTCGTCACCCATGAGTGTACAGTAAATACCAAGTGGCAGTCTGGCTGATTTTTCCCCTGACCTTCGGGGGAAACCAACCTATAGACAGAACACACCAATCCATTGAAGTGCCCTGAGCATGGGGCTTGAAAAGTGACAGGGACATGAGTCATGCCCTTTGTGGAACTAATTGCTGCGCAGGCGAGGGGCCCCTCCATGTCAGACGCACTTCACTGCAGTCAGCCACGTGCCGACACCCTGGGAGGGAGGCCTGTTTCTATGGACAGCAGTGAGTGCACGGTGACCATCTAGTGCCAGAGTTGCGACATTGAGGGGGCAGAAAACGGCGCTTGTGCGCTGCACATGCAGCTTTGAACTGTGACAAGCTAGAGTTGGAAATACATTGTTTTCAACCAGGGCGGCGCAAATTATAGGTATTTTATGGTATGGTTGCAACATGACAACTGTTTTAAAATATGGTAAAGTAACAACTAAAGTATCTGTAAGGTTTATGTTGTACTAGCACTGAAAAACTATATAAAATAAAAGGGATTTTAAAAAGGTGCTGTGTCAGACATCTCAGAATTTTATTTCATCTTTTTCCTTAGATCACCTCCTGAATATATCTAATATGTATGACAAACATAGGAGCCAAAGTGGCCCTCCAGTGATGTCCCCATAACCTCTGCTGAAAGTCCTGACGGGACCATTTGGTGGCCAATCAGGAAGTTCATATGTTAAATAGTGGAATACAATACGTACCATCAGTTTACTTTTTGGATGAAAACTAGAGGGTGCCATGGTACAGGGAAAAAGCTGAGTTTTCAGTAAGGATTTCAAAATGACTATACATTTGTAAGGACCACAAAAAGAAGAACCCAAAAAAGGTCATTAGATTCCTGAGATGTCTTGCATCGATATACTTTAAAATCATTAAAGCTGGGCTTCGCCTGAGTTCAATGCATTTCTGCCCGCATGATCACCACAAGTCTAGGTAGAGCAGCCGCCATTAGACTTTTCCATGTAAGTGAACAGAGAGTCTCTCTACACTCTAATAATGCTCTGGCTGTCATAATCTGCATGGACCAACACGCACGCCACACTTTTTTTCAGTTCTGCATATAAAATGCCCCCGAAATGTTTAGCACGTTTGAGCGAGAGGAGACGGTCCGGGAGTGCTTCGACTTACAATTACACCATGAAGACAAAAAGAAAAGAGAGAGAGAGAGAGAGGCGACTCAGGCGAGTATTTAAGCGGCTGCGGCGCAGTGAAATGCAAAGTTGCCCGCCTTCCTCTGTGGCGCCTGTCATCTGTATTCTGGGTCACTCTGAGACGCTCTCCCTCCCCACTATTTATATATTTCATTCTGCCGTCGCCGCCGCGCTCACTTCCATTCACAGCAGCTGGTGCATTTCATATCCCTTCATATGATGGGATGTACCCGTTGTTTTCTCCCCCCCTGGAGACTTAAGTCCATGAAATGTCAATTTCAAATAAACTGTGGAGAATGAAAAAAAGGGCCAATACAAAAACCCCAGCCCAGGCTGCAGGGGATAAAAGAGCAGCGGCTGCAAAAAAGAAAAGAGATGAGAGGGAATAGATGGAGGGGGACGCTGCTGGGGGAAGGAGGATGAGGAGGAATAAACAAACGCACCCTGGGGGGATGCGCCCCACCCCGCAGCATAACACCATCTTCTTTACCATAGTGACCTTGACCTTTTCCGCCCACAAGTTATTCATTTCGATCAAGTCTCGCCATAAATCCTGCCATCCATTGCCGCCTTATACACAGACAGACAGGGCATATCGCAATGCCCTACCACGCATTGGTACCAATGGGAGTGAGGAGGGGCTTTAGACACTTGCATCCTCTCATGCGTTCTGGACAGAAATGTGATTGGTCTGTGTATGTGCTATTAACTAGAGCATCTGTAGAAAGAGAGCCCCGACAATCCCATTGACTCCACTGCTACTGGTCCATTTGGTTTCATTCTACGCTCTCAAGAGTTAAATTATACATCTGAATTACATAATTTTCAAGAATCTACACATTCAGAACATGTAGAAGAATTGCATTTCGCCAGTCATCTCTCCTAAATTAGCCCGAGAGACTAAACTCATCAAATGATGGTCCGTGGCTAAAATGCAGAATAAACAGTGGGCCCTGGTACGAAAATGGTTGAAAACCACTGCTCTAACGCAGTCTAGAGCATTTTGGAAGTGCTACTAGTGTATTTTGGATATTGGCAGTTGGAAACACTGGCCTCCATTCCCCACCAGTAACTTGGCAGAGGGAAAGAACATGAATAATACCATCCAGAAATTCTAGACACGCGCATCAGTGAAATCCTTATGCCTTAATACCAGCACCCCCCACCGCCCCTGCATGGGCAAAACAGCCATCTTGGATGAAAAGACTCCTCATTCCAGCACATTTTCCGCTACGGGCAATTTGAGGGGGCCGGTGACCATTACACTGTTAAAGTGCCCGCTGGAAATTCCAGAGCGGGGAGAGGGTTAATGAACCCACCTTTCCCATCATGCCGAGCGAGCGTTTTTACGGCGCGGAGGGGAAAATTAATTACTTGTGACAAATACAACAGTTGCTCGGATGAGTTGTCATTTCTGCCGGGGCACCGCAGCCACAGCCAGTTGAACAAAAACATTTTTTCAGCATGGTTATACTGGCCGTGAAGTTGCCCAATCAGCTGCTCTCAGCTCCGGCGTCTGTGTGTGGACTGATTAGGTGCAGCGGTTCTTAGGACACAAATATGCCCCCGAAGCTACCAGCACAGACACACACAACCCAACGCACACACAGACACACACAGAGACGACAGAGATCAATGGCAAAAAGAGAGTGAGAAAATAGACTTTAAAGGGGAAGTCCACCCATTCTCAACATTCTAATATGTCATTAGTATACCCTAGAGGTGCTGGGTGGACATGATAAAAAAGTTCCCCCATTCTGTGTTCTCAAGAAATGGAGGTCTGAAGAAAACCATTAACATGGTGAAACATCTTGATGACATAATCAAGATGTATTTTATTTTTCACCATGTTAATGGATTTCTTTAGACGCTTCTTTTTTTCTGAGAGTGTGCAAATGGAACCAAATGAACCTGCTAGGGTTCATTTGGTAGCATTTGAAACCTTGAAATTTGAAAAAACTGTTGAAAATGGGTGGAATTCCCCTTTAAGGACAACTCTTTCAACCAAAGCCATTGTTTTCGCATGTTATTAGAGAAAGTAGAAGATGAGTGTTTATTGTTTTGCAATTCTTTAGTTTTAGTCATGGGAACATGGTCCTAAAAAAAATAAGCAATTATCTTTCTATTATTTCCTACAGTCCTCAAACCCCAGGAAATTACATCTGGCCACAAATTATCTACTGAATGCGACAAACTGTCATACTGAGCCTCTGGGTCAGACATGCAAATATGGTAGTGTGTAAAGTGCAGTGCGGTGTGCTGCCTTCCTTCCCATTCAGTAGATCTTGTGAACTTCCGTGGCCAGTTATAATTTCCCGGGGTTTATTAGGACTGCAGTAGATGATGAAAAAAAAAAAGAAATCGCTTTAAAATTTTGTCCTTTAACATTCTCGTTGCAAATATGCCGTGTTCCCATAGTGAACCTTTGTAAAAAAAAAATGCCATTTCCCCTGAGAGCTTTTGCAGAATAAGCATGCTAAAATGACGGACATTCTTCCTTTGTCCGCGCCATATACTCGCGCAGGGAGGGAAGACTTGGCTGCGGGGCTTTTGGACGTGTTTTACGCAGTGCAGATATAGGGAGGATGCTCGGAAATGGTAATGAAATAATTTGCTCCCGTCTCCTCCCACAAGCGGTTGCCATGATTAAAATGACATGTTTTAGCACCCCCCGTTAGCGGCATATCGACCCCATTAATCACCGCGGTTAAACGCCATTTTCTCGTCCCGGAACCCGGACCTACCGCGCTTGTACCTGATGAAGTGTTCACTGGTTCCATGTGTTGGAGACCACCAGGATTATTAAGCCAATAAAGAATATGGAGTTTTAATAATTAAGATCATGCTGTTTTACCATTATTGCCTTCGCTGTCCCTTCCACGGACCCTACAGTGACATTACGACATTGCATATAAATGAAGTATTAGCCAAATATCAAATAAGATGTCCAAAGGTTAGCCCGAAAGGAAAAAAAAAGAATACTAATAACACGGAATGAGCTTATTAAACATGTTGAGTGGTACCTTTTGTGTAATATAGGGTGTGAACTACACGTTTAAACATCTATTTGATAACTGGACCCTTGCAGTGTACTAAAGTACGACAGAATGTGCTTTACTACGCGCATCAAATGCGCTTTAAATCCCCCCCACGCCGCCCCAAGAGAATGGGGGTCTTTTAAAAAGGGAGATAGCACTAACCCACACGTATGAATTATACCAGGGGTGGGCAATTATTTAGGGGGCCAAATGAGATACATAAAATATTGTGGAGGACCAAGACTAAAGGCTGAACTAAAGTCTGCATGATATTAATTTAATTTTAAGATGAAAGTAAGGGTAAGACCAACCATTTTGACAACAGGCCCAAAACTAAAGATTTCTTGTGCGTTTATCCGCAATACCAGGCTGATTTCACGAACAAAACAGGCGAACATTGATAAAAAAATGACCAAAATGACCAAATGACCATTTTAACTCTTGAGTGTAAAAATGAAACCAAATAGACCCGCAAGGGTCCATTTGGTTTCATGTTCACACTCTCAAAGAGTTACATTTGGTTAACCAACTTTACATATTTAACTGGAACTCTCTCAAGAACCACTGGTTGTCCCCGGACCACTGGTTGAAAACCATGGTACCCTTTCACAGGCCGGTCAGAGTCAGCTAAAGGGCCGCATTTGGCTTCCGGGCCGTATAATGCCCAGGTATGAATTATACAGTACTGACGGCAATAGAGATACACGGTAAGATATAAAGACAGGAGGGGCAAAATCAATGCAAACCATCATGACCGTTATGCAAACTGTCTGTTTTGCATAACGGTCACAAAGGTTATGGTTAGGCATGGTCGAAGGGTAAGGTTAGGCATGTTTTTTACTGAGGTTATGTTTAGGGGTTAGGGGTTAAGGTTAGGTTTGTGGTATAGGACTTCAGTGATTTGTATCTTACAATATTATGTATGAGTACAATACAGAGAATGTTTGCATTTGCCATCTTTGTTGAAGAAAAGTACCGAAGAATCCCCCCAATTAGGTAGTATAGAAATTCAAATACAAAGAAACAAAAAACAAGCTAAATGAACCAGAAGATTTTTTTTGTCCATCTATGTCTGAGATAACTAATCTTACTTATCTTTCATATTGCTTTAATCCCTGTGGAAAGTCTTAGAATCCATTGTTTTTCTGCAAACTTCCTCTCCCCCTCTGTCCACATTTGGTTGGATTCTACAAGGCCACACACTTCCATGGCACTAATTCCATGTCCCATAAAATGCTGTACTATTAGCGACGTCTCTCTGCTATTGTGCTCCTGGTCTCCCCTATATATTGTAGATTATGCAAAGCAGTCGCGGCGGTTAGGACACCATTGTGACAGTTACAAACACGTTGCAACTTGCGTGGCGGTCGCAGATTGATTTCGCCGACTCTCGATAAAGTAGTAAGAAGTTTAATGTGGTTCTCAAAGCAAAACAAGCTGCGATCTGCGAAAGCTGCGCTGGCAGTTAACCACAGGCTCCAGAGGACACCAGCAGCGCCGATGCTAAACTAAAGCAACAGCAAGGCAATTAAATAGACATTAATTTCTTCTAATGGTCACATTTTGGCAGAGGAATGACAAATTTGGGGTTGGATGAAGACTACTTATAGTGGCTGGGTGCTGCTTGCATTTTATAGTGTCTGTGGCTGCGATGCTGCCCCACCACAACACAACAGAGAGATCAAAACAGCACCCACAGCACAACAGCAATGCATTATTATGGTATATTTTTGCAGTTACATGGCAGTCTGCTGCTTATGTCTTTGCCAGTGCAGAACACATTTGCTAGGATTAAAATCTCACTTCTTGTTTTCCCCGCTATGGTTTTGGTAATAGCACAATCCAATGAAATTTAATCAAAAATGCTGGCATACACTATATGCACATATTGTGAAAATACTACCAGTCTGTTCGACATGCGATTAACACTGAGGCTGGATGAGGACAGAACGGCGCCCCGTTTCCACCAGTTACGTTCCGTTTCGGTTTTTAGGCCAGAACTCCCAAAATTGGAACGTTAATTATAAATTGAGTGTGTGATAAATGTGTGACAAATATCAATTCATAATTAGCATTCCAATTTTGGAGCTGTGAACTATTAACACACCGAAAGAACTAAACTGGTTCCTGAGCGGCAGAAAAAAAAGATTGAAGATCTTTTTTGCCATGTCAACAAGTCAGTGATGTAAATTTGTTTTGTTTTTTTTCGAATGTAATGAGTCCCGGGATGCAGGGAGAGTCTTTTAGACAATTCCCAGGAACATTCACAGTCCCAGTCCAGCTGTGTTAGGAGGTCATATTTTGTCAGTTTTACAGATTGCAGCATTTAATCTCTTTAATTTTATATGAGACTGGTCGCAATTCTGAGAACGAGGTGACTGGTGGAACGTGTCTGACTCTGATTGCACGCCATTGCCATCTAGTGGTCAATACCGGTAATATTGAATATCGAGCTAATTAACACGTTATCAATACCGATATTAAAATATCAATACCGCCCAAGATTAGGTGCTATGTGAGATGAGAGTTGTCAGCCATGATTTTATTTGACTTTCTGATTATCTGAGAGGCCGGTGTGTATTATTCAACAACAATCTAACAGTACACATATCTGTGCCCAACTATTGCACTAAGCTCGTTCTTTCTTGAAAAGTGGGTGACCTGACACCAGTCCAGCCGTGCGATGGTGCAACACTATAGAATAATGTTGTTGACATCAAAAATTCAAGCTTTTTGCATTATTTCAACAACCTATGCTTCAAGGTTTAAATCACATGGTGTACTAAAGCAATAAGCCACAAGAGGGAGCAGGTTTTATCCCTTATTGCTTTCCTAAAATGTTTACAATTGCGGCAACATGAAAAGTACCGATTAAAATAATCAACAGCAGCACAATGATGTCTGTAAGATACCCAGATAAAGAAAGTAGTTCCCAGCTACAAGAAAGTAGTCCCCTGGCTAACCTGCTGTAGAAAGAACACATCTGCGACAAAATTCCATAACAACAACAACAAGGCTGCTTCTGGGTGGTGACCCGTCACCAAATGTGACGTATCAGCAGTGGGTTATCAGTGGATTTTTGGGGGGTGATATCTGACAAAAGTGAAATCACTTCCCCTACCTTTAAGTATTGGGACTAGCAGTTTTAGAAAAACGCATTCATGCCCACTAGTGTTGGGCAAAAAAATAAGGCTCACATAACAATTCACAGTATTGTCTTGTTGATAAAGCATTGGTGTGTTTTTAATTCATGTAACATGGATTCAACTAAGATGGTCTCCCATTCCCTGGGAGTCGCCTGCATCTCATGCATTGCCGTTTTTTAAATGACGGAATCAGCTAGTTGGACCCACAGGAGGCACAAACTGCTGAGGATAACAGATCTGGTCATGCGCAAAATGAAATCGTGTGACCAACCGACGGGATAGCAGAAAGCAATCCACCAAAGCCGAGGTGAAGCAGCCTTAGGGAGGGCAACATGAATACACCATGCCAAACGCCATATAATGATATCAGGTGACCCAGAAAAAACAGCTCTCATCAAGTGGAAACAGGCGTGACACATATACATCGCTGGTCAGGCCACAAATCATGTAGCAATGCCGTTGCAGCAGTGACGGAAGAAGTACTCGCATGTTTTACTTAAAAAATATTCACAACTTCCCTACAACCCACAATTCTCTGCGTCAGAGCCAGGATCTAGAGTGGGGCAGGGGTGGGCAGTGCCCTACCAAATGGACCCTTGCGGGTCCATTTGGTTTCATGTTTACGCTCTCAAGAGTTAAAATATTCATCATGTGAATTAGCCCAAGTCTACACAACTAGAGAATGTAGAAGATTAATGGTAAATTTTATCTGTATGTTTGTTTTGTGTTTTGTTTCCCAAATCCAGCCTGGAATTGTGGACAAAAGCAAAATAAAATCTTTAGCTTTGGGGGCTGTGGGGCTGAAATGTCATCAAATGGTGGTCCGTGGCTCAAATGCCGGATAAACATTGGGCCCTGGTGTCAAAAAGGTGGAAATCCACTGCTTCATATTAAAAACTTTGAAGGTGCCCACCCTACCAACCTTCCAGCCCACCCTAGAAGGGCTGGCTAACTCCAGCCCTGCTTTGCGTTTGTGTGTGCATAACTTTCTGTTATCTCTTGATTAGTTACCAGATTCGCAAGGGAAACAAGTGGCCAGGCATTATGAAATCAAGCGATAAATTGTGAGGTTGTGCATCTGTCATTTAAAAACACTGATGCGTGTGGACAATTATGTTAATCCGGGGTTCCTTGATGTGAAGAAATGTGGGAACCACTGGTTAAAACAACATTAGGAAGCAAGCCCAAATAAGTTGTGTATCGTATACATTAGAAACAAGCTCCAAAAATCATCAACCAGCAACTATTTGCAAGTGAGTTGATGTAACTTTACAGAAAATAATAGTCAAAAAAAGTCAAGTGTTGCTTATAGTAAGCAGACATGGTCCCCGGACTACCTGTTGAAAACCCCTGTTCTACATAGCAACAGGACAACTAATTGCCTGACAACACTTCATCGTAGTCAGACCACCACATGGGTTCTCGGCAATTCCATCTGTCATATTGAATATGAGTGGCTTTTATCGACTCACATCACGTTACGGGTGTAAAAGAGGCAGGTGAAATGACTTGTCATATAAGCTCCATCAATGCGCTTTCTAAAGAAGAGAAAAGATGCATGGTTCAGACCTAGCCATGCATCGCATGACGCTCGTACTTCACGAGCATCATGCATTGAATTAATCCAGTTTTACATTCAAAACGTGTACATAAACATTCCGATTCGGAATTCGGGGTTCGACACTTGCAGCGCCCGAAATTAGGATTGCAGCGCGCCGCATTGTTTAATAAAAAGCATTTCTATCCAAGCTTTTCTTCCGCCTATTGGCTTTCAATTGTATGCGCCCCCTATGTAGAAGAATTGCTATTTTGACCAACATTTTGCCATTTACTTCTCCTAAATTAGTCCGAGAGACTAAACTCATCAAATGGTGGTCCTCTGTGGCTAAAATGCAGAATAAATAGTGGTATGGCCCTGGTATGGAAATGGTTGAAACCCCAATGCTCTAGAGCATTCTAGTGCATTTTGGAAGTGCCACTGCGTCCCTGCATGTGAAAATCTACCAATCACTGCATACAGTAACTTAACTGTAATGATAATGACGGTCATGTTTCAGGGCTAAAGGAACCCCAATGTGTCAACACCCTGGCCTGCAGTAATACTCTGTTGACGGCTCCATCTATACATGGATGCAAGCAAGGAAGGACGGACACACGGACAGACCTGGTTTTAGCTTGTCCTGAGCATAATAGTTTTCTGTTCCTTCTAGATAGCAACGAGACAACTAATTACCTGACAACTCTTCATCGTAGTCAGACCACCACATGGGTTCTCTCTCTCCCTCCCTCTCTCTCCCTCTCTCCCATTGAATATGAGTGGCTTTTACCATCACATCACGTTACAGGTGTAAAAGAGGCAGGTGAAATGATTTGTCATATAAGCTCCATCAATGCGCTTTCAAGGGAATGAAAGATGCATGGTTGCAGGACCGGCTGCAGGCTGGCTTTAGCCGGTCTACAGCAGCATAATTGCTTTCTGTTTCTTCTAGATAGCCTCGCACCAAACAAATTGCCTGACAACACTTCACCGTGGTCAGACAGAACACCACATGGCCAAGGTTCTCGCTTTGCTTATTTATTTTACACACGCTAATTAGCGTCAATGAAACTGATGCAAACAAACCAAAAAAAAAACAACCAAAACGCAAACTCACAGTCTCTCTCTTCTTACCACTGTAATACTACTGTACATACTATATGTGACTTGTTCTTTTGTACAGTTCCGCTACGACACCTGAGTTGCCCCATGTGAATCAATAATGTCTATTTTAAGATAGTTTAAGTCAGTGGTTTTCAACTTATTTGATCGCAGGGAGCACTATTTATTCAGCATTTGAGCCACGGACCAACATTTGAGGACACTTTAGGCCACAGACCTAAAACTAAAGATTTATTTTTCTTTTGTCCACAAATTCCACAATACCAACAAACATACAGAAACATACAGATCAAAATGTCCATTAATCTTCTACATTCTCTAGTTGTGTAGACTAGGCTAATTCAGATGAATATTTTAACTCTTGAGAGTGTAAACATGAAACGAAATAAAAATCTTTGAGAGTGTAAAAAGGAAACAGTGGTTAACCAACTGTCCATCATTTCGCTGGGGAGTCACGGAACTCTCTCAAGGACCACTGGTGGTCCCCGGACCACTGGTTGAAAACCTTTGCTATACAGTAACTGTTCTTTTGTCCTACAAACCACAGTTCTGCTACGACACCTGAATCGCCCTGTGTGGATCGATAAGGTCCATCTATTTTAAGATACCCTAAGTGCACACATAGGTGTACAAAATAGGTGCAAGTGCATTTGCTACAGCCTTTACACAATGCGAGCACTAAGTGTTGCTTGTGGAACCTTTAGAGTTTACAACTCTATCAGTTGTAAACCAGGCCTTGTCAGGGTTCAATCCCCAGCAGCCAAGTCATGTATCATGTTTCAGTTCACACCAAAAATCAGATTCTAGGAGTGGCGGTGTAGGCAGAAAAAAAGGTTTGTTCTTCTTGGAAATAGCCAGCAACGGTGGCACTCCTGGGCAGATCTAGGCATGGGTATGCCCCCCTAAATGCCCAGTCTGCCCCACCAAACACAATGCCATGCAAAACAACCAAAATTTCAAATTAAAGTGCTTATATTTATGATTTGAAACACTACTACTGCTAACTAACTAACTACAGCTGTGTCACCACTAAACCAACAGCATTTCATCATTGAAAACAGAAAACTCTCTGAGTCAGACCTTTAGCTTTATGCATGCTGCGTGTCTGTTGCAACGTCAACAACAATTGATGTTATAATTGATGCTTAATTGGCTAACCCCCCCCCCCCCCCCCCCCCCCCCCCCCCCCCAATGGGGAAATGTTACATCCGCCCCTGTTGGCACTCCATTTAATCAGAAACACAGAATGAATAAAAACAACAACAACCAACTTGTCGCATAGGCAAAACGTCAACACCGATGAAGAGTGTCTTCTCACTCTAAAAGGTAACACACTATGCACTGCATTGAAATCAATACTGCTTATGGCCAAAATAACAAGCAATAGACATGGGCAAGAATGCAGGGAATTATGACATAGGACACAGGACAGTTGAAATAATCAACTGTCCTGTGTGTGCATACCCACCACAAGATACAGTTAATATGTGTGGGAGTGATTTGTGGATGTGATACAGTGACAGTGACACTTGGTTTGCGAAAAACAAAACACAATTTTCGTGCTCGGAGGCCTGAGAAGGATGGACTTCCAGCCATCCGGACACACATAGCTCCTTAATGGAAGGGTTCGCACCACTCAAAAGATTGGTACCCAATGCCTTCCTGCTGGACACCATGCACCAAGACAAGTGTTGGTTCTACAACATACCATACAAGCTGACTCATGCTAGGGGAACAGGAGATAAGGGATTGGTAAACTCAAGCTGTTGAAAGAGTCATTTTCCACCAAAAAATAAAATAACAAAATAAAGTTCTACCTGAAACCGCAAAAAAGTACTTACTAGCTCCAATGCAAGTCAGACTCAGAAGCACTGGAGCTCTGGACCAGAGCTAACATTAAATTAGGACAGGGGTTTTCAACAGGTGGTCTGGGGACCACCAGTGGTCCTTGAGAGGGTTCCAGGTGGTCCCCAGCTAAGTTGGTTAACCAGATGTAACTCTTGAGAACGTAAAAATGAAACCAAATGGACCCTTGCGGGTCCATTTGGTTTCATTTTTACACTCTCAAGAGTTAAAATATTCATCATCTTAATTAGCCCAAGTCTACACAAGTCGAAGATGGACAAAAGCAAAAGAAATCTTTAGATTTGGGGTCTGTGGGGCTAAAAAGTCCTCAAGTGGTGGTCCGTGGCTCAAATTCTGAATAAATGGTGGGCCCTGGCATCAAAAAGGTTGAAAACCCCTGGTGTAGGACTCCACAGTCTTCCACATATACACGACGCCACACATTTCTTTGTATAAAGTGTGTTGTCTTACCTTATGGTGACTCATCATCTTTGCCTTTCTGGATGCAGTCATAGCCTCCCGTTTAGCCCATACATCCACAGTTCCCAGTTCCACACACCGTGTCATAGTACTACCAGTTGGTTATTATTGAGCTTCAGCTGCTGCTGTAGCCCCGTTCGTGACACTCTCATCTCGCTGGCGATACTGACTACAGCTACGAGGAGAGAGTCACGAGTAGCTCGGTTGCTGCTGTGGATGACCGGCTTGAATGGCTTGCGCTAGCAATTAGCTACATGCTAGCGCTTCCAAAACATGGTACTGCCGTCTTCTAAAATTAAATACGCGTTTTCTGTGTGCCGGCCCTCAAATGTTAAGGTCCGGCGTTGAGTTTTTTTTTGTTGCGACTCTATCGACACCATTCCCGTTTGCATTGATAACTGCTAAAGGGGTTTAATCCACCGTTTCTCACCGGCTGCACCCGGCGGTCATCCAGAAAGGTAACCGAGCTACACGTGACTCTCCTCGTAGCTGTAGTCAGCATCGCCAGCGAGATGAGAGTGTCACGAACGGGGCTACTGCTGCTGCTGCTGCTGCTGCTGCTGCGGGGTACGGAGAAGTCCAATTGTTAATCACACCGCAGTTGTTTTGTATTATTTTCAGTTTAGCCTACTGAACAATGTCTCTGCTGCCAGATACCGCTAAAGTGGCTAAATAGGCCGCAACACAAACTCGCCTGAAGAAACTTTTTCGAGCTGAATGAAAACATTTGGTCGTCATTACAGTTTTGTCTAAACTTCCAAGACTTTGCCAGCTCCCTGTTTTTGTCGCATTAAGAGGAAAGAGGACGACAATATCGTCCTCTTTCCTCTTAATGCTTTGAAATGCGTCGCTTAGCTAGCTTGTGCATGCCTAGTTATCTTTTATACATGTCACAGTGTACTAACCTGTGTCCATGTTGTGGAATAAATGCGCGCGGTTTGTTTGTTACAGAGCCATCTAGTAGAAGAGTTGCGACATTGAGGGGTCAGAAAACAGCATGGTCACGTGGTTCATGTACTCGCGCGAGTCCATAGGCTTTAATGCGTTCAGTGACTTCCGGCTGTCACTATTCATGTCACTATCCAACAGAAGTCTATGTAGAGGGACTGGCCCCATGAAGTGAACGGAGTTGGCGTAACTCTGTCTATTTCCAAGGCTCTGGTTTGTTACTGGCTGGTGGCTGATGTATGTTAAAGGGGAACTCCACCCATTTTCAACATTTTAATATGTCATTAATATACCTTAGAAATGTTGTGTGGTGATGATAAAAAAGTTCCCCCAATTCTGTATTTCCTAAAAATGGAGGTCAGAAAAAATCATTAACATGGTGAAATGCATCAGATGACATCATCAAGATGTATTTCACCATGTTAATGATTTTTCTTTCAGACCCATTTTTCCTGAGAGGGTACAAATGGAACCAAATGAACCCGTTAGGGTTCATTTGGTTGCATTTAGTACACTCTCAGAAAAAAAATGAAAATGGGTGGAATTCCTCTTAAACTTTATGTTGATTTGTCCATTTATTAGGAAGAAAAGCCGGACTGGATCGGTGGATCTGGATCCAATAAAACCACATGATTATAGGCCTAATAGTGATAGTTGTGTGTGTTTAAGTGAATTTGAAAGCTATTATTTATACAAATTAGCATATTAAATTATTAAAATAATTATAATAGGCCTAAATATAATAAATAAAAAATCATCAACAATTGCACTAAGTCGAATTTTTTTAATTGGGTTAATTGCAGCCTCTGTGGGGGGTATTATATGCAAATATCACGACCAATGGCAATGAAATACTAAAGAATGAACATCAAACATGATATTTATGTGAAAATAAAACAAAGCTAAAGGGGACAGTGAAAAGTGAAAAACAGTGGTGCACACTCTCGTTGCCTATTCATTTTGTCAATAAAAATAACCCCAAATGTCCTAAACCAGGGGTTTTCAACCTTTTTCATCCCAAGGACCACCATTTATTCAGAATTTGAGCCACGGACCACCAATTGAGGACATTTTTAGACCCACAGACCCCAAAACTAAAGTTTTCTTTTGCTTCTGTCCATGGCCATTAATCTTCTAGTTGTGTAGATTTGGACTAATTCGCATGATGGATATTTTACCTCTTGAGAGTGTAAAAATGAAACCAAATGGACCGGCCAGGGTCCATTTGGTTTCATTTTTACACTCTCAAGAGTTACATTTGGTTAAACAACTTAGCTGGGGACCACCTGGAACTCTCTCAAGGACCACTGGTGGTCCCCGGACCATTTGTTGAAAACCCCTGTCCTAAACTATCATGACATGGTACATTACTGCAGTTATTTGGGCTGCGCGTTATTGTTAAGCAATCCCTTGCTGTAAATCTTGCTGAAATGCAGGTCATAATTGATACGCATGCATGTGTACAGTATGACCACATCGTGAAGAGAAATGCTCCGGTGTAGGGGGGGCTTTGTCTGGCAGTGACCCAGGGGCCCATCATTTCTACATCCGTCTATGTATGTCTCATCATAGGAGGGATGTTAGTGCAGTTCAGAGACCCATCCAGGCGCCCGACAGGGCCGGATCTAAGCATGGGGGGGCAATGCCCCCCCATGCAAAACAACCAAATGTCAAAGATACTTCAAATTGAAGTACTTATAATTAAAGTGATTTGGAACACTACTACTAACTAACTACTGCTGTGGCACCACTAAACCAACAGCATTTCATCATTGAAAACAGAAAACTCTCTCAGTCAGACCTTTAGCTTTATGCATGCTGCGTGTTGCAACTTCAACAACAACAACTGATGTTATTATTGACGCTGATTGGCTAATATAAATCCTGTAACCGAAACTCGTATGGGTGCGACGGGCGATGAAGTCGCACCCATACCATTTTCCCCTGCCCCCCCAATCGGGAAATGTTACATCCGGGCCTGGCGCTCAACAGTGTCATCATCAATGTGAAATGAAAACTGCTGGCTGTCCATTCATGAAAAGTTGCCATTTGATAACGGAAGCCATCTGTCTCACCGTAATGAAAGTCTAAATACTGCAGCCATATTGAAATGAACTGCCCACAATGCTCCTGATGGTATTCTATCATGAACATTCAATAACGTTATGATCGAGGACCAAATAAAGTAGAGACGCCATCATCACATAGAGAGCCATCATAACATAACTGAACACATTGAGAGACTCGGGGGAAATCTCTCAAGTCTCTAACGCAGACCGATTTGTATACGATCTAAGGAAGCCATAATATTTGATACATAAGCAAACACAGCAGGTTATGTTATTATTTCCAGAGGTAGGAGAAGTGAAAGCTGCATTCATAAAACAGATAATCTAATCATTCTGCATATCCTTCTTGGCAGCCTGTTGGGAGCACCATTTAATTGACAATATTTGTGTCTGGCTGCTAAATAACCCTTTCTGTATACTGTATACTTTAGCTATTAAAAATATCAGACCTACAAGCTCATAGCGCGCCACCGATATTTTAGAAAAATCATGAAACTGAAAATCATGAAAATGAAACGTGAACCTTTGAATATATTATTGCAGAAGCAAACATTTTAAACTCATCCCTAGAACAACAATGTTTTCAGATGGGGGTCTGTAGCAAAATATAGATGGCCCTTGGCATGATAGTCCTTGACACAGGTGATCCTTGGCACAGGAACATAGATTTTTTTCAGAAAAAAAACAACAACTAGAATCTAGTGTCAGAAACTTGAATGTATAGCATCAGAAAGTCAGAAACTAGAATCTAGTGTCAGAAACTAGAATGTAGCATTGGAAACTAGAATCTAGTTTCGGAAACTAGAATGTAGCATCGGAAACTAGAATCTAGTGTCAGAAACTACAATCTAGTCAGAAACTAGAATGTAGCGTCATCTAGTGTCAGAAACTAGAATGTAGCGTTAGAAACTAGAATCTAGTGTCAGAAACTAGAATCTAGTGTCAGAAACTAGAATCTAGTGTCAGAAACTATAGCGTCATCTAGTGTCAGAAACTATAGCGTCATCTAGTGTCAGAAACTAGAATGTAGCGTCAACTAGTGTCAGAAACTAGAATGTAGCATCATCTAGTGTCAGAAACTAGAATGTAGCATCAGAAACTAGAATCTCGTGTCAGAAACTGGAATCTAGTGCCAAGACAAAATGGGATAAGCAACGGCATAGATTGCCATTAAGCCCTTCTTAAGTGTGTGTGCAGGTAATTAAGAAAACACAGACACAGATGCTGTGGGGTGATGGGACGGCATCAAAGGACTCTCTTCTATCTAATGCAGTCACATTATTTCCCCCTTCAGGGATTTCAACCGTCGACAGCTTACCGCAGATTTAGACAGTCACATACTAATTACAGCCATCATTCATTTAAAAAGATCTTTCTACAGGAGTTGACATCACAGACACGTCCCCGGCCCGGCCCCGCGATAAAGATTATACAGGTTTTACGATTTCGACGCAATTTGCCCCTATAAGTGGATGATCTGATATATGTGACTGATAAGATACATTCAGAAAATGAGGTTATCGCAATTGCAGTCACATTTTCCTCTCTGAATCTAATAACGGCTGGCTTCCGGAGAGAGGAGTTGCCTTAAACATCCATTTAGGCAATTTGTTACCTTGGTCCTGTAATAACGTATAGCTATTTTTGGTCCAGTTATGCAGGTACTGGTAAATGCAGTAGTTGCCTACTTATATTGTCAAAAAAGGCCCTGATATACCTTGATATTCCTTTCTCCCAGACTCCCATGGATAAACTTTTCTGAAAACAACATGGCTGCTGCTGCTACACTGGACAGAAAATTGTATAACTTTTTTTAGTCTGCCAAGTGAACATTTGGTTGAAAATGATTCAACAAAAACAAATTGTAAAATCAATTTGAATTATAATTTTTAATAATACCTTTTTACCATTAACAGTGGAACAAAACCTGATGTGTCTGACATCATCAAGTTGTGTTTCACCCTGTGATTGATTTTTCTTTTCTGACCCTTTTTGGACCCGCTAGGGTCCACTTGGTTCACATTTGTACACTCTTAGGAAAAAATTGACAATGTGGAATTCCAAATTCACAATGTGTTGCATGTGTCTTGCATGTGTCTCATCATGTTGCCCGTCGATGTTGACATTGTCAGTTGATATTGACCAAAATATTGCTATAGTCCAGGGGTTTTCAACAGGTGGTCCGGGGACCACCAGTGGTCCCTGAGAGGGTTCCAGGTGGTCCCCGGCTAAGTTGGTTAACCAGATGTAACTCTTGAGAACGTAAAAATGAAACCAAATGGACCCTTGAGGGTCCATTTGGTTTCATTTTTACACTCTCAAGAGTTAAAAAGCGAAATAAATCTTTAGTTTTGGGGTCTGTGGGGCTAAAATGTTCTCAAATGGTGGTCCGTTGCTCAAATGCTGAATAAATGGTGGGCCCTGGCATCAAAAAGGTTGAAAACCACTGCTATAGTCTATCAGGGGCCTTTAGTCCTGTAATAACATTATGGCTACTTTGGCCCAGTTATGCAGGTACAGGTAAATAGTTGTCTACTTATATTCTCAAAGAACGTGACTTGTTCACTCAAGCATTCACAGCACGTTCCTCCCTGGTGAGAAGCTGTTTCGGTGACAGTAGATATCTCTCATTTCTCTATCGCCTCTTTGCTTCTGCGGCACGGACGGTGGAGGTATATTATTCTTTAGGTGTGTCGACTCGTGCCTTCATAGACCGTCCTGCTCCACATATGTCCCTGGAGTGTAGCCTTCTCACATATTGCTGAGGCTGGAAAGTGGCACTTTCTATGTTGTGTTTTGATGTTGTCTTTGTACCTCTTTTTTTCAGCCGCAACCCCTTGGGTGTGCTTATGTCCTTCCTTCAGCAGGCCGCTGTACAGCATTTTGTATTTTCACTGCACGTGCATTGCACTGCACTGCACTGCACGCACACACACACACACACACACACACACACACACACACACACACACACACACACACACACACACACACACACACACACACACACACACACACACACACACACACAGGGGCGGATGTAACATGTTCCATTGGGGGGGGGGGGGGGGCAAGAGAACATGTTGGAGGGGCAAGAGAAAATGGTATGGGTGCGGCTTCATCGCCGCACCCATACCATTTTCAGTTACAGGACTTTTATTAGTCAAGAAAAGCAGCAATAACAACATCAGTTGTTGTTGAAGTTGCGACAGACACGCAGCATGCATACAGCTAAAGGTCTGTCTGACTCAGAGAGTTTTCTGTTTTCAATGATGAAATGCTGTTGGTTTAGTGGTGCCACAGTTGTAGTTAGTCAGTAGCAGTAGTAGTATTTCATTTGAAATACATTTGAAATTTGGGTCGTTTGCATGCCATCATGTTTGGTGGGGCAGTCAGGTCATTTAGGGGGGCATTGCCCCCACCCCATGCCCATGCCTAGATCCGCCCCTGACACACACACACACACACACACACACACACACACACACACACACACACACACACACACACACACACACACACACACACACACACACACACACACACACACACACACACTCACATGCACACACACACGTGTGGAGTGGAGGCCATACATATACTTCAGCTAGTTATATATGTTCAGAATCTCACTCAAGGACTGACACAAACCAGAATGTAGTGCCCATGAATAACATAAATATATATATAAAAATCCTTTACAAACATTACAAAATGGAGGTGAAGCATGCAGGTTACAGCAGCTCAAGGGTGATGTGTGCTCACTGGGGAAAAAAAAAAGTGGGCGAATGTTTTGAATTTTCAAACCAGTCCTGTCCGCATAAAATGTCGTTAAATGTTGTTTACCAAAGTCACCGTTGTAAAAACTGAATTTTCGGAGTAAGCACAATCCCATTATGACCAAGAGTAGCCTATTACGATTTTATATTTTGTACTGTACAGATTTGGGATTCAAACGCGGGTATGTTTTCAAAACGATATGCATAATGGTACACATAAACAGGCCAAAAGAAGGGTAATCAAAATATATCGTCCTGTTTAGAATACGACCGATATATATTATTGCACATGTCCATGTGCAGTTTCATGGACAACAAACCACATAGCCGTTAAATTATGACCAACCAATGGCAGGACGTACACAAGGCTACTCTGTTGAGCGGTAATAGTGGTAATAAAGACAACATCCAGTGTCTTTGACAGACATAAAGAGAAAGAACATGAAGTTAACCTTCCTGGATGGAGATGTTGGTGAACACAGCTTTGCATGATGATGAGACAAGATAGCCTGGCTCAGCCCTGAATCAGCACCTTAAAAAATACTAGCTTATTTTTTTTTCTGTGATTCAAGGACTGGCTTCCCTGTCTTTGGGGTCGTTTGTGCCGGTTGGAAATCCAATCCCAGCACCTGATTGGCCAACAGCCCTGTCAATCACTTCGACCCCAACGTTGTCTAGGGGTCGGTGGATATGAACCAATCACCAGACTGCCCCTTTGACCACGCCCATCCCAGAAACTGCTGTGGTGGAGAGGGACTTGAAATGATAATTCAGACTGAGGTCAGGCTAGAGACAAGAAGCTACTGTGCAAAAAAAGAATCCCATAAATAGAACTGAACCACTAAAATAATTCAACAATGAATAAATGTAACTTAATGGCGCTGCTGAATAGAAACATACGTTTGTACAATCAGCAGTCCTAACACACGAGCAAATACAAAAAGACATTGGCATTGGCTGCGCCTTATACTTGAGAAAAGGAGTAGTTTGACATTAAAATGATAAGCCTCTGTTTGCCCGCCGGGTGGGTGTGTCAAGCACTAGACTACTCACTGCGGCACATTTGGTGGAATAGCAAGTAGGCGTAAATCTTTACATACTGTGTTTCGTGACATCATAATTCTTCACTTTGTCATTTACTGATCGGCATCCGAGTCGATGTACTTTCGGCTTACCTTTGTCATGCAAAAGTACTGTTCCCCCATCTTTCCCGGGGGCTTTGGGCGATGGATTGATCACATCCATAATTCAGCCTGCCAAGGTAAAATATAGCCCCCCTCTTCTGATATCATCCACAGGATAATTGCCAGTAAGTCTGACATTTGCACAGCATAAAATCCACTCTGTGACAGAGGCTTTTTTTTCCTCCCTCTCTCCATCCGTCTGACAGTTCAATTTCCTGTGCAAAGCTTTAACGCATTTTGTCCTTACTAGATTCTAATTTCTGGCACTATAGATTCTAGTTTCTGACATGAGATTCTAATTTCTGACACTAGATTCTAATTTCTGGCACTAGATTCTAGTTTCTGACATGATATTCTAATTTCTGACACTAGATTCTAATTTCTGGCACTAGATTCTAGTTTCTGACATGATATTCTAATTTCTGACACCAGATTCTAGTTTCCGATGCTAGATTACAGTTTCTGAACCTGGATTCTAGTTTTTGACGATAGATTCTAGTTTCTAACAATAGATTCTATTTTTTTTTCTTTTTAATCTATGTTCCTGTGACAGTGATGCTCAACATATTTCACGCCAAGGACCCCCAGAATTATCTATATTTGGCTGCGGACCCCCCATCTGAAATTACATGTTCTAGGGATCCCTCAAAAGCCAAAGTTTGAGCTAAAAAATATTTGCTTCTGAAATAATATATTCAAACATTTGCACCACATTTTCGCAATTTTTCAAAAATAGCAGAGCTACAAGATCATCGCGCGCCACTCGGTGGCGCGCGATGATCTTGTAGCTCTGCTATTTTTCAATAGCTTAACACCAACATGCGTACAGTACAGAAAAGGTTAATTTGGGGCATACTCTATATATCTGGAATTTAGATCTTACAAGGTCACCTCGGCGTGTGTCTCACCAGATACCCATCTGCAATGTAATTTCTTATTTTGCCCCTCTAACACCGTGGCCACGGAGTTCACTAACACTCCTAACACGGTGGACTGCTTTTATTTAACAAAAGAAAACCGTTTTGAACCACCTACTGAGCAGGTATTGACAGCAGTAGCTCGGGGTTTATTATATATAACAGTACGGTATTGTACACATTGCTCTTCTTGACGTATCTGTAACATGTGATTTTTTTATGGGGTGGGGTTGTTGGCCCCACGCCCAACCCCCAACCTGGAGGACCAGGTGTTGCCTTTCGTCTGCCCTCTACCCTGAAACCTGCCCGGCTTGGTAGAACCTGCCAGGGGTATGACCCCTGCCGGTATAGCCTCCAGGGTCACGGAGGAACACAAGCCTCCCCACCACGGCAAGGTAGCAACACAGGGGTAGCAACGTAAAGCCGGTCCTACTCTATGGTGCAGAGACATGGAGGACAACAGTGAACACTACAAACAAAATCCAAACTTTCATCAACACCTGTCTAAGACGAATCCTCCACGTTCGCTGGCCAAACACCATCAGCAACAAAGATCTGTGGCAACGCACCAACCAATGTCCGGTTGAGGAAGAGATCCTCAAAAGGCGCTGGAGATGGATAGGCCATACTCTCCGTAAACCAGCCTCAAACACCACAAGACAGTCCCTCAAGTGGAACCCCCAAGGGAAAAGGAAGAGAGGTCGGCCACGAAATACCTGGCGCAGAGACTTGGAGGCAGACGCAAAGAAGCTGGGGTACACGTGGGGACAGCTTGAAGTGTTGGCCCAGGATCGAGATGCTTGGAGAGCTCTTGTCGACGGCCTAAGCCCCAGAAGGGGTGATAGGCGTAAGTAAGTAAGTAAGTAATTGTACACATCTAAATAAAGCCATATGCGCTGAGATATTGAACTGCACTGAAGAAGTCAAGGCTGTGAGTTTCTACAAATTGTACTGATGCTTGAATTCCATGTTCAGTCAATTACAATATACTGTATTCTGTACAAATCAAATAACCTTCATAACAAGATAAACCACTCCAATGTCACGGTAACAACAATAGCAATAACTTCACATTGCATAGAATAAAGACATGAACTCCTGGCTTGGGTACAGTTTATTTATTGTTATGTCTGAGTCATAGTAACGGGGGCCTATGGAGGGCAGTGGGTGTGGGTCTTCACTGATCAACAGCAGGGCCGGATTTAGGCATGGGGGGGCAATGCCCCCCCTAAATGCCCTGACTGCCCCACTAAACATGATGGCAGGCAAACAACCCACATTTCAAAAATATTTCAAATTAAAGTGCTTACAGTATATTTAAAATGATTTCCAACACTAGGCTACTACTAACTACTGCTGTGGCACCAGACTAAACCCACAGCATTTCATCGTTGAAAACAGAAAACTCTTTGAGTCAGACCTTTAGCTTTATGCATGCTGCGTGTCTGTTGCAACTTCAACAACAACTGATGTTATCATTGATGCTTACCTAGGTATAAATTGTGTGGTTCACAGGACTAAAGAATTTAAATGAAAGTGGTAAATGGTATCATACCATTTTCGCCTGCCCCCCCAATTGGGAAATGTTACACCCAGGCCTGATCGGCAGACCGATTTGCATTAGGAACTGAAGGAGCATTCAATGATTTGGGTGATTTGACCCCGAACCGATAGATTCGGGGCCAAATATTTGCACATGCACACACTCTGCAGTGGGGGGAAGTGCAACAGGCCAACACACACGATGCACAAAGGCTCTCCCCCCAGTCGATTATGATTGGATGAAGGCCCCTAGCTCTCATCCTGATTGGACTACAGGCTTTTCTCCCAAAAGCTCAAACTGAAACTAGGTTGTCTTTTTTTTTTTTTTTTTTTTTTTTTTTTTTTTTTTTTACAACAGGGGCTCACTGGGGACAGGGCGGAACTCCTTATATGGTCACCACACTTTATGGGAAGATTAGAAAAAAAAGAAAAAACAAAATGAACAATATTTGAATTACCGGTAAGTGAAATCATTTACTATACTTTTAGTATAGAACAGGGGTTTTCAAACTTTTTCATACCAGGGCACACTATTTATTCAGAATTTGAGCCATGGACCACCATTTCAGGACATTTTAGCCCCACAGACCCCAAAACTAAAGATTTATTTTGCTTTTGTCCACAATTCCAGGCTGGATTTGGGAAACAAAACAGTTAAACATACAGACCAAAATGACCATTAATCTTCTACATTCTCTAGTTGTCTAGACAACTAGAGAATAAAACTAGTTGTCTAGACAACTAATTCACATGACTAATATTTTAACTCTTGAGAGTGTAAACATGAAACCAAATGGACCCGCAAGGGTCCATTTGGTTTCATGTTTACGCTCTCAAAGAGTTACATCTGGTTAACCAACTTTCCATCATTTATCCTGGGGACCACCTGGAATCACTCAGGGGTTGAAAACCCCTGGTATATAATAATTTATCCTGTTCTTATGTAGATGTTTAGAAGAAACAGGACACAGCTCCAACTGTGCATTTCAACATTCATCATCTCTCTGTCACACCAGCACAGTGGGGTTCACAATGTTAAACAGAACACAGGAGGTGAAGGAAAACTATACATTTATGTACAATGTACATCAATAGCGTATTGATTGGAGTGTGCCCTTAAGGTAATTGCTTAAGGTCAATCTAGCTGGATAAACTGCTTTCTTGCTTCATTAAAGTAACCTATAACTTCTCCTCGGTCATTCAATTTGAGTTATTGACTATCAGTCCCGCATGACACTTTGACACATAAAGGACCTTGGATCTCACCTAAAATGATTATGAACAATTTAGGCATTTAGCAGACCCTCTTAATCCAGATTGATTTACTGTACAGTAAGCAAGAAGAACACAAGGTATAATAAATACCAAATGCATATAACAGTAGAATGTTCATACATATAAACTATACATTATTGATCTGACATCTGTCTACATGTACACATTTTAGCCTTTGCATAAGCCTGCAAGGTTGTCGGAGCTGGAGCTAAAGTACAGTCAGTGCTATAGGCTAAGTTCAAGTTCAAGTTCAATTTTATTTGTCTCCCTGCAGGAGAAATTAATCTTGGAGACAGAGACCAAGTCTGCATACGCACAGTACAAAATGACAACCACATTACACAGAGAAAGAAAGACAGAACAATGTTGAATAATATAATAATATTAATATAACTTAAATATTAAAGTGCTTAAGTTGGTGAAGTGCATCTAGTCGTTGCACGACTAGATGCACAGGCCAGTATACAGTATACCTAGTGTATGGGGCTGGATCTAAATGCCCTGACTGCCCCACCAAACATGATGGCAAGCAAAACAACCCATATTTCAAAGATATTTCTAATTAAACACCACACTACTAACTAACCGCAACTGTCGCTCCACAAAAATAACACCATCTCATCATTCAAAAAAAAAAAAAGACCTTTAGCGTTATGCATGCTGTGTGGCTGTTGCAACTTCTATAGCATAGGTCCTGTACAAGATATAAATATTGTGGGTCACAGAACTAAAGAATTTACAGTAAATGGAAATGATACGTTACATCTGGGCCTGGTATACAGTACACCTAGTGTAGATGCTTGCCAAGCCAGATGGTGGATTGGAACCCTATAGACTCCACGCTGTGCTGGCGATACATAGTGGGTACTTCAACCCTGTGCCACTCCAGCACCCACATCCTGGATTCTATACAAACCACAGGCTTGAAAAAAGGACATTTTCTTTCACATTCCAACCTTATCTTCCACCACCAGCAATGTTGAAATCAAAGTTCATTACTGTTGACTGCTTAAGGAACCTGAACCTGCGACACAACTTCCACATTGTCAGCAACAGCATTTAAATCTAATCGGAGCGAGCGCTCCCATTAGGCTCAATAGTAACAAACAAAATAATTCATAGAACATCCTCTGTTGTGAATATCCAAAGACAGCTTAAGGTGTCTACTTTAAGAGAAAAAAATAAATGTGATGATGATGATGATGATGATGATGATGATGATGATGATGTGTTTCAAAAAATAATACAGTACATTTGACAAAACTAATTTAGGGCCGGGCTCATTCAGAAATAAATGCATTTAAAGTTAGATCATTTATCAATTAATTGAGCTAACCTTATGTCTGAGTACCTAAATCGACTTTTGGAGTGATAAGCAGACAACAGAATAATCAATCACTCCAGAAGTTGTGGTAAATCTGTCAATGAGTTAAAGAGTTTAAAGAGTGTACAAATGTGTGTAATGTGCGTGAAGAGTGTACCAATGTGAACCAAAATTTGGTTCACATTGGTTTGGTTTGGTTTTTGGACCTTTTTGAACCAAATGTAACCATTTAATGGTTACATTTGGTTCAAAAAGGTCCAAAAAGATGTTTTTTTTTTTCCAGAATGAAAAACATTTTTTTTCTGAGAGCGTACAAATGCAACCAAATGAATCCTAACGGGTTCATTTGGTTCCATTTGTACGCTCTCAGAAAAAAGTCGTGTTTAAAGAAATCCATTAACATTGTGAAAATACATCTTGATGATGTCATCAAGATGTTTCGCCTGCATGTTAATGATTTTGTTCAGACATCCATTTCTAGGAAACACAGAATGGGGGTATGTTTTTTTTTTTTATCATGTCCACCCCAGCACCTCTAAGGTATATTAATGACATATTAGAATGTCGAAAATGGGTGAAATTCCCCTTTAAGCATATTAACAGGGCCATGTTTTGTTGCCCATCCATGTTGCGAGTGCGATATGTTATTTACTGGTGTACGGCCTGCTTCTCTCTTCTTCTTCAAACACAAATGCACACACAGATTGCACACAGACAGACGTTAAGCACAGGAATTCTCTTCACCAGCTGGTGTACTGTACACACTGTGATGCGAGTCGATAAACCCATAGAAAACTTCCCCTACGACAGACAGCAGCATCTCTTTCATTCATGTCAAGTACACACTGCCTTTTACAAACGTCGTCGGATAACACATGCTTCGACCCACATCAGGGTTGTTGATAGCGTTTGCCAGAAAATTGCAGCAGCTATTATAGAGACCAACCTTGGCTAGAATGTGTGGCCGTGCACCATACCATCCAATAGGTCAAGTCCCAGTATTTAGTGTAACACTAAAGTGTTAGTGGAACACCGTTCAGGTCACGTCTGTGTCCAGGTTAGATCGTTATCAAAGCAACACACATAGTGGCAGCAGTACTAGGCAATGAAGAGAAACTTTTCTGATCCCACGAGACACGGAGCAAATTGAATTTTCCACCTCAGAAGTGTGTAGTAGTCGCGTTAAAGGACACGCAGTGACATGAGACATGTTCTCAATGAACTGAACTAGCCGCCAGCGAATGGAACTGATTTGTCAGTTTTAACAGAACGCGTTTAGTGTAGCTATTGAAGCAGACAAGCTCACAAGCTCATATCGACTCTGGCGCGATATGAGCTTGTAGTTCTGCTATTTTGAAAAATGTGAAAATGTGCTGCAAATTATTTTTATTAAGCAAACATTTTTGCTTCCAAAAGCAAAAATGAAGCAACTCAATGTTTTGCTTCTGGAGGGGGATCCCTAGAACAACAAACTAGAATCTAGTGTCAGAAACTATAGAATCTAGTGTCAAACTCGACTAGCGTCACAAACTAGATTCTAGTGACTAAATTTTCTGATGCTAGGAATCAGAAAATTTAGTGTCAAATTTAGAGTCGAAACTACTGTAGAATCTAACGTCAAAAGCTAGAATGTTGCTGCAACTATAATCTGGTGTAAGGAACTACTGTATAATCTGGTGTCAGAAACTACTGTAGAATCTAGCGTCAAAAGCTAGAATGTTGCTGCAACTATAATCTGGTGTAAGGAACTACTGTATAATCTGGTGTCAGAAACTCAAATCGAGGGTTAGGAGTGGACAAAATGGGTTAAGGCAAGCCTGAATGTGCTGTAATTGCAGTGTTGAAACAGCAGCACCTGAATGAAACCTGTACCTATAGTCATTCACTAGTTTCAACATGTGGTCCCCTGCCTGAATTTCACTGCAATAAGAGATTGTTCTATTGTAGAACCTTCAATATTATTACAGCACATCACAGGCGATTCCTTTCAAATAAATCAGGTTTATTCAGCATTTGAGCCACGGACCACCATTTGACGACATTTTAGCCTCGCAGACCCCAAAACTAAGGATTTCTTTTGCTCTTGTCCACAATTCCAAGCTGGATTTGGGAAACAAAACAGGCAAACATACAGATCTAAATGACCATTAATATTCTAGTTGTGTAGACTTGGGGTAATTACGATGATGAATATTTTAACTCTTGAGAGTGTAAAAATGAAACCAAATGGACCCGCAAGGGTCCATTTGGTTTCATTTTTACGTTCTCAAGAGTTACATATTGGTTAACCAACTGAACCGGGGACCACCTGGAACCCTCTCAGGGACCACTGGTGGTCCCCGGACCACCTGTTGAAAACACCTGAAATAAATGGTAAATGGTGCATTCATATAGCGCCTTTATCCAAGGTGCTTTATATAGATTGGGCATCACATTCACCCATTCACACACATTCATACACTGATGGCAGTGGAAACCATGCAAGGCACAACCTACACACCAGGAGCAATTAGGGGTTCAGCTTTCAAGGACCACTGAGTGGTCCCCGGACCACTGCTTCGAAAACCACTGTCATAGACCATTAGGGTAGAGCCAAAAGACCACCACCACCACCACATTAAAAGAAGAACATATCCTTACCTGTTTGCGTGTGCTGTAAGTCCTCTATGTTGTCAGCTCCCAATCCCAGCATGCAGCTCAACAAACCATGTCAGTGGCACAAACTCCAGACACCAAATACTGACTGATCAATCTCAGTCTGATCAATAATCGACTCTGCCTTTAACATAACATATTACGTCCCATGCAACAACACATGTTCAGGTTTTTAGCAGGCTGTCTGTCCAGACCAGAGAGTGGCCATTTCTCCCTTTATCTTCTTTATAGTGGAGTTCCAGTCCCCAAGGAAACATTTTTGAGTAACTCATTCAATAACCCGATTTTTATCTACACACACCTTACCGAAATATTCCCCGCAAATATCCCCTTAGATAAAACTATTGTGTGATCACAGAGGGCCTGTGGCCGTGGCATTGGTTTCCCATCAAGCCTCTCTATAGCCACTGTACACATAGCCTTTCCTGACCCCCTGTGAGAGCAACGTCACAAACAAACAGAGCAATGACCGTGAGCTGAACCAAGCGTTGCCACACAATGGGGGATATGCAGTTTTGGCCTTAAAAGACATAACATAACAAGAAATAACATAAAGCTGTCAGATTCAACGGTTCAAGGTTCAAGGTTCAAGGTTCAAGGTTGTTTTTATTTGTCACACCAGTGTACCCATATGAAAAAGAAAAAAACTTTATATGCAAACTCTTGAAAGTGGCACCTTTCATACTAGCCACTTTACAAGAAAAATACTATGGATTTCCTTTCTTTTGCATGCCATATATTATTCTTATAAATTACAAAATTATACTGTATATGTTTCAATTTACAAAAAGTACTATGAATCCTATATCTTTTTTGAATGTCATATGTAATTCTTATAAATGACAAAATGATATGTGTTTTATTGTATGAAAGGTCCCACTTTCAAGAATTTGTACTTTTCTTTTCCATAAGGGTATACCGAAAGGGATGAAATAACGTTTCCAGCTTTTTCACAGTGTCATAACTCATAAGACAATAAACAAGACAAAAAGGACAACAACAGAGCAGCAAGTAACTGTACACTCAGGGGCGGCCTTAAGGATCGGGGGGCCCCTTGCATGACGTCATCATATTAATAATTAAATAAAAGATCGATTATTAACTATAAAACAACGGCCGCGCGCCGGCCCATTTTGGTCCACGGCCCATACGTTGCACATCATAGCCTCGCAAGCAGCAAAGCTTCCTCCTCCTCTGACACAAGGAAGCGACAACAACAACAAAAGCATGGAGCTCAGAGCTGCGATGCAGGCTTTTCTCGTGTCGCGCCTCGTCCGACATGCACCTCTTGTGGATAACAGGGGCAGGGAGACCCGGAGAAGTGGCATTGTCCCTTGTGTTGGTGCGGAGACAGACGGACAGGACAGCCTGTTTACTGCGCCGAGCCACCGTCAACTTTTAGATGTGTACAATGAAAACACGTGGGTTCTATACGCCTTATAGAACCATTTTCTCTAAAGGCCAAATAATACTGTCCCCCGTCCCCGAACCACTTCTGATAATCATAAACCGCCGGTTGTGACAAAAGCAGCGCTCTCCTTTCTTCCTCTCTGGCTTCGTGTCGTCTGTGTGTGTGTGTGTGTGTGTGTGTGAGAGAGAGGGGGGAGCTAATGGGCGTTCCAATCAGTGTTGCCAACTGCCAAAATCCAAAATGCACTAGTGACACTTCCAAAACGCACTACAATGCGCTAGAACTTGGTTTTCAATCGTTTTCATACCTGGGCCCACTATTTATTCTCCATTTTAGCCACCGCCATTTGATCTTGAGTTTCGTCTCTCAGACTGCAGATTCTTGAAAATTTGGTAGGCTAATTCAGGTGTTTAAACATACCAATGGTGCTTTCTAGGAAGGAAGGAGGACTATATCATAGGAGGCGCCTGTCAATCAATTTCGCCCCAATGCACCAGCAAAAACGCACAAGATTTTCCGCCAGGAGTTTTTCACTAATTTTAGTGCTAGGGGGTCTAGAAAAATGCGCCAAGTTGGCGACACTGGTTCCAATGCGCTGATGCAGCTGCTACACTACACCGTACGACGGTGCGTAACCGAGAAATAGGCTACATTCTCCGCAACTATAAATGAACGCAAACCATATATACATATAAATCGTGGGGCCCCTGGAGGCTCGAGGGGGCCCTAGGGAGGCTCGGGGCCCCTTGCAATTGCAAGGGTTGCTATGTCCTTAAGGCCGCCTATGACAACTGTACACTGTAGTGCAACAGATGAAGGCAATATGATTTCGCTGGCTCTCCTAATTGTGCAGACTTATTAATTAAGTGGTGCTGAATATTATAACTCTTGAGAGTGTAAAAATGAAACCAAATGGACCCGCAAGGGTCCATTTGGTTTCATGTTTACGCTCACTGGTTGAAAGCCACTGCTATAGACCTACAGGACCAAAGGCGTACACTACAGCATTACAAAGTTTGGTGATTCATGTTTCAGGGCCGAGATGCCAAATTCATGAAGATGAATTTGTGAGGGTAGCAACTGTTGACCTTACCAGGATGAAACTTCACTATCCAGGATGGAAGTGCAATATCAGTGCAAATAATGCATACAGACTCCACTGGACAACTGAGAGAAGAATTCATTCCATATAAAAAAAACTACCTTGTGATGAAGTCAAACTTCAACTGACATCTCTTGTACACAGTGTTGGACCCTCTTCATCTTCTGATTATTATAATATTATTATCATCATCATTTTTTTTATATATAATTTTTATCCCACGATTTTGTGCCAATTCCTAATGTGATCCTGGGCTCTACACACCCTCCACCAACCTGGGGAGGCAGCAGACTGGGCTCATGCTTCCTTCAAGGCATGAGGAGTCGCGCCGCCTTCTTTTCCCCCGACAGGGGGGAGTTTCCCTGGTTGGACGTAGCGCGTGGAAGGAACACGTTATTCCAACCAGTTCCTGTCCCCTCCATCAGGCACTTTTTTTTTTTTTTTGCAGATTATTAAAGTATGCAATGTACGCTTCCATATGATGCATCACTCAAGGAAATGGAGCATTTTAATGTGAATAAAAACGATTTTAGACAAAAAATGAAAAATATTCTTTAGATGGCTCTAAAAGGATAACAGCCTTGGGCGACATGAGGACCAAATCACCAGATTCTATCACATTTTCTATTCACATAATACATTCACGAAATTGTTTACCATTGTAAACATTTTAAAACAGTTCGTGAACGTGTCGATGTAGATTGTCCAGGGGCTCCATGTGTGTTAGGAGCCAGTGGTGGATCTTGCGCAAGGTGGGAGTTATGCGTATTTCTACGGTTCGGTCGATATAGAAACACTTATGTGGATGAGCACTTCAGCAGTGCAGTGTGCAGGGGCGGATTGGCACATATTTTGACACCGGGACAATTTTGCCTTTGCCAGGCCACCCTGCTGGGGGGGGGGGGGGGGGGGGGGGGGGTGCATCTGGTTAACCAGATGTAACTCTTTGAGAGCGTAAAAATAAAACCAAATGGACCCTTGCGGGTCCATTTGGTTTCATTTTTACACCCTCAAGAGTTAAAATATTCATCACGTGAATTAGCCCAACTTAGTCTACACAACTAGAGAATGTAGAAGATTAATGGTCATTTTGATCTGAATGTTCCAGGCGAGCATCTAGCACATTCTAGTGCATTTTGGAAGCGCCACTAGTGCATTTTGGATCTTGTCCAGGCCACTAGGTGGCGCAGGCCACCGGGAAAACTCCCTGTACGCCAGGTGGCCAATCCGCCCCTGGCAGTGTGTAAGTGAAGGGCAGAGGAACGAAACCAGGGGAGTCATAGGGACGACCGCTGGAAGGTCAGGGCACACAGGTCAAACAAGCCTGCCAAGTTCCCGTCCATTGGGCAGTGTTGATGGTCTGTACTGTAAGCAGCACAGCTTCTCAGGGTCACATCCTTGACCTGACCTCGCATTGCAACATGGCCTGGGAGGTTAGCAAAGAAAAAAAACAACAACAGTGCAGAGTGCAGAGCCCATGCTTTTAATCCATGAGAGCTGCATGGTTCAATGTTTGGGCTGATTTACCGGTATATATATTTTGTTCTTAGCTCTTAATCTGCTATTGACGTCGATCAATGTCAATCAAACCTATAGTTACGTAGCCTGGCTCAGCCCTGAATCAGCACCATAAAAAATACTAGCTTATTTTTTTCCCTGTGATTCAAGGACTGGCTTCCCTGCCTTTGGGGGCCGTTTGGAAATTCAATCCCAGCACCTGATTGGCCAACAGCCCTGTCACTCACTTCGTTCCCAACGTCGCTTGCTTTCCCAATATTCTTAGGCGTTCATATGAACCAATCACCGTTAAGACTGCTTTGATAACGCCCATGCTAGAAACCGCTGTGGTGGAGAGGGACTTCAGTCTGAATAATGAAGTGAAACGAAATGACAATTCAGACTGAGGTCAGGCTACTAGTAACGCCCACTGACTGGGTTGTCAGCATACCTAACATAGCTTAATAATCCAATTCTTGTATTGATACAGTTATAATGCCAACAGTCGTTGAATCGCGAGCCTCATCTTGCTAGCTGTTGTTGTCAGTATCTTGTATATCTTTTCCATAGAGCATTTTTTGGTCATAGCAGTGTATATTCCATGTCTCAGAGCAGTCACATTAGTCACTCTATGGAGGCTGCCATCTTACTCAGAGCAAATGAATTGGCCATGTCCTGTGTGCTGATCTAAAATGTCTGCATCCTGTCAGCCTGGGTGTCTAGACAAGGGGTTTTCAACCTTTTCATGCCAGGGCCCACTATTTTTTCAGAATTTGAGCCACGGACCACCATTTGATGACATTTTAGCCCCACAGACCCCAAAGCTAAAGATTTATTTTGCTTTGTCCACAAATCCAGGCTGGATTTGGGAAACAAAACAGTCAAACATACAGATCAAAATGACCATTAATCTTCTACATTCTCTAGTTGTGTAGACTTGGGCTAATTCAAATGGTCAATATTTTAACTCTTGAGAGCGTAAACATGAAACCAAATGGACCCGCAAGGGTCCATTTGGTTTCATTTTTACGCTCTCTAAGAGTTACATCTGGTTAACCAACTTCCCATCATTTAGCCTGGGGACCACCTGGAATCCTCTCAGGGACCACTGGTGGTCCCCGGACCACCTGTTGAAAACCACTGGTCTAGACTACTATAGCCTCGACACCCAGGCTTTGACCTAGCACAGCAGTGGAGGGGCGGTAGGGGGAGGGGGCGGTAGGGGGAGGGGCCGGGGATGATGACATGTTATAGTGAGATCAAATCAGATCAGCTCATCTGGCGTCCAAATTCGGACGGCGCCCCGCCCCCTCTAGGCTAAAATCATTTCAGGTTAGGCCAGGATACTAAACTACTGACAGCATAGCCCACCATGTCCTGCTATATCAATGTCATTAAACATATACTACTAGGTCACAAAAGTAGTGCCCCATTGAAGCTGTTGTAATGTATCACATCCAAATCATGCAAAATGATATAAATCAATGTGAATTTCTATTACCCGACTTCTCCAATTGGGAGAGTGGCAGGGAGGGACTCAGCTGTAGTGTGGAAATATCAGTGTGAAAGTTCGACTTTTTCGATGACGTTGGGCACAAAGCAAATTCTCAAGTCACAAATTCTCAAGTCACAAGGAGAGGATACAGTTCCAGGATGTCTTTGTTATGCGCGAGCACTTATTAAATTTCATTCAGCGCCCGTCCTTCAGAAAAAGTGTCCACAGAAAGACTCGTCTGAACGAGAGAAATATTTTGTTTGCAAAAGAAAAGTACCTTTGTCTGCAAGGACGCAATCAACAAAACCTGAACCTTTTCCCTTTCGGTTCGAAGGACACTTTTAATAGCAGACAGAGTACAATATGCCATTTCCAAATAATAATCATGTGTTGAAGTTCTGTTCTTCAAAGTGGGCAGACGCCCGCATGCACACGCTTTTGCCAAAATGTCAAAAATAAAAATAGAGACATAAAATAAAAAGACATGAGAGAAGCGATCTGCCACATCCAAACTATCATTTAACTATCATTTCCAGTATACCCACAGTCCAGTAGTGGAAAAGCAGTGGTGTAGTGGAGGGGGGGCGCGGGCGGACCACGTCACCCCACTTCTCACATCTAGATTTTTTGGGGCAAAAGTAGGCTTACCGTATGTTTTTTGTCTTGTCATTTACTTTTATGGATACAATTAGGCACTGTAAACAATCTTTCTCAATGTGCCATACTTGTTTTAATAAGCGTGTCTGTGTGTGTTGCGCAGGTGCACGCAAATGCAAGTGTACATGCCGGTGTCATTAATACACCTTAGATATCTGCCTTAACTAGAAATGGAGGTCTGAAAAAAATCATTAGCATGGTGAAATACATCTTGATGACATCTTGACATCATCAAGATGGTTTAAACAACATTAAGAAGCAAGCCCAAATAAGTTTTACATGTACACTTTAGAAGCCCAAGCCAGCAAATATTTGCAAGTGACTTTGCAGAATAAAACAAGTCAAATGTTCCTTATAATAAGTACCTATATGTCAGGGGTGGCCAACCAGTCATAGACTAAGAGCCACGTTTTTCACTGTGTTACAGCAAAGAGCCACATCAAACGGTCACAACTGTTATAAAACTATTGCGACGGCCGCCACGGTCGCAAATAGATTTTCCCTCTCCTGCCATAAGACATGTGCGTTTGTGTGCAAGTGCGCAATCCAAAGACACACTATTAAAACATATAGACATGTATTTAGAAAAAGGGTTTACAATCCAAAAAAGTAT
Organism: Benthosema pterotum; assembly: GCA_039105355.1. NCBI lineage: Eukaryota > Metazoa > Chordata > Actinopteri > Myctophiformes > Myctophidae > Benthosema > Benthosema pterotum. Next base: position 6,098,110 of record CM076986.1, read on the forward strand.
ATGACAAGTCAAAAAACATACACCTACACCTCCACGGTCGACTAGGAATCATCCCGTGCTCGAGTGGTGCACCACTGTATGATGAATGAATGACTGCGCCAGGCCGAGCGTTTTTGACGGTTTCATGAGGAAGCCCCTTAAGAGCCACATGTAACCAGCTGAAGAGCCACATATGTCTCGCGAGCTGCGGGTTGGCCACCCCTGACAACACTGCCCGGATGGAGGGTATAGCGCACACACTCAGCCCCAGTGCCTTGGTGGGGAAAATCGTGGATAAGTATATGTTGTAAGAGCCATATGAAGTGTCTGTTGATTTCAGTAGCCGTTTGATGACATCATCACAACAGGGTGTGCTAGACCAATCAATTGATTGGAGACCACACATTGAATCCATTGCGTGGGAGAGGGCAGACTGTTGTTTTCAACTGTGTTTCTTTGAGCTGTAGTCTGTAGTGTTTGTGAGTATGTAATGTATTGTGTGCTGAGGTGACAGATCAGCTAATAAATATCTTTGGCCTGATTTGACACTGGGGCAGTCAAATCCAGCCTGAATCAGCCACATGGACCCTTGCGGGTCCATTTGGTTTCATGTTAACACTCTAAAGAGTTAAAATATTCATCATCTGAATTAGCCTGAAGTCTATAAACAACTAGAGAATGTAGAAGATTAATGCTCATTTTGGTCTGTATGTTTGGCTGTTTTGTTTCCCAAATCCAAGCTGGAATTGTGGACAAAAACAAAATACAAAAGTAAATTTTGGGGGTCTGTGGGGCTAAAATATCCTCTAACGTTGGTCCGTGGCTGACATGCTGAATAAATAGTGGGCCCTCGTACCAAAAAGCTTGAAAACCACTAGATTTGGCTGCCAGTGTAAAAAATCAGGGCCTTTGTGAACTCAATGGACAATGTTTGGACCAACAGTTCATTTGAGCACACGTCTGACCAGGCTCCCTAAAGCGCACACATACACACACACACACACACACACACACACACACACACAACACACACACACACACACACACACACACACACACACACACACACACACACACACACGCACACACTTCAGGGGCGGATATAGCATGTCCCATTTGGGGGGGGGGGGGGGGGGGGGGGGGCAAGAGAACATGTTCGATGAAGCCGCACCCATACCATTTTCGGTTACGGGTCAAGTAAAGCATCAATAATAACATCAATTGTTGTTGAAGTTGCAACAGACACGCAGTTTCATGAGAGTTTTCTGTTTTCAATGATGAAATGCTGTTGGTTTACTGTAGTGGTGCCAAAATTGTAGTCAGTAGCAGTAGTAGTGTTTCAGATCATTTAAAATATTAATTTGCAATATCTTGGGTTGTTTTGCATTGCATCATGTTTGGGGGGCAGACTGGGTATTTAAGGGGGCATTGCCCCCCATGCCCATGCCTAGATCCGCCCCTGACGCACTCGTACACTCAATCACTCAAGTACTTGAGTGATTACTTAACCCGATGTCCTACAGAGACATAACAGAGAAATCCATGAGTGCATGTCAAAAGCAGAGCCAATTGATGTCTATCTTAGGGAAATGTCTCCATTGTGTTATACGTCTAACTATTTAGCATTTTTTCCAAAACCGCAGCCCTTAATCGTGATGGATAGGCTAATCTCCATCTTCAATAGAACATCTAAACAAGGTCAACAAGAGAGAGGTCTGGAGGGAACGGTTTGTACCGGTGACTTTTATCTTGTAGCGGTCGGTATACGCAAAGGATGCACAAGCGGCGGTGTCCCTTATTCTTTTGATGGAGCGTAACCTTCAGCGGTATATATTAACCCTTTCTGTGCTGTAGTGGTTTCGGTGTTCTAAGCATTATGTTATGCTTTAGCTTTTGAAAAAAATAGCAGATCTACAAGCTCCTAGTGCGCCGCTGAGTGGTGCAAAATGTGAAAATGTGCATGGCGCAAATCTTGAATATGTTATTCAGAAGTAAACATTTTTTAACAAATCTTTGCTTCTGTTGGGGATCCCTAGAACAACATGTTTTCAGATGGGGGTCCGCAGCCAAATATAAATATTTCTGGTGGTCCTTGGCATGAAATATGTCGAGCATCACTGACACAGGGACGGAATCTAGATCTAGAATCTAGTGCCAGAAAGTAGGACCTAACGTCTGAAACCAGAAAGAAACGTCTGAAACTATCGAATCTAGTGTCAGAAAGTAGAATCTAGCATCAACAACTATAATCTAGCGTCAACAATTAGAATCTACAGTATTGCTAGAAACTAGAATCTAGCGTCTGAAACTAAAATCGAGTGGCAGAAAGTAGAATCCAGCATCAGGAACTAGAATATAGCGTCAAAAACTATAATCTATTACTAGAAACTAGGATATAGCGTCTGAAACTAGAATCTAGCGTCAGGAACTAGAATCTAGCGTCGAAAACTAGAATCTATTGCTAGAAACTAGGATCTAGTGTCTGAAACTAGAATCTAGCATCAGGAACTAGAATCTAGCGTCAAAAATGAGAATCTATTACTAGAAACTAGGATCTAACATCTGAAACTAGAAGCATCAGAACTAGAATCTAGCATCAACAACTAGAATCTATGGCCAGAAACTAGGATCTATCGTCTGAAACTAGAATCCCGTCAGGAACTAGAATCTAGTGTCGAAAACTAGAATCTATTGCAAGAAACTAGGATCTAGCGTCTAGTGTCAGAAAGGTAGAATCTAGCGTCAGAAAGTAGAATCTACTCAAAAAGGGTTAAAAAAAGATAATAAAAAGGGTGAATGTCAGCTGCAGGCTGGACAGCAGACCGCCTGGTGATGGAGGGGCTTTAGGAGGAGGCTGGCGGTGCATCTGGGGACCCCTCACACCTTCCCCCCCGCTGCCACACTATCGGCAGATTCAATCTACAATATGCTGATTCTATCATAATAAAGAAAATTGGCTGGCTCCCTGGGGAGAGAGGACCCTAATAGAAAATAATTCTGTCCTTGAAGCACTCCAGGACCTGTCTTTGATTAGATGATGCTATCTTTGTTTAGACTCTGGCATCTAGGGGGGCCAGGACTGTGTGATCATATATTTAATTAAAATACCATTGCCCGAACCGTCAAAAGGTACTTATCTCATGGAAGCGCTCACCCTGGCCCTGACGCCCCACATCCCTCCCCATCCTTGATTCAAAAGATTATCTGTGTTTATCAGGAGAGAGCCACATGAAGGCAATGGTTATGGCGGCGGAATCTGTTGCCTTGTCAGAGCGTATTCTGTCCACACTGCTGTCTTCCTTGTCTGGGTAGAGCCAGGCATTATCGGTTGGACACCATCTGGCAATATTTACCTTACCTGCTGTGCCCTTGTCATTTATAAATGATATAATACAGTATATATTTTTTGCAGCTGTCACAACCTTACGATTCCTTTTATTCCTCTGACCAAGAGACCTGACCTTCCTATAAGTGAAATAACCAGTGTTGGGACACGTGCACTACGTAACTTAATATTATTACATAATATATTACCAAAATGCAGTAACTTGTAATATAAATATATTACTTAACAAAAACAATCTAGTATATTATACTTTTCTTTCTGCATTACTTTCAGTATTACTTTCTGTCTCGTTGAAAATGTTCTTGTGAAATTATCTTGACAACTGCAGAAGTTAAATAATTACTTATTTTCTATCATTTGTCATCAAATTATTCATTCAGGAGTGACATTTTTTCAAGTTGATTTCATATGGATTCGGCCAGATAGCCAAGTGCGCTTGCTTTATTGTAGGTATGCCACTGGCCTACGCAATATTTGACACTAAATATTTAATTATATATTTTGTAAAAAGTTTTTTCAAAGTAATATGTAATAGTAAAATTAGTATATTACACTTGCTCAGACAGTAATATTGTAATATAATATATTGCTTTAAAATGAAGGTAATAATTAATAAGTAATATATTAACAAGGTAATATTCCCAACACTGGAAATAACAGGGAAAAAAGTGAAATATCAGATATCATCATCAATGGGGAATCCAAGCTAATAGAAACTGTGGGGCTTCTATTCCTGAAAAGTTCTCCCGATAATACAGTATATATTTTTTTAAAAAAATATGTGCAAAAAATCTGCTGAAAGATGATGTGCACGGAAGACAGTGGGGAAGGTCAGAGTAGGAAAAATAGTGGTGTTTTATCATGTGTTAATTAGTTTTATCGTGTGACCTATTAGTAATAGGTCCTCACATTAATGAGGTCCTCACATTAGTGAGGACCTATTATATGAAGATACGTTGAAAAGTGGTGAAGGCAGCCAAGTTCAATTCTCTACTTCATAATGTAATCCACAGTGAGCTTGTAGACCTCCTATTGAAATAATAAGGAAATACTTTTTACTGCGATGCTTTGGTACAGCAAGTAATGTATGTATTTTGACTTTTTTTATTTAAAATTTGAAGAGTGACACAGCATTTTTTCTTCATTGTGATACTGCCACTTCTACTCTCTTCTCTCTAGCATCTGAGCACACTTCTTAATTGGCACCATCGCATATGAAGTCAAGTACACTCCAGGGGCGGATTGGCACATATTTTCCCACCGGGACAATTTTGCCTTTGCCAGCCCACCCTGGGGGGAGGGGGGCAGCTGGTTAACCAGATGTAACTCTTTGAGAGCGTAAAAATGAAACCAAATGGACCCTTGCGGGTCCATTTGGTTTCATTTTTACACCCTCAAGAGTTAAAATATTCATCATGTGAATTAGCCCAACTTAGTCTACACAACTAGAGAATGTAGAAGATTAATGGTCATTTTGATCTGTATGTTCCAGGCGAGCATCTAGCGCATTCTAGTGCATTTTGGAAGTGCCACTACTAGTGCATTTTGGATCTTGTCCAGGCCACCGGGAAAACTCCCTGTACTCCAGATGGCCAATCCGCCCCTGGTACACTCCATCCTGCACAACCAGCAGTAAACATACTGGTCCCAGGACAGCCATTACCAGCATCCAGGGCCAGCAGGTTCCATCTCTGGTGGACTGTGCACCGAGAATTATGTTCCAAATGAACTCGGCGGAGGTACAGTATAGTCTCGCGAGTGTCACGCAGGGGCGGATCTAGGCATGGGCATGGGGGGGGGGATGCCCTGACTGCCCCACCAAACATGATGGCATGCACACAACCCACGATATTTCAAATTAAACTGCTTACAGTATATTTGAAATGATTTGAAACACTACTACTGCTACTAACTTAACTACAGCTGTGGCGCCACTAAACCAACAGCATTTCATCTCTGAAAACAGAAAACTCTCTGAGTCAGACCTTTAGCTTTATGCATGCTGCGTGTCGGTTTGCAACTTCAACAACAACTGATGTAATTATTGACGACTTTACTTGCCTAATAAAAGTCCTGTAACTGAAAATGGTATGGGCGCGACTTCATCGCCTACCATTTTCTCCTGCCCCCCCCCCAATTGGGAAATGTTACACCCGCCCCTGGTGTCACGCGACCTGTTTGTGCCCATGGCACACAGAGAGCAGGTCCTATTCCCTGGTGAGTTTAAGTGTTGTGATACTGTCAGACAGTAAAAGGAGCTCAAGGGGGAGGTTTTATCGCTATACCTTCATGTGTCATAAAATAAAGCAGCAATGAGACAATCTTAAGTATATTTATGAGCGGAGCGAGGGGGCCGCCTGGGAGCGAATTAAAGTCACAGACGGCGATGCGTGACACGGGGTGCAAGAGGACGTCTTTCCGGCGAATCGCGCAAATTGCGCTACTGCTATACTTAGTTAATCAGCTGCAATATGTGATGTAAACTTACATTTGACAGCTTGAACCCGTGAATTGTATTTGTGCGACATTGTGGCAAAAATATGCCGTGAGTTCTAGCACTGGGGGAACCATACTGACACACGCCAGATGGTGAGAGTGTGACCCCCATGTAGATTCAGAGACACTGGAGGAACTAAATGGAAACACAAGTATACAGTAATGCACAACATTGTCACTTGTTGTTTTGGATATATCCTTGGCTACTAAACTGTGCTAACCATATAAGGAGTTAATTCCCCTGTCCTCAGTAAGCCTCAGGGGTAAAACAAAACAAAACTCTAGTTTCGGTTCTGATGGCAGGAGACAAAGCTTTCATCCAATCAGGATAAGAGGGGCCTTCCTCCAATCATGATCAAGTGATTGGGGGTGCACATGATGTTGGCCTGTAGGCAGTGATGGGTAAATTACTGGGAAAATGTAGCACGTATTACTCTCGAAACAAGTAGTGTATCTACACTACAAGCTATCCCCAGAAAAAATGGTAACAATTCTAGTAAGACGTGTAGCTGCTCCGCCTCCATTTATCTTCTAGTCCAGTGGTTTTCAACCTTTTTGATACAAGGGCCCACCATTTATTCAACATTTGAGCCACGGACCACCATCTGAGGACATTTTAGCCCCACAATTAGACCCCAAAACTAAAGATTTAGTTGGCTAATTCAGATGATGAATATTTTAACTCTTGAGAGTGTAAAAATGAAACCAAATGGACCAGCAAGCATCCATTTGGTTTCATTTTTACATTCTCAAGAGTTACATCTGGTTAACCAACTTAGCTGGGGACCACCTGGAACCCTCTCAGGGACCACTGGTGGTCCCCGGACCACCTGTTGAAAACCCCTGTTCTAGTCTGCCAGTGTAAATGCAGCATCATGTGTGATGGTTTGGGGGAAGGAACTGGAGGGCGCTACTTTTAGTAAGTGACACGCACTATAAAACATGCAGCATGTGTATAATCTTTTTAGAAACAGTGCTTGCTTACAATGCTTCATTGTTGTCAGAAAATTAAATGTAAAGTAAAAAAATATTTGGCAAAAAAATATTTTCCCCCTGTCCACTACACCCCTGCAGCTATTTGACTATAGCTCATAAGCTATGACTAAATCAAATTTGAAAATGTGGGTGAGAAAATGTAGTTAAGCTATAATTTAGCTCATGGGTGTCAAACTCTGGGCCGCGGGCCAAATTTGGCCCTTGAGACATTATCAAATTAAAGGGGAAGACCACCCCATTTTCAACATTTTTATATGTCATTAATATACCTTAGAGATGTTGTGTATGTGGACATGATAAAAAAAGTTCCCCCAATTCTGTATTTCCTAAAAATGGAGGTCTGAAAAAATCATTAACATGGTGAAATACATCTGATGACATCACCCAAGATGTGAGGGTGAGGGTACAAATGGAACCAAATGGACCCGCTAGGGTCCATTTGGTTCACATTTGTACCCTCTCAGGAAATGTTTTGAGAATGGGTGGAATTCCCCTTTAAAAGGTTAGTTCGTTCAAAACTTGACCCGCGGCTTTGTTCAGTTTTACATTTTGGCCCACTCTGTATCTGAGTTTTATCCCCCTGATTTAACTACTGCCCATCACTGCCTGTAGGGCGGGTGCATGCGCATATCTTGTTACCGGGGCGGATCGAGTAGGTTCTCCAAAACACCCCAAATCACTGAACGTTCTGTCAATGAACGACTGTCAATGAAGAAAACATAAATAGCTCAAGGAGGTACTGTAGGTGGGCTAGTTGTGACACTTATGGATTAATGATACATCTATAAAACATTATTTAAAATCAGGGTTAGCACAATATCAATACATCTCCCTGACCTTTTCTAAGGGGCCAAAGGTGAGCTCCAGAAACAGAAAGTTTTAATGTCATCCCAAGTTAAAACCGCAGCCGCGCGTTCGCCCGTGTTTGTGAACAATCGGGGGCCGTGGAGGGGAATTGACAAAATACCCTCTCCATCTTAATCCTTTGTGTCGCGAACGCGTTTTGGTGTTCAAAGCGTTATGTTACACTTAAGCTATAAAAAAAATATCAGACCTACAAGATCACGGCGCGCCACCGAGTGGCGCGCCGTGAGCTTGTAGCTCTGATATTTTTGAAAAACTGTGAAAATGTGATGCAAATCTTTGAATACATATTCTTTCGGAAGCAAATGTTTTGAACTAAAATCGTTGCTTCTGGGGGATCCCTACGACAACATGTTTTCAGATGGGGGTCCGCAGCCAAATGTAGATAATTCTGGGGGTCCTTGGCATGAAATATGTTGAGCATCACTGACACAGAAACATAGATTTTTCAGAAAAACTAGAATCTGTCAGAAACTAGCATCAGAAACAAAAAACTAGGAACTAGTCAGAAACTAAAATCTAGTGTCAGAAACTATACAATCAGGTGTCAAATAGAATATATTCTTAGATTTGCGCATCATTTTCACAATTTTTTTCCCAAAAAAATATCAGAGCTACAAGCTCATATCGCGCCACTCGGTGGCGCGATATGAGCTTGTAGATCTGATATTTTTCAATAGGCAAAGTGTAACATAATGCTTTGAACTCCAAAAGGCGTCCACAAATGCACACAAAGGGTTAAATCAATGTTATCTCTACAGAAGCAGGTTGGAAGCCACTTTCTTTTATGTGCCAACGCTGTCAGGATGTCCCAAATGCACAAAGCGCCAGATGACATTGATTCACCCTTTCATTTGGAATTCTCTGCCAGGCATTTGTCCATCGATTTTTCATGAAGGGGCCCAGATATGAAATGTGGCATTTTAATGTCGTCACATCCACTGTGTAACCTGCTCCTACATCACGGGTCGCCTGAGACACACGCACGCAGGTGTTTCGGGAGCATCATCTTCCACACGCGCACGTGAACGTGCACACGTTTTGTGCAGAGACTTATAGTGGGAGAGTTTGGGATATTCATGTACCTGAAACCAGAGCGGAGCAGCGCGATCACGTGGTTCGTCACGCGACTATACAGAGACTAGCTGCAGTTGGAAATACATTGTTTTTAACGAGAACGGCACAAAGAAGAGCTATCTTAGGTACCTATGTGTAGCATCCAGCCATGAGCCAGCCACAACAGCCCCGCCAATCGTGCTCAGCCCTATTGGCGCGACTGGTTGTGCGTTGGACTGGCGAGTGGGAGTCCCGGGTTCAATCCCCATTTCTGCGTAATACTACAATCTGGCGTAGTCGGCAGGATTTGGAGTGCGGGTGTTATTCCCAATATACCCGTCTACGTCCTAGGGTCCACATGAAGGACAATCGTGTACGGCGGTCCGCGGAGTGAAGTGTGAAGCGCGAGGACGCGCTCCAAAAAGATCAAGGGGGTGAATGTAGCACCCAGCCATGAGCCAGCCACAACAGCTCCGCCAATCGGGCTCAGCCCTATTGGCGCGACTGGTCGTGCATTGGACTGGTGAGTGGGAGTCTCGGGTTCGATCCCCAATTCCGCGTAATAGTACATATGCAAACCGACAACTGTTTTAAAGTATTGTCCAGTCACGATTACAGTCTCTGTAATGCTTATGTTCTACTATTATTAAAGAATGACTAAAATAAAGGGATTTAAAGTTATTAAAGATGGACTATTGCCATTGAGTCCAATGCATTTCTGCGTACTCCTACCAGACCCCTACTCCTAGTCTTAATTCCCAGCTACAGTCTCGTGAGACGCCCCGTATTGCGAGAATGAGACACTCTGCTTCTTATTAAATCCCATTCATTTCATCAACTTCCGGTTTGAAAGTGGACTGGCTCCTCCATGCTCCTCCAGCGGCGTGAGCGCCTGGGACATAGGAGTGAACGGAATATCCCAACTCTCCACTATAAGGCTCTGGTTTTGTGTTGCTATTGCGAGTTCATTCAAGTTTTAGGACATCAGTGCCACTGATTTGATGAGTTAGTTTCATCTGCCCAGCAGCAGCAGCAGCAGCAGCAGCAGCAGCAGCAGCAGCAGCAGCAGCAGCAGCAGCAGCAGCAGCACTCTTTCAATGTGTGTGTAATTAATTAGGTGCTTCAAAGTGAAGTATTTTTTACGAGTGCCATTTCACCACTAAACAAAAGCCGAAAAATATCAAGTGTACAAGCTCTAAACGCCTCGCACAATTAGAGAACTTGCAGATCTGCTAATTTCATGGTGATGCATGACACAGGTACACAAATAAGTTTAAAATAAGCTTGTAACATCGATAATGGGACTAACCACCTTATGTAAGGAAACGAGTTTGTGCTGTGATGCTTCAATAAAGCCATTACAGTTATGTTATGTTTTTTGGGGTGAGTTAGTAGTTCCTCCTGTTAGATAATGTAATGTCATGTAAACTGACATGTTGCGCTGAGTGTGCTCCCAGAGCGAAACACATTTCACATGAGAAAAAGAAAGTGGATTCCACAAAGACATTACATCATCATAATGATGATGATTGCTCAACATAGGGTAGGGCTACCATAGGGTAATTACTGTAGTTTCTGACTGTAGGACACTGTATATTGCATCCATCGTCAGGGGCGGATCTAGGCATAGGCATGGGGCAATGCCCCCCCCCCCCCCTAAATGCCTACATATGATGACATACAAAACAACCCAAGTATTTCAATGCTTATATTTACAAGTATTTGAAACACTACTGAAAATGGTATAGGGGCGGCTTCATTTTCACCATTTTCTTCTGCCCCCCAATTGGGAAATGTTACATCCGCCCCTGCCTATCGTTAGACTGGATAGTGTAGGCTACCGCAGGCAAGTGCACTGTATTGTCAAGTAGTGCTTAAAGCAACTGGACCAGTTATATTTTTTCCCTGAAAACAATTGAATGTGCCTGAATTTTTTTTTGTAAGCAAAGTAGTTACTTTTTTCATTAGGAGTAACTTATAAACCCTATAAGTAGAAAGTAAACTAAAAAGTAAAAATAAACCCTTACTTTTTAAAAGTAACTTCTCCAAAACTGTGTAGCACTTAATCAAAACCACCATAGTGTACAGTCCATGGGACGTTTGCCATGCTTCTCTCTCTCTCTCTCTCTCTCTCTCTCTCTCTCTCTCTCCTCTCTTCTCTCTCTCTCTCTCTCTCATCTCTCTCTCTCTCTCTCTCTCTCTCTCTCTCTCTCTCTCTCTCTCTCTCACACACACACACACACACACACACACACACACACACACACAACACACACACACACACACACACACACACACACACACACACACACACACACACACACACACACACACACAACACGCACACAATACCAAGTCCTAGTAGAGTACCGCTCTCAGGTGCAGTTTTTACAAAACAACCTGTACCAGACAGCTCACTACTGTATATTGCCACAGGTACAGAGTCGGCTGGTTGCCATGGTTTTCTATTCCCGTTTGTCTCCTTTCCAACTACCACAGTACTATTATTTATAATATTAGAAACACATGCCCCTTCCTCAAAACACTGTACAGTCAGTATGCTGCCCAGTATGTTTCTATAGGACAGGAATATAAGAGCTATTTATAACTGGAAACAAATTGCTTCATAGCTGTCACAGCCGTCCTTTGTGTGTTATTTACGAGTTGACAAGAGAATGCACAGCTTGTGCCCATTTAATGTTCAATGAGATGCGTGTTGGCGGCCGTCGAGGCGAGGCGTTCTGGACATAACCGTTCTCAAATGGTTTTTATGTCATTTCGCTGTCACAGCCATCAGACTGGTAAACAAAAGAAAGACAGAAAAGAAATATTGTCTCTGCATGTTGAGTGGAAAACACATACGGAATGTCCATAACATGTTCCTTTTGAGGTTAGAGATAAAAGAAACAGCTAAAGCAGCGGCAGATCTGCAAGCTCAACACGCTTACCTTGGTGCACTGTTTTGAGCATGGAGATTTGCTACCTATATAAGTTATGGCACATCTGATGATGATATCTGGTGGAGTAGGGCATGAATTTACAAATAAATAAATAAATAGGGCTGGGGATCGATTAAAAACAATCTAATTAAATTGAAGCATCATAATTAATTCTCAATTAATCACATATCCAAATTTCTGATTCATATATCAATGAGTGTATCAATGAGTGATTTTTTCATAACAAAATTTCCCATCATCCACAGGGCCAAGGAAAGCAGAATGATTGGCTACTCCACTGCCATCGCCATTGCGAGTTGATTTTGTTAATTGCGTTGTTGTCTAACCCCGCAACTAATTAAACTCAATCAGATCAAATGAATCGGCTAAAATCCCAGCCCCTTAGAAAACACACAAAAAGAAACAATTTTACTTTTCAACGGCATATGTGACTCACTCGCAAAACAAAACAAACCAGTGTTTTTTTTTGGTTCAGTGTTTTTTGCAAAGCAAAAACAAACACATAAGGCGCCTCATTTTCACCGGAAAAGATTAATAAATGCATGAGTCAACAGTAAGCAGATAAAGTGCATTAAGATAGATGGGAGGGAGGTAAAGCTGCAGGTGGAGAGACTAAGGGGCTAAAGTGCTAAGGTTGGAAGGAAAAAGGTACTAGAGGAGGGTGGGATAGGATAGAGGATAATGGATAGGAATGGGTGTGTTGCTAATCCTTCTCTAAGTCAACTAAGCAAGTATTATCTCTGTCTAACACAAGATCGCTATGGAAAAAAAAAAATAAGAAAGAAAGATGAGAACAGAGGAAAGGGAATAGTCTTGCCAGCCAAACTCGTCCACTTCCTCAGGGGATTAGGAAAGTTAGAAACGCTCCTTCACTCATACGGTACGACCATTTTAGAGAGAGAGAGGAAAAAAAAAGGGAGTTTTTAAGCAGCAGTAGCAGCAGAGACAAATGTGTGACATAAAAACGAGGATGTGCAGCAGCAGCAGGCCTGGCATACGTTATCCAACTTGTCTAAAAACGGGGCGTTTTCAACCGTTTTCATACCAGGGCCCACTGTTTTATTCTGCATTTTAGCCACGGAGGACCACCATTTGGTGTTGAGTTTAGTCTCTTGGACCCAAGGAATTTCAAGCTTGACGATTTAGGAGAGTTAACTTATAGCCAAACATTCAAAAACAATTATTCTACATTTTCTAATTGTATAGATCAGTGGTTTTCAACCACTGATCTACGCGACACCAGGGGCCACTATTTACCCGCACAGACCCCTTTTTTCTTTCTTTTGCTTTTGTCCACAATTCCAGGCTGGATTTGGGAATCAGAACAGTCAAACCCTTAATCCTCTACATTCTCACTTGCGGGTCCATTTGGTTTCATTTTTACACTCTCAAAGAGTTACATCTGGTTAACCAACTGTCCATCATTTATGGGCATAAAAATATATCAATTATATAAAACTGTATATATAATTTTACGCACTCAATAGTAATACAGATCTATCCATTTTGGTTACCAAATGTCCATCATTTAGGACCACTGGGGGTCCCCGGACCACTGGTTGAATGCTATAAAGTATACAGACCCTGTCCTAATAATGTAGTGATTATTTCTTTTAGGATTACCTAAAGCGTGGGTGTTGCTGATGGCGCTGACACACACAATTACTCTCACGTTACTCTCAATTACAGTAATGACTCTGTGGTCACGGAGGTGACCGGGAAACCTATACTAATTAAGCTTTTCAATCTAAAGTGCGACAGCCTCATGTCAGTAGAGTCAATATCTCCATCTCAGGTGTCAACCAGTCAAAGACAATGTTGTCAGAAATGGATAGAATACGATAGCGACGGCGGTGACATGTCACACACTAATCAGCTTGTCACCATGTAACCGCAGGCTCTCTGTAGCTATAGAAATACCGCTTAAGCTTTATAATTCTCCATTTCTCAGACAAATAGCGAGAATAGCCGATCTAAAAGGTCACTCGCGGCATGTTGTATTGCAATGTTGTTTTTAGCCAATAAGTAATAAAACAATTTTAAAAACAATCATAATGAAAAAGTCAGACCTTTAGCTTTATGCATGCTGCGTGTTTGTTGCAAATTCAACAAATTATGTTATTATTCATGCTTTACTTGTCTAATATAAGTCTGCTGCAACTTCAATAACAACTGATGTTTATTATTGATGCTTACTTACCTAATATTACCTAAGTCCTGTACACAATATAAATCTCATGGGTCACAGGACTAAAGAAAATATATAACATAGAAGATTGATTTTGTGTTAGCGATGTAACCATGCCAAAATACAATTATCTATTTTTTTTTTTTAGCTCTTTTTCATGTATCTCATTTGCCACTTGGGAAAATAATTGCCCACCCCTATGCTAGACAATATACTACGGTACATTATAGGTGTTTACGTGCTTCACAAGCATGTAGTCAACGTGCATGGCGCCATCAACGCCTGGGGAGAGTGAGCCAATATGAGCTGCAGGATGACTCATTAATAAAGTGTGTGTGGGCTACAGTCACTTCTAATTCAGCACATTTCATTAAGTCGGCCCAAGTTTGCAAATGCCAGTCAAAGTAAAGACGTCAGTGTCGATAATGACCACAGCGCTTTTATAAAGTGATGTGGTGGAGGCGGCCGCACGCATGTCTTGAAGCAACGTGTTAGACTGCAAATTAGAATTATTAGGTGAGAGTTTTGAAAAAAATCTCCAGGTGAAATTTTTAATGGACTATTCTTTTTTTTTATTTAATGGAACCACAACAAATGGCCACCACTGCTATGCCCTATAACTTGGTTTTCCACCAGTGGTCCGGGGACCACCAGTGGTCCCTGAGAGGTTTTCAGGTGGTCCCCAGATAACTGGTGGACAGTTGGTAACCAATTGGACCCTTATATATCTGTAACTCTAGCTTCATTATACACTCTCAAGAGTTAAATTATATTTAAACATCTGAATTAATTTTCAAGAATCAACACAATTAGAAAATGTTAAATAATATTGTTAAATAAATGATTGACAGTTTGTAACCAAATGGACCCTTATACATCTGTAACTATTGAGACCGTAAAATGAAGTTAACCAGTTAAATAAAAACACAATCTACTCAATTATAATTGTTTATTGAATTGTTATTTTGACCAACGTTTTGCCAGTTACAGTATCTCTCCTAAATTTGGACAGAAACTTGAAAATCCTAGTTTTCGGTCCGAGGGACTAAACTCAACATGAAATGGTGGTCCTCCGTGGCTAAAATGCAGGATAAACAGTGGTCCATGGGATCAAAAAGGTTGAAAACCCCTGCTCTACAGGGGCGAATATAACATGTCCCATTTGGAGGGGCAAGAGAACATGTGAAGGGGCAAGAGAAAATGGTATGGGGGCGGCTTCATCGCCTGTTCGCTTCACGCCACGGGCGATGAAGTCGCACCCATACCATTTTCGGTTACAGAACTTTTTTAGTCAAGTACATCAATAATAACATCAGTTGTTGTTGAAGTTGCAACAGACACCAGCATGCATAAAGCAAAGGTCAGACTGGATATTTAGGGGGCATTGCCCCCCATGCCCATGCCGCCTAGATCCGCCCCTGGTATCAACAGCAGAGGCATCCGCCAAACAAACCAAACGCAGAACTCGCCCATCAATCATGAACCATTTGTGCGCGAGCTAGGGTTTAAAGTTTGCTTTATACAGTCAGCGTGGCACACAGAGTGTGCCAAAATATAATGAGCAAAATATTGTCTTATTATAAGACATAGCAGCTTTCAGAAAAAAACCTTGGACTCCTTATTCAATAACATTAGGGTCCCTGAGGAATGCGTATTACCATAGAACACTGGCTTAACTGGGATTCTGTGAAGCGGCTCTTTGGCCTGTTTGATTTTCTGCTAAGATTCTGATATCCAACTCTCTAAAATGTGATTACATATAATCAGTCGCCAGTTTAGCACGTGCTGGGACAGCCCCCGGCCTGCTATGCTCTGCCTGGTTGAGATTAAACCATTATACCCCTAAAAAATACATTAATTGCCTTGAACTTGTTTTTTTTTCTTTCTTTTTTTACAAAGTGATATCAATCTAGTCATAATTAATAATTGGGATAATTATACCTAGGTGTTAATTATCTCAGCAAACCAACACAAGCATTGAGCGGAATTCATATCTTGGATTTACTGTACCTACTGTTGCTGGTAAGGTACACCATTTCATTTTTAACGGAGCCCCCTAGGGGACATCATTAGTCTCGTGTTTTTTGCTTTTTCACTTTTACTTTTTCTACTGCGCTTTTTAGTTTTTGCACCAGCACTTTTAGTTTTTCACTCACTTTTTTTTTTGTCTAAGCGTTTACTTTCTTCTATACTTTTTGCCATAAATCACTGAATGACTTTTTTTTTTTTTTTCAAACTCGCAGTGCGTGTTCGTACACGCACTGCGTGTTCGTACACGCACTGCGTGTTCGTACTGGCAGGGCGACTTAATCAGACATTAGTTCAGATTGTCGAAGTCTGGACCAGAGGCATATAGTATGGACAGAGTTACGTCAACTCTCTGTACTCCATGGAGCCAGTCCAATGGCGGCTCTTGTACATAGACTTCTATTGAGAATGGGACAACAAATCAGAAATGCAGTGGACTCAGGCAACAACGCAGCTTTAATGATCTTAAACCCCCTTATTTTAGATACATACATACACAACATAAACACTAGGCTACAGAGTATTTAATCGTTAATCTATGATAGGCTACTTTAAAACAGTTGCCCTACAATAGCTCCTATTTGCGCCACCCTCATTGAAAACAATGCATTTCCAACTCCATTTTGTCCCTATTCAGGCTGCATGAATAGTGCTCAGTTTCTGACCCCTCAATGTCGCAACCCTTCTAGTAGATGGCTCTGGTCTGGACTATCACTCTGGCCGGCCAGCCACCAGCAAGCCATGTAGGTCATACATGCAGCCTGCACACAAGGTTTGCAACCAGCAGACGCCAGCTTTGCCGTGCAAGCGCTGCCACGCCAGCTTAAACGGTAAATAAATTATTTGTTTTAATCAACATTCAGCTTTTCTAGATGAACTCTGCTTGTCTAAAGCTAAAGGTGTGTGTTAGAAAGGTTCCAAAGGTAATTTGGACACCACCTTAAGAACTGTGAGTAGTGCATAGGCGCCTCCTTAAGAGCGCAGTGTATTATGGTCCATTTCCTTCTATGTCAGTAGCACCAAGAGCGGTGAACTCCAGACAGTTCAAGTTCACTCGTCTCCCTCCAATAATATACAGTACACCATCTTCATTGTGCAGCACTGCGGTGCCAGTGTGCGTCTTTGATTACTGTAAGTGTATTATGTAGTTAAGTGATACCTGTTCATTTCTATATATTTGCAATGCTAAGATTTCTGTACGTTTCTGTCGCTGGTTTGATTGACAGCTAGTGACCGATTACGATGATACGTTCCGTTCAAGTTGATGTTCTACATTTCGTGAGATTTAAGCACTTCTATGATGCTTTCTCTTTGTGACATGCAAAGCTAAGAGTGTATATCAGGACCAATGTATTTATGTTTAAGCACCTTATTCACGACGTCAGTTCTGCCACTGAATCGTTGGCCACGTGTGTTCTATGGGCGCCGCCATTACGCACCTTACGTGCATTACGTCCATTGCGCAACTCTTACGCACATTACGTACCTTACGTATATTGCGCAACGTCCTATACCTGGGACTACGGCCAGCCCTTTGATGTGTATTATGCCAGGTTAAAACAGATTTAGGCTGTTGAGCCTTAGTGTTTATTGTTATGCTAGATTTGGGCAGTGTACATGGAATGTGTGATATATGCAGTAATGTTTATAATGGTATAATATCTAGTATGCTGATATTGTACTGTGTCTGTGTATAGTATTTGTACTCATACATATTGTTCTTTCTTTTCTGTATTTATTTGCAGAACCACACATATCAGTCGCACTCAGTGCTGCACTATTGCCTTTATTGCCAAGCCTGTATGCCTGTGCCTGCAACGACAGTAAAGAGTTCAAATCCACTTCACTCTCCTGTCCAGTGTGTTTGACCAACGCCCCGGGGGCGAATGATGTACAACTTATCCTGAACTAGTTTATGACAATACAGTCCCTTGAACCCTATCGAACACTGTATTCATAGTAAGCAGTTGCACTGCTTCGCTTGGACGCTAGCATTAAGCTAGCCATGCATTCAGCTGAATGCTAGTTAGCTCTGGGCTATCGGCGAAAGTCATTGATTGATATTTGATTTGCAGTTTCCATAGAAAAGGTACAGTTGGGAGATCGGAGGTGTTAGACGGGTTGACGCCCCGCTATGCATCCAGGCTTTTGTTATCAATTGGGTCAAAACCTGTTTGACTGGTCCTGGTGACTGGAGGTGCCAAAGTTGCTCCCCTAAAACAAAAGCTGTTAATGGCCCATGCGCCCATCTATTTCCAGTAAAAACTTTTTTACTTGCCTGGAGAGGCTGGGGATAAAAGGTATTTGTAAATACAAATTTTCAGAATAGAGGAAAAATACATAATACATATACTTGCATTGTGTATTTATTGACGTTTCATTCACGCTTCTCTTTCTTGCATTACTTATTAGAATGTTACAGTGGCTTTATCTCAAAATCGCCAGGCTTAGATATCCGGTTTCTACTGGCCCAGGCTGATGTCCGAGCCAACCTGTTGAAAACCCCTGAACTAAAAGGATGCCACAAGAAAGCCTTTAGTATTTTAACTGACGTTGTTTTAGTGGCAAATTAAAAGACAAACAAAATGCAATGTGACGATTTGAATTAGTATTATTTTAGCCATTAGACTACATAATACTGAATGCTAAGCTAAACAATGTTTATTATGCTACATTATCTGTTTAGTAAGCTAGCGTTTTTCAGGATTTTATCAATGGAGTCCTATGGTTTTGGTGCTATAAAGCAGTGGTCCCGGGACCGTTAGTGGTCCTTGAGATGGTTCCAGGTGGTCCCCTGCTAAGTTGGTTAACAAGATGAAAAGTTGGTTAACCAGATTTAACTCTTGATGTAACTCTTCCTCTTGTTTTTTCCCCAGGTCCTCAGAAGATGTACATCTGCTGTCTGGTCTAAATTTTTTTCAACATGTCCTTTGAATAACTGTTCATTGTTTCAATTAAAACGCATCCATGTATGTCAGTTGTGTCAGCTCAGCTTTATTCAATTACATTGGGCAATACATTGTCCAGCGTTTCAGTATAGCCCTGTATGAGGAAGAATAGAATGTTGCATGTACTTGTAGTTTTTGTATAATGGGACATATAGTTGAAATATGTATTGTGAGTTAAATTAGTGGGCCTGGGCCTGTAGTGGGCACAATTGTGAAATAACTTCGTACAATAATGTAAGAAGAAGCAAGAATAGATCAATTTGATGATGATGAATTCTACAAATCTAATGGTAATTGGCTGCTTCCTCCTGCCTCTGGAACCTCCGGACAGCTGATGGTGGCCATGTCCTCGGTTCCTGAAAGAGAATGCACAAACAAAACAATGTATATTACATTGCATTTTATTACATGTATGAGAAGAACAGTAATGGGCCTTGATATTGTCGTAACTGTAGGGTAACACTTTCTATGATCCCTACATTATAATGCATTATGAGAGCATTTATAGTGCATTATAAATGCATTCATAATGCCTCATAACTACACTCATAAACAGACCATAATGCTTTGTGATGCACTATATCAGTATTCATGAAACATTATAATGTCACTGTCATAATGAATTATAACAGCTTAAATTCAAAGGATCTATGGATGTTCTTGAATACTTATGAAGACCACATCTATAATGCATGATGAGGGTTTATAATGCACTCTTGACTGACTGCTTATAATAATTGTGAACAAAAACCAAAAGAATTATTTAGTTTTCGTCTTTTGGGGCTAAAATGTCATCAAATGGTGGTCCGTGGCTGAAATGCTGAATAAATGGTGGTCCCTGGTGTCAAAAAGGTTGAAAACCCCTGCTCTAAGGTATATTAATGACCTAGTAAAATGTTGAAAGTGGGTGGAATTCCCCTTTAGAGTTTGTATCAGAATAAAATGAACACTGTGACAGCAATTTAGTATGTAGTCTACATCAGATCCAATCTATAGACAGCAGGTCTACAGATTGGGTTTATTTAAAATAATAAGCGTAATAAGACTAAGAGGATTCTGTGGACCCCAGGGGTTCCCCAGCTCAATGATAGTTGGAACCAAATTAAACCACTATGTGTCCACTCAGACAGGTCCATTTGGTTCCACTTCTACAGAGTTCAACTGACAGTGATTTTACAATATAAATCGGGCATCCCTGAAATAGTAAGGGCAGTAAATGTGTGTGGGGGCAAGGGGTCCCTAGACTAATTCATGTCAAACAAGTGGTTGGGGGGGGGGGGGGGGGGGGGGGGTCGAGTAATTAAGTGTCTATTGGGGGTCCATGACAACGTTTGAGAACAACTGGAGTACAGCAATGTAATAATGGACAAATGTACTTGACGGCCTGGAGCTCCAATGATAGTCATTCCCCAACGACTGTGCAGCGTCACTTTAGTGTGACTTGGGGCAAGTGTGTCGTGAGAATTGCCCAATAAATTCCTTAGCATATCCCGAAACCAATCGATACTGCAGTCCATTGTTCTTAGGTGCGAGAAAAACAACATGCTAATGACGGCCGGGCGCACCTCATCATAGTGTGATTATAGTGCGTCACACAGGGCTCATCATTAACAATAGAAATGTTAATGCAAATGCATGTCTTTGTCTGTATGGAACAACTTTACACTGGGTTGTACAACATGGAACCATCAGCCAAACGGAGATGCATCCAGAATACGCTACATTGGTCCCCTTCAAGCCCAAGCCACCACCACCAAATCCCGCAGCTGCTGTCCTATACTATACTAATTTACAGCTTCATTTCACCCCCTCTTCATCCTAACATAACAAGCTAATGCATGCTAATGTATAGGCATACTTACTTCTCTCCGTGGATAGATGTCACAGCTCCCTGTAGCCTATACACACATGTTCCAGAGATCTAAATCCCATTTTTTGTGAGCCACTAGATCACATAGTTTAACCACAATGGTAAAGTTATGTTGTTGTTCTAACCAGACATACAGTCAGTGGCGCTATGCACTGCAGAAAAAAAAAAACTAAGACGTTGACTTCCCATTCACAGCCATCTACTAGAAGGGTTGCGACATTGAGGGGTCAGAAACTGAGCACTATTCAATGCAGCCTGAATAGAGACAAAATGGAGTTGGAAATGCATTGTTTTCAATGAGGTGGCGCAAATAGAGCTATTGTAGGGCAACTGTTTTTAAAAGTAGCCTATCATAGATTAACGATTAAATACTCTGTAGCCTAGTGTTTATGTTGTGTATGTATGTATCCATAAAATAAGGGGTTTTAAGATCATAAAGCTGCGTTGTTGCCTGAGTCCACTGCATTTCTGATTTGTTGTCCCATTCTCAATAGAAGTCTATGTACAAGAGCCGCCATTGGACTGGCTCCATGGAGTACAAGATTGACGTAACTCTGTCCATACTATATGCCTCTGGTCCAGACTTCGACAATCTGAACTAATGTCTGATTAAGTCGCCCTGCCAGTACGAACACGCAGTGCGTGTACGAACACGCAGTGCGTGTACGAACACGCACTGCGAGTTGAAAAAAAAAAATTCATTCAGTGATTTATGCAAAAAGTATAGAAGAAAGTAAAACGCTTAGACAAAAAAAAAAGTGAGTGAAAAACTAAAAGTGCTGGTGCAAAAACTAAAAAGCACAGTAGAAAAAGTAAAGGTGAAAAAGCAAAAAACACGAACTAATGATGTCCCCTAGGGGGCTCCGTACATTTTAACCACAAATGTGTTTTAGCCTGTGGAGAACTGCTAGATTCTTAACAGCAGTACAGCTAATTTGTATCTACAGGTAGCTATACTACAGCATAATACTGTATGTATAGATAACATACCTTATTTTGTCTATAAACAATTTGCATTAATCTAAAAGGTAGGGGAAGTGATTTCACTTTTGTCAGATATCACCCCAAAAATATTTTTTTCTGTTAAAATGCTCTATTATAAGGTGTGGAAACCACATATGGAGTTTCCCCCTCCCCCACGTTACAGAGAGGACTAATAAAAGTTCCCCAGGTCACCACAATTCTCCTCCAATCAGGAGAGAGCAGCAGGTTCACATAGTGTAGCTACTTTTGGGGGCCCCTAGTGCACCAGGCTGGTACTACACCATGAATTTCAAATCACTTACCCTACCTTTAACAGTGTAGACTTGACAGTGTGGCGGCATGTGTGGTGTGTGTGTGTGTGTGTGTGTGTGTTGTGTGTTGTGTGTGTGTGTGTGTGTGTGTGTGTGTGTGTGTGTGTGTGTCTGTGTGTGTGTGTGTGTGTGTGTGTGTGTGCGCGCACACCACGCGTGTCTAATAATCAATACTATCAAATTTACAGAGGGTGACATTTACTGAGGTTCCTCACCTCAGCACTCACACACCTGGCCTCAGGGGCGGATTGTCCATCTGGAGTACAGGGAGTTTTCCCGGTGGCCTGCGCCACCTAGTGGCACTTCCAAAATGCACTAGAATGTGCTAGATGCTCGCCTGGAACATACAGATCAAAATGACCATTAATCTTCTACATTCTCTAGTTGTGTAGACTAAGTTGGGCTAATTCACACAATGAATATTTTAACTCTTGAGGGTGTAAAAATGAAACCAAATGGACCCGCAAGGGTCCATTTGGTTTCATTTTTACGCTCTCAAAAAGTTACATCTGGTTAACCAGCTGCCACCCCCAGGGTGGCCTGGCAAAGGCAAAATTGTCCCGGTGGGAAAATATGTGCCAATCCGCCCCTGCTTCTTACCGTCCTTTTGTCTGTGCGCAGCTAATCTGCCAACAATGGATGACAACGATAACATGAAATGACCATCCTGAATCGTCACCGTTTAGTGTTGTGTCACAGTTTAGCACGACCCCGATTTGATCAATATCAAATTGGTGTCAGCTTGCTATTAGGTGGTGGTCACTGCTGCTCACAGAGGCATAGCATACTGTACGTGAACCGTTAAGACAGGAAAAGACAGAAGTATTGAACAGTGATCATGTCATTGTTATGCTACGAAATACGGAAGCAAAACAGACTGGAGTGGAAGCACAGAGTAATAAGACTCAAAGCCGTTTATAAATCAGATACTGACATATTCCGCTGACGAATCCTTGGCATTTTCATGAGAACCGATGAGGTAACTTTTCACAACTTACTAAGGGTACTAAGCACTAAACGTTGTCAGAGAGATACCGTTGTACCTGCCAGACGATTGGGACAGAAACAAAGGCTATAGTACTCAGGTCTGGTCTTTCTTTATCTTTTCTATTTTTCTGTAGTTGAATGGTGAAGGCCAGGGATGGCCGAAACGTCGCCATGTTGTCGGTGTTTTAATTGAATAAAAACACAGTGGAGCAGCAGCTGCCGTGTGCACTTCTTTTCTTTAATTTCACTGTCTCCATCTGGTCCAGCACCAGCGCACAACTGGATGTGCTGCAACACTCTTTGTTTTTATACTTCTGAAGTTCTCATATCATGTTTTCAAGTGGACCCTAGGCAAAAAAGGATTCCAATAGAAAAGTCCTATCAGATTTTGGAACAGATCCTATTGGATTTCCAAAAGGAATATGATTCTATAGCAGGTTTTCAACAGGTGGTCCGGGGACCATCATTGGTCCTTGAGAGGGTTCCAGGTGGTCCCCAGCTAAGTTGGTTAACCAGTGTAACTCTTGAGAACGTAAACCAAATGGACCCCTGGCGGGTCCATTTGGTTTCATTTTTACACTCTCAAGAGTTAAAATATCCATCATGCGAATTAGTCCAAATCTACACAACTAGAAGATTAATGGCCATGGACAGAAGCAAAAGAAATCTTTAGTTTTGGGGTCTGTGGGTCTAAAAATATCCTCAATTGGTGGTCCGTGGCTCAAATGCTGAATAAATGGTGGGCCCTGGGATGAAAAAGGTTGAAAACCCCTGCTGTATAGGATTCCTATAAGAATCCTATAGGATATAATGGGAATCCTATAAGAAAATCCTATAGGATTTTCTTATAGGATTCAATGGGAATCCTATAAGAAAATCCTATAGGATTTTCTTATAGGATTCTATTGGAATCATATTGGATTCCTATTGGAAATCCAATAGTATGTTCCAAAATCTGATAGGATGAATCCGATAGGACTTTTTGACTAGGGGAAAAGGGAAAATATGAGATTACAATCCGAACCACATGGCACATGTCCCGCGGACCGGTAGCGTTCTGTGGGACATGTGCCATGTGGTTGGGAACCTATGGATTAAAAGTCTTTTTATTTACCTCCCTCACAAAAAACATGCAGTAATCCTGGGCTCTAGACTTAGCCTGACTTCAGTCTGAATTGTCATTCCGTTTCACTTCATTATTCAGACTGAAGTCCCACTCCAGCAGTTTCTGGGATGGGCGTTATCAAAGCAGCAGTCTTCACGGTGATTGGTTCATACCAACCCATATCAATATTGGGAAAGCAGACGACGTTGTTGTCATTATTATGCTAATGCGTTAGCATTATCATAATAATGACGTTGCTAACTAAACACAGCTGATGAGCGTTACTAGCATGTGAACAAAAGCAGTAAAATATGCCTGATGATATGTTTATAAAACCTAAAGCCTGACTCTTCTTTAAAGAATAATAAAGTGAAACGAAGTGAGTGACAGGGCTGTTGGCCAATCTGGTGCTGGGCATGGATTTCCAACCGACAAACGGCCCCAAAGGCAAGGAAGCCAGTCCTTGAATCACAAAGAAAAAATAAGGTAGTATTTTTAAGGTGCTGATTCAGGGCTGAGCCAGGCTACTCTAGACTGCCTCCTCCTGGCCAGCCGGGGCGCCTGATGGAGGGGACTGGAACTGGTTGGAATAACGTGTTCCTTCCACGCGCTACGTCCAACCAGGGAAACTCCCCTCTGTCGGGAGAAAAGAAGGCAGCTTGGACTCCTCATGCATTGAAGGAAGCATGAGGCCAGTCCGCTGCCTCCCCAGGTTGGCGGAGTGTGTGTAGAGCCCAGGATCACATTAGGAATAGACCTTTCGGTAAGCCTCTCCACAAACTGTTGTGGTCCAATCACAGCTAAGCATAACATGTGATAGACAAACCTCTCCACCAATAGCTTTATGATAAAATAATATGATAAAAATATTATGATAATATGATAAAACATTGTTTTAAAAGATAAATGGCACACACACATTTTTACACTGCATAGGGCATGCCTTGTTGATGGATTTGGAAGAGATTTTGAAGGTCTGGGTCCAAAAATGAACCAGTATTTAATGTGTAAATGTCCATGATATTTACATTGGAATGAATGAGCCTGGCTGGAAAGTGTCCTAGCCTTGGGTAGACACTGGGGAGAGGGAGGGGCTTACTGAAAGGTCTATTGGCACTGGGTGAAAAAATGGGTTACAAAACCGTGGGATAAAAGAGCTTTTCTATTGAAAAGTACGGGCGAACAGGTTGTAACTGCTGCGCGCGTACTCTAACCAGACAAGTGGGGCACTCGGCTTAAGAGTTAAGAGTTACTTTGAGGCACAAAGCTGTTCAGACAGCTCTCCACGGGGCAAGAGCAGGTAGACTGATGACATCAGAATCAATAAACACTACCAGAGTAGAAATTTTAGGCCAGCAGCACTGCTCCGTGGATCGAGAGGCCTTTTTAACTTCACTCCTTGCGTGACACAGACACCATCTAGTCTTTTTGAGTATAGCGCTCAACCCACTCCACCAGGTGACTCTGTGTGTATGGTATCAGGTGAAATGAAAAATCCCGCCTCCATTTCCTGTGCAAGTCACTGGCAAAATAAAGTCGGTCTGTTTCACAGGAGGGCTGTGGGTATTTCAGAAACCTGTCCACCATGTGCATCATCGCTAGGCTTATTTTTTTGGTGTTCTAAACATTTTTTTTTTTTTTTTTTTTTTGAAAAAGGTATTGGATTGCATTTTCACATTTCAACTTCAGCTTGGCAGTTTCTATTTAACTTGGATTCCCCATCGATGATGTCACTGGAAGACGGGTCTTTGAACCGCCCCCCAGCCCTCCTGTAAGACACAGATTAAGTAGAAATAGAACCCTTTTATCATGAACATTAATGAGGACTAGGTGGAGTGGTCCTTTAAAAGTAATAGAGGCAACTTTTTAGCGAAAAAAAAATCAAAATAGATACATAGCTACAGTACTGTATATACAGTATATTTTCCTTTTGCTCCTCCATGTTGCTTCTACTTTGATGCTCCAGCTGTTTCCCTGCAGATAGACACTTGCTTCGTCCTGCAGACGGTCCAGAACTTTGTTGTTGTCAACAAATCATTTGTCAGGCTCAGGGAAGGCGGTGCTAATGTGTGAGGGGGAAGGGGTTGTGTGGTGAGCCTCAGATCTGTCTACAAACACAGTTTGTACATACTAAAGTTGCCTCCATTGCCATTAACAGTAGGTGCATGCGTGCAGCAGATAAACTCGACTCAACGCCACCACTCCCATCACCATAGGCGTGCATACATAGACGTCAAGGGGGTTTGAGCACCCCCTAGTGGCCCTCTCTGGACCAATGCTTTTTAAAAGAGCAAAAAAAAAAAGTACATTTGAGAAAACAGCGCTTGTGTGCTTCTTTATGGCCCCTCAATGTCGCAACTCTGCTACTACAGTTGCACTATCACTTTGTGTCAGAAGATGGCACCGTTGTCCACAAGAATCATGGCCTGATCTGCCTAATGTGTTTGTATAGTTGTACTTGTAGATGCTGAAATGCTGTTTTCTATGCATTTTTAACACCCCAAAACTCAAAAAATAAAATAAAATAAATGAATCTAGAGTGCCCTCCTGCTTACATTTGAGCACCTGCCCTTGAAACTCTCTGTGCACGCCACTGCCCATCACACCGGGGAGTGATTTTTTCACCCTGTTACCCTGGAAAATGTGACAACCCTGGCCCTAAATGCCCCTCAGTACCTGCTGCATTGTGGGGTTGGATCGAGTGCATCACCGTGGAGAAAAGGCTCCTCAGAGTACTGGATCATACCTGCCCGCCTCCACAACGTTTTCCCGTCGGGACATTAAATGTCAGCCGGATCCTGTGCCGCCGAATGTTTACGTTCTTGTTCGGAAAATGTGTGTTATTTCTGTAGAGACGAGAGTACATATAGGTTAACACAGCCGGTGATATTTAAACATTTATTACTGTACATTTATGAAATCGCTGCATTTTTTCCCCTTTTCTGTAAAAGCAGATCCAAGTTTTTTACACAGCACAGGAATTATTATTATTTTTTTGTTTCTTTTTTTTTTTCTTTTTGGCTGAAGTTCCAATAGGCATTTGTCCCACAGCAGACAAGAGGAGCTAATGAGGAACATTAAGACATAATTACCAGAATGAATTATTACCTCACCCGGTGATCGTCAAGGAATGATTTAAGGACCGTGTTTTTTTTTTTTCTTTAGCCTTAAGTGTACCAACACTAGCAACCCAAACAAAAACACAAACAGAACCTTTTTGCCATAAACTAGAAGATAAATCTTAATCAGTAATTTATTTGTTGGCAAACAAGTTTCACTGTTACAACAAATATTAGTTATGAGGTCATTCAACTTGGAAAAAAACAATACAAAAAAAAAAAAAAAAAAAACAGGAATAAATAAAAAGCTAGAGAATAGCCCGATAATAAAAACTGATCTGTGTGTGTGCTGCTAAATTTAAATTTTATGTCTCTGTCTTTTTTTTTTTTGCTTTATTGTTGAAGTTTAACAAACAAATAAATAAATAGCTTTTTCCCTCGAGGAAGAAAAAGAAAGAAAGAAAAAAAAAAACACTTTTCCAGCTTTTCTCACTCCAAAAAGCTCTTTCTTTAATAAGTAAAAACTCTGTCTCTCTCCATTCTTTTCTTTTTGTACAAGTGTCTAGTGCTCATCAATATTCCATTTGTTCTCTCTCACTCTCACTCTCTCTCTCTCTCTCTCACCAGGGCCGGATTTAGCCAGCCCTACTAGGGTGGGCTGGAAGAACGGCAGGGTGGGCAACTCCAAAGTTTTTCATATGAAGCAGTGGTTTTCAATCTTTTTGACACCAGGGCCCACTATTTATTCGGCGATTGACCATCATAAGGACCACCATTTGAGGGCATTTTAGCCCCACAGACAGAGCCCAAAACTAAAGATTTCTTTTGCTTTTGTCCACAATATATACTAGGCTGGATTTGAGAAACAAAACAGACAAACATACAGATCAAAATGACCATTAATCTTCTACATTCTCTAGTTGTGTAGACCTGGGCCAATTCAGATGATGAATATTTTAACTCTTGAGAGCGTAAAAATGAAACCAAATGGACCAGCAGGGGTCCGTTTGGTAAAAATTAATTTTTTACGCTCTCAAAGAGTTACATTTGACTTTCCACAATTTAGCCACCTGGACCTCTCTCAAGGACCACTGGTGGTCCCCAGACCACTGATTGAAAAAACACTGATATTACCTTTCAATGGGTGGGCAGGATGCACGTTTGGGTGGGCTCTGCCCACCCCTGCCCCCCTCTAGATCCGGCCCTCTCTCTCTCTCTCTCTCTCTCTCTCTCTCTCTCTCTCTCTCTCTAACTCTCTGAGAAGCACAAGCGTCTTCTGAATGCAAAAAGAAAAATGCATGATGCAGAGTGCGTACTACCAGCCGAACAACTCATTGGTTAACTTTAAACCTTAATGGTCCTCGCAACAATCACTGGATCAAGAGTTTTCTATCTATACAGTGAAAAAAAAAAATAACAAATCAAACCACAAAAAAATCAAATCAAATAAAAAAAAAAAGTCTGAAACTCAATGTGGATATTATTACGCACCAAAACTGATATAAAAAAAAATGTCATGATTTTGTTTTTTGTTTTTTTTTGCACGTTATTTTTGTTGTCGTCGTTGTTGTTGTTTCTCGGAAAAAAGTGACAGAACGAAACGACGAAAAAACCTGACTCGTATCAGCGATAAAACGGTAAGGCAGACAAAACAGAACCGAACTGTTCCTAAAACACTACATTTACAGAGACAAAGGGTTTTGGGTTTAAAAAAACAAACAAAAAAGAAAAAAGAACAAAAAAACAAAGCATACTATTATGTGCAATGCTAGTATCTGTACAATTACATAGAAATATCTGATAATTCTCTGTTATTAGTTTTTTTTTCTCCCTCTTTTTAAACAACTGTTATTACAGCAAAAAATAAAACCAACGTAAAGACAACGAAAAATTAAAAAAAAAACAAAAAATAAAACAGCTATGCTCCAAAGCATTACAGCCAAGAATTCCTTCAAGGTGTTCCATCAAAAAAGGAAAAATCAGTTCATTGCGGGAACAATTCAGCAAAGAAAAAAATCTGCTGCATCAACTCACCAAAGAGGAAGAAAAATCTTTCAAAAAAGCGAATATGGATACAGAAGTATAATAAAATAGTCTTTTTTTGTTTTTCCATTTTAAACGTCGTCCCGTTTTGTTCTGGTGTACTCTACACATCAAGTAGTAAGCGGGATTGTGTCTGTGTGTGTGTGCATGTGTGGGTGTGTGTGCATGTGTGTGTGTGTGTGTGTGCGCGTGCGTGTCCGTCCACGCCTGTGTGATTTGGGAGCATCTATAGTTCCTTTGGACTGTCAAGAAGACGAAATCTCAGGGACCTAAAAAACAAAACGAAACAAGAAATCCCAAATGGAGTTTTTTTATAGTCGTAATTCTCACAGCGAGACGAAAAACACATGGATCCACATCGCGCCGTTCGTGGTCCTTGTCCGCGAGCCTCTTCTTCTTACAAAAAGAGAATCACAACAAACACCGACAGATTCCCGGCGCGTCTAAATGTCGATTTCAGTCACAATATTAATCCACCGATTACGCCGATTAAGTCACGTCGAAGCAGGCGTTCTGTTCGTGGTCGGTGTCGATGGCGATCAAACGCTTCGCACCGCTTCAGTCAAAACCCGGAAAACACGGAATTTTAAAAAAAGGAAACGAGAAAAGGCGGGGGGGGGGGGGGGGGAGGGGGGAGGAGAGAACGCTACCACTGGCAACAACATCCGCTCACGAACGGACGAACGGGACGAGAAAGAGGGTGGTGGTGGTGGTGGTGGGAGAGGAGATCGAAGAACCACGGTGGTGACCCGGAGGAGAAAAAACGTGGGCACTAAAAGGGTGTTGTTGTTGTTGTTGTTTTGGGGGCGTTGGGGGTTGCCTCTATAGGCTGGTGACCAGATGCGAGGGCTCCTGTGGAGTGGTGCTGCCACCAGCGTCGTCGGGAGAAGAAGAGGAGGCCGCGGAGGCCGCGCTCACGACGGCTACGTCGTCCTCCTCCTCCTTGCTGGGCGGGACGATGAAGCCGTCGCTGCTGCCCCTCCCCAGGTGGTAGTAGGAGTGCAGCTGATGCAGGTGGTTCCGCGAGCCCAGGTTGGGCATGCTCTTGTAGTAGACGTCGTCCGAGCCAGTACCGCCGGCCTCCGGGCTCTTGCACGAGGATGAGGTGGCATCCTTGGACGAGGAGGAGGTGCGGTCGGAGGAGGCGGAGGCCAGGCCGGGCAGGCCGGCCAGCATGGGCATGCTGGTGTACAGGGAGTCCCTCTGGTTGTTGTGGTGGTGGTGGTGGTGGTGGTTCAGGAGGCTGTGGCTGGGCGACGAGCCCTCCTCGCCGTCCTGGGTGTGCTCGTTGGACAGCAGCGGGAAGAAGCTCTCGCTGTTCTCCTGCGGGAGCCTCCGGCGGGACGAGGAGGAGTTCGCGGCGTTGGTGGATGCGGAGAAAGGATGGTGGGGCAGCGGGAGAGGCAGCGGCGGCTGCTGATTGTGGAGGAGGTCGCTGACACCGCCGACAACGCCGACAACGCCGCCGGTGGTGCTGCCCGCCGCGACCGGCAGGGGCGGCGGAGGCCGCTGGGGCAGCAGGGGCGCGTGCGACGACTCCTCGCGGATCAGCTCCAGGCCCAGGCCCTCGTCGATGGCGGCGGAGTGCGGCGAAGGCCCGAAGGCGGACGAGTGATGATCCTGCAGGGCCAGGGTGTTCATCCCCATCATCCCCAGCCCCTGCAGACCCCCGAGGCCCCCCAGGCCGCCCAGACCGTAGCCGTTGTCCTTGGTCCCGTTGCTCACGTTGTTCACCAGCTTGTTCATGAGGTTGCGGTTCTGCTCGGCGGCGGCGGCCGACGAGGAGCGGTGGTCGTTGTGGTGCGTGGCGTTGTTGAGGTACGAGGGGATGTAGTTGGACGTCAGCTCCTTGAGGATCTTCTTCTCCAGCGTGGTCTCCTTGTGGTTGTAGCCGCGGTCGATGATCTGCACGCAGTCGCTCATGTACTCGGCGCTGGCGATGCTGTAGCTGTTGCCGTGGCTACCATTCAGTGGTAGAGTATCCATGACACTTGTGTCCCGGGCATTGTTCAGGATTCCCTCTGGAACGGAACCATACAACAGGGACACAGGGTTGGTTGGGTTTTATTTTAGCGGGGTGAGGTGGGGTTGGTGGAGTTAAGGGATGGTGGTAATGAACGGCATGCCCAGTCAGTCAGCAACACATGGGGTCTGGAGTTAGTTATGTAAAAAAAAATAAACACAAGGTTTGCGGACATCGGGTGGAATTCTTGAACGCTAGGGTGTAGCCAGGTGTGGTCTAAGTCTTAAATCAGGTCTGGGGCCTTGTGTGTAGGCCAAAAGCCTGCACCACCAGACCTGGGCCTGGGCTTATCAAATAACTACCCATAATAATTAAAACCAGCCATCAAGAGCCTGAACTTATGATAAACAAAGCAGGGGAGTACATTAACATTTTTAATTGGGGCGTCAGGTGATTTTTGGACTTTTTGAATTGCAGGTTTTAATTATTAGGGGTAATTACTTGGTAAGCCCAGGCTCAAGTCTGGTGGTGTAGGCTTTTGGCCTACACATAACAACTGATGAAGCCATGCAGCCAATGAGAACACCATACCTGGTTACACCATACCAGGCTACACCACAGCGTTCAAGAATTCCACCCATTATCCGCTATAGAATTGAAGTGCATACAGCATGTTGTGTATATTGACATACACTTACCTTTTCATAGACTAAAACATGAGATAAATGTATTTTGTGGTGTGGTTTGTAGTGTTTAATAACATGATTCCTGGCTAACAAGACAAATAAGCCTTAAAACAATATTCCTGCACCTCTGTAACTAAAATAAACAAATAAAAACACCTTCATTACTTCATTTTAAAAAAAATAAACAACAAATCTTTCAGTCAACAGGGACTGCTCCTGTCGCAGGCTGATGATGTCACATGTCCATGTATTCCACTTGACATGACATGACATCATCAACATGCGACAGGAGCAATTCCTACTAATTGAAAGATTCTCTATTTTTTGAAAGAAATAAGATATTGAAGTTGTGTTATATCTGTACATTTTAGTCATAGAAGGCAAGTATAGTGTTTTAATATTATATTTGTATAATAATAAAAACATTTGTCTTATTAGCCAGGGATACCATTAACATTTCAACAACCATGGGTAATAATAATAATGACGACAACATACAAATACATAGTATGTGCATCACCACCACAACAACGTAAAAGTTCAAACACAACAACAAAACACAGGACAGAACCAAAAGCCATGCATGCAACACTCAAAGTGACAAAGTAGACCACCACCTTACTTTAGGGACCCCAGACATATTGTGCCATAATATGAACGTTAAAAAATAACCATACCATACCGCATACTATCCCAAATTAATGTCTTTCCGCAGCAAATGTTTAATTTATTAACCCATTGTGTCCTGATCAGATTCTAGTTTCTGATGCTTTTCACAATTTTTCAAAAATAGCAGAACTACAAGCTCGTATCGCGCCACTCGGTGGCGCGATATGAGCTTGTAGATCTGCTATTTTTCAACAGATAAAACACCAAAACGTGTTCAGTACACAAAGGGTTAATTTATTAAAATATGGCAGTGTGACAAACTCTGCGTTATGAATCTGTCTGTAGAGAAAATATGGATCTCAAATCATCCGAATAACCTCGGTGGTTATCTTTTGGCAGGGCGCACATCAATGCAAATTTTTTTGAAAACACTTCAAACGCTCGCCAACTAGCTTGTTTGGAATGCGCGTGACGCCGTCAACTTCAGAGTTTTCTCACTTCAAGAAAAAGACGCACCAACGCTTAAAAAATCCCCGTAATACCTAAACCTATACGTTCTGTAGATCTGAGCGGGGAATAAACTGAGCGGAATAACACGCGCGTTTGGCTTTGATGTGCCTCAAGGAAAAAAGACGAGGTCACGAACGAATGCTCGGGCCTGGATATTAATCTGCGCTATCAAAAGGATCAATGGATGTTTTAGCCGTCCTGAAATAGCATCCATAATCTTTGTAAATTGTTAGTTGAGAAACTTTTACTGCAGCGGGTATCCGAATTGGAATTTTAACCTAATCTGTACTGTAACTCCGTATGGCGTTTTAAGCATTATGTTATACTTCAGCTAGTGAAAAATATCAGACCCACAAGCTCATTGCGTGCCACCGGGTGGCGCACAATGAGCTTGTAGGTCTGATATTTTTGAAAAATTAGGAAAATGATGCGCAAATCTATGAATATATTCTATCTGACACCTGATTGTAGTTTCTGACACTACCTTCTAGTTTCCGACGCTAGATTCTAGTTTCTGACGCTAGATTCTAGTTTCCGACGCTAGATTCTAGTTTCTGACACTAGA
Source organism: Benthosema pterotum (assembly GCA_039105355.1). Lineage (NCBI taxonomy): Eukaryota > Metazoa > Chordata > Actinopteri > Myctophiformes > Myctophidae > Benthosema > Benthosema pterotum. Next base: position 6,131,663 of record CM076986.1, read on the forward strand.
TTCTAGTTTTTCCTCAAAAAACTATGTTCCTGTGTTAGTGTATTTCGTGCCAAGGACCCCCAGGATTATCTATATTTGGCTGTGGACCCCCATCTGAAAGCATGTTGTTCTAGGGACCCGCCAGAAGCAAAGATTTGAGTTAAAAACGTTTGCTTCTGAAATAATAAGATTTGCGCCACATTTTCACGCTTTTTCAAAAAATATCAGACCTACAAGTTCACAGCGCGCCACTTGGTGGCGCGCTGTGAACTTGTAGGCCTGATATTTTTCAATTGCCAGAACACCAAAACGTGTTAACAGTACAGAAAGCCTTAATTGAATTTCACGTGCAGGTCTCCGAAATACCGAGGGCCTTTTGCTCCGAGAAAAAAATCATCAGCATTACTTCCAAATGGAATGTCCTGAAATGTGCTGTACGAAATGGAAGGTTTGCATTTTACCCCTTTGTCAGCACAGAGTGAAAAAGAAAGTACAAAAACCAAAAGTCAATTACATTTGGTAAGCAATGTTTAGTTTGACTCCCATACTTGTCTCTCTGTATGGATCTTTTGGGGGGACCGGCATGAGGGAAAGGAGAGGAAAAGGGAAAAAGAAAAAACAACAATAAGCATAACAGTGACAGGTAGAACAAGAGACACTTAGAGAGGCTCGTGACACACATAGAAAAATGCTAATGTAATGCATTCTGTGTCCCCCATGCACAGCACTATGCCGTTAGTAGTACACCAGACCCCAACAACAACGGCATCGCATAGAGAAGACTATTATTCACACAGTGGATTCAAAATAATACTCTGTGATACATTCATTTTAGCAGTTTAAAGGAAACATCCACCCCAGAAGGCGTTCTTTTACCTTTATTTACATTTGATTTATTTCCAAAAAAAAGCGTTGTTAATTAGAATTGGGCTATCTGATGTTGTTCAAATTCACCTATTTCCATGCAAAATGCAATGATTTTTGCTATATATTCTCTATCCACCATGTCAATAGTGTGTCTTACACTCACTCCTTCACTTTCAGTTAAGCAGTGGTTCAGCTAGCTGTCTTTTGCGGCACAAGTGAAAGTGTGAGTGTCAACACACTACTGACATGGTGGAGAGAGAATCTATAGCAAAACATTACATTTTGGAGCGATGGAAACATGTGAATTTGAACAAGACCCCATAGCTCCGTTCTAAACCTATGGTGGGATAGGGGAACACCCAATAGGGGTGTTTTTTTCTCCACAAAGACCACTTTTTGGAAACAAAACAACTGGGTTGGAATTGTCCTTTAAAGCAGCAAAATCAAGATATCCATCATTTGTTTTTTTTACATCATGAAAGATATTTCTTCAAAGACTCAGTAAAGGTGAGTAACATTTGACTTCTTGTGCTACAATTACGTAAGTCATCATGACATTATAATAACGGCTATCAATAGTTCACTGAAATAAATGGTGTATTAATTGTTATTCTTAAGACTATAGATAGGGAAAACTGCTATTGACAGCTGAGAACTGAATTACAAAATTGTCTGGATCATTATCAGCCAAACGGATAGATAGAGGCAGATTGTTTGATCAAAACCAGCTAGGCTCATGGGGATGAGACACACTTAGTGTTTACACTTTGGTTGAAGCCTTTTAAAAGCTTGTAAAGCCGCACACAAATGCAAAAAAATAATGATTGGGTTATAGGTACTGTTCTACCTTTAAGGTAGGGTAGATTTACAAAACAATTCCGATGAAGTCTCGAGGAAGTTATTTAACTTTAGCCGAAAGAAACATTTCATTTATAGCTGGCATTATGCAAAGCAATGCAAATTCTTCTCTAAACCTGTTTTCGGTGGAATATAATATGTCTTTTTTGTCGTTCTGTAGCTTAGTTTTAAAGTGGCACGCCTTCCGGCTTTTTAATTAAATATTCTCATAGAATAACGTGGCACAAACTGAAGGGGAAAAACAGAATAAAACAAAACAGGTAGAGACAGAGGACATAAAGGCACACAAAAGCTTCATCGACAACATTAGAGCAAAGTTGGAACAGATGACTGGCGGTGTATCTGGCTCCAGGTGGAATTTAAGTTCCCATTTGGCATATGTTTATCGTTCGGCTTGTGATAAAGATCACAAAACTTAGCATAATATATGCTACATCCCAATTGTATTTTCTTTCATTTTCAATTATGGTCCATGATGATGAGAAAGAAACCGTGGATGACTGAACAGCTAGTGCTGCTTCACTGGAAGCCATGATACACCCCCATCTGAAAGCCATACAGTACTATGTCAGTGTGGGTCTCAACCTGTGGGCCAGGGACCACTAGTGGGCTGTGAGGATGAGGATATTGCCCCTAAAGAAATATGTTTTTTATTGACTTATAATAGATATTTAAAAAAATAATCGTGATGTTCTGTTGATCCAAGCCGGAACAGAATCTGTTGATTGTGATACAAATGAAATCAACATCTAGAAAATGCATGTGGCATTGCCCACCTGTCGGACCCCTAAAAGCCGGCCAGATGGGTGGGCCATGAATGCTTTTTTTTCCACTCCATGATTTCCAAGTGGTCCCTGATCCAGAGAAAGGTTGAGAATCACAGCAGCAGCAGGACTTTTTGTGATAAAGCGACAATTCTTCAATTGCAAACAGATTGAGAACTAGGGCAGTGTTTTTCAATCGTTCCATAAATTACGAAAATAATCTAGGTATGTTTTTTTTTTAATGTGTTTATGTTTTAATGGGGTATTTCATTCTAAAACATTCTACTCTGGTGGTGTTGTGCATCCCAAAGTCGCTTGATTCAATATTGAGATACAGTACATGTATGTGATATTTATTTTTTTTTTTATCAGATGTGCCGCTTCCTTCCTACACAATGATAGAAACCTATTGCATCCTCATACACAAATCTAACCATTTTACTGTTGAAAACACAAGTGAGGGGGCTGTGTATTCACTTGCTATTTTTATATCTATTTCATCTACCGGGAGCACATTCACACAGACGTTTGTGTTGGGCTTTGTCCTGGAAGTCTGTGCTATGTCTTATTCTCATGTATGGAAATCCCCAATGCCATCATATACAGTATATCCATATATGGCTGTATCGGTGGTTCTGGAAAACAGTCCCATATTATGGACATGACCTATATGGGCAAAGCAGTTGGATCTGTCGCTTTGGACAAGCAGATAATGCCTATCAGGTTTGTCCTATGGTCATGTCTGAGTCCTAGTGAAGTGGCCATAGCCCTGCCTAGAATTATATAGGCATATCTTTTCTTCTTACCTTGTCTATCTGAGTCCATTTAAATATAATAGGATAAGACGAGTGTGAAGTGAAATACCCCTTTAAAAAGTCTCTAAAAGGTTGTAGAAAGAAAAACATTTAAACCAGAAAAAAAAAACACTGCCCTACCCTTCAATGTCAAAAGAGAATGAAAAGAGGCTGTCTCTCACACCTTGCGTGTTGTACATGCCCAGTGGGTTGTTATAGACGGACGAGTCCCCAAGCAATGTGTTATAGGGATGGTTAGTGCCATGAGGACGCAGGAGTGCATTAGGTATAAGATGGTTAGCCATAGCCCCTGGAGCAGCCCAGCAGAGAGAGAGACAGAGAGGAGGAGGTGCAGAGAGAGACAGAGAGGTGGAGTTAGACAGAGGCAGCTGCTGACAGCAATGACAGCCATTAACATTCAAATGATCACACGTTTGATCATTAGGGACAGAGGTTGTTGTTGTTGTTGTTGTCGTCGTCTGTTTTGGGTTGTTTTTTTTTGCTGGAGGAAGAAGTGTCAAAGCTGGACCGACAGTCACAGTTATATCAAGGACATTGTCAGCATTGTTATCGAGAACATTATACTGTGCTTCACTCAAAGAAAGCAGGGGTGGATCTAGGCATAGGCATGGGGGAGGGGAGGGGGGGCAATGCCCCCCCCCATAAATGCCCAGTCTGGCCCACCAAACATGATGGCATGCAAAACAACGCAAGATATTTCAGTGCTTATATTTAAAAGTATTTGAAACACGACTGAAAATGGTATGGGGGCGGCTTTATCGCCCGTGGCGCGAAGCGACACGGGCGATGAAGCCGCACCCTTACCATTTTCTTCTGCCCCCCGCCCCCCATTTGGGAAATGTTACATCCGCCCCTGAAATGTTACATCCGCCACATACACACACACGCGCACTCACACACACGCGCACGCACACACATGCGCGCACACACACACACACACACACACACACACACACACACACACACACACACACACACACACGTTAGCACACAAGGCAACAACATTGTGGAACAGCACCCACATACAGTACAGTACAGTGAGCCAAAGCGAGACATTGAACACTATACTACTAGACCATTTTAACGATGTTTAAGACACAAGGCACACTTTCTTGGGGTTTTTATGTGTGTACCGTAACATGTAATGTTTCTTTAAGATATTTTAAGCCATGAAGGGGTGTTTGTGAGGTCAGGAACAAAGCCACAGCTCACATTCAGCCTCTCCACTAAGAACTAAGAACCCCAAGAAAGTGTTCCTCGTGTCCTTAACATCATTAAAATTGCAAAAAGGGGTGAAGTGGCCCTTTAAGCAGGACATAATAATATGATAATCGCTCGAGACAATGTCGGCCGCCATTTCAAAAACTGTTATATATATGCCCTCGATTCCTGGGCTTAAAACAATTAAGATGACGAATGCCCAACCAGCAACGTCTTTTTCCGAGACACTCGAGACTTCTCTTTGCTTATATTCCTTCACGTTATAGACCTGCGCAGTGACGTCACCGCCCCGGTTCCAGAAGTGTTTTCCCCATTCACTTTTCTCATAGACTTTTCGAAAATAATTTATATAAAGATGATTACAACTCGGGTTGTGACAAATCATGATGACACACACAGTCTTTTGAGACAATCCAATAATTTCTAAGATGAAAAACGAAACAAAAAGTGTTGTATCCTGCCGTTTTTCTACTTCTCGCTAATTAGATATTATATGATGATATTGTGTGTGTCATCATGATTTGTCCACGGCAAAATCGTCTTTATATAAATTATTTTCGAAAAGTGTATGAGAAAAATGAGTGGAAAAAACACTTCTGGAACCGGGGCGGTGACGTCACTGCACAGGTCTATGCTGCCTGAAATGTCCTCTTCCTCGGGTGGAGATGGTCACCGAAGGGCTTTCTTTTCCACTCGACCGGGACATTACACAGAAGGAAAAAAACAACAACGATTTACGCAATTTATTCACGTCTCCGTCGGCAGGCAGCTCAAAGTGATTCATCGGCTGGATCGCATTATCATTGTAATCACAAAAGAAGGCTTTCAATTTGAAGTGCTGTGATTAAGTTATGTCTTTATGTCGTTGCTTCCTTTGTGTGTGTGCGTGTGTGTGTGTGTGTGTGTGTGTGTGTGTGTGTGTGTGTGTGTGTGTGTGTGTGTGTGTGTGTGTGTGTGTGTGTGTGTGTGTGTGTGTGCACGCGAGTCACATATCTTTCTTTGTCTTTTTCATCTTGTGTGCCATGGCAGGAAAAAGAATCAGGGCAAAGAATAAATCTGCCTTTTTGCATTAACTTCCTATATCCTACTACTACTGAGCTGGGGCGGATGTACATGTCCCATTTGGGGGGGCAAGGGAACATGTTGGAGGGGCAAGAGAAAATGGTATGGGGGCGCCACGGGCAATGAAGTTGCACCCATACCATTTTATGGTATGGGTGCAACTGGTTACAGGACTTTTATTAGTCAAGTAAAGCATAAAAAATAACATCAGTTGTTGTTGAAGTTGCAACAGACATGCAGCATGCATAAAGCTAAAGGTCTGACTCAGAGAGTTTTCTGTTTTCAATGATGAAATGCTGATGGTTTAGTGGTGCCAAAATTGTAGTTAGTAGCAGTAGTAGTAGTGTTTCAAATCATTTTAAATATAAGCACTTTAATTTGAAATATCTTGGGTTGTTTTGCATGGCATCGTGTTTGGGGGGGCAGACTGGGCATTTAGGGGGGCATTGCCCCCCATGCCGATGCCTAGATCCGCCCCTGCTGGGTGAATAGTACCATTCCAAAACGGCTCCTATATAGGTATAGGGATATGAAACCAATTAGTTTCACTATAACCATGTGTGCAGTTGGAGGAGAGAGAGAGAGAGAGAGAGAGAGAGAGAGAGAGAGAGAGAGAGAGAGAGAGAGAGAGAGATGGTGCAACAAGCAGCAGGGGGGAGAGCCTGTCTTCAGCACCTTGACACGCAGGCACACACACACACACACACACACACACACACACACACACACACACACACACACACACACACACACACACACACACACACATACACACACGGTATAAAAAGGTCCTTATTACTACAGCATTATCCGCAGGCTACTTCTCTGTAATGCTCTAGCTGCTGGCTCCTAGCCTACATTCAATCGTGGTATTATTGGCTGATACCCGTGTTAAATAAAAGGTGTTTATTGCAACACCCGGCTTCGATAGAAGAACCATGCAGCAACCAACCCCTCTTTTTTATTGCTTCTTTTATTTTGTGGCTTGCCCCTGGATTAACGGGAGCATTCCAAAAATACCAAAGTTCTTCTGAAGAAGTGATTTATGAAGAAATATCTCTCGTGTTCGTTCCATTGGCAGGTCTCTTTGTTTGCTGTCTTAGTGTTTGTGTCTAAATTGGCCCGTTTATAATTACTGGTTATGAGCTGCGTTGTGAACAATACGGTGCTGTCAAGAAGATCGCACGACTCCCCCTCTCTCTAGAGAGAGAGAATAACCGACGGCAACTTTGTTCATCACCTAAGGAGAGGCACATGGGGGGGTTGAAAAGGTAAGTCAAGGAAGAAAAAAGACGCTTCGCTGCACAGATAATCCCGTAATAACCAGAGGTGTCGTTCGGGTTCTGCGTCTGTTCGCTGCGATGCACGTGAGCGGGCGCCATGGCGCGGTTTTCTAGTCGGAGATGACAGAAAACCTATACCCGCGCCCGTTTGAGCATTTCTACTATCAGATCCGTTTCTGATAGCAAGCTGAGAGTGTAAAAAATTGTATTAATAAGACTTTTCCCCCCTTCTTTTTCCCCTTTTCCTTGGTGAAAGATCTCCACGCTTCTCCTCGGCTCCTCGACCCCATTTCCGCGGCATCGCAGCCTGCTCCTTTTTGCCAGGGATAAAAGCTCTATCTGTTGAAGGTGCCTAATTATTGAGATTCTGACATTTCCTGGCGCTGTCAAACTTTTCAGCCGTCATCATAACAATGCATTAGTGCTTTTTTTTTTTTTTTTTTTGCGAGAGAGCAAATGTTGAGAGGTGCTGGATGGCTCTGTCGCCTGGCGCCGCGGATGGGGTGAAGGATGGAAGAGAGGCTGCTATCTGCACTTCAATTTCTCATACCTAACCTCTAGAAAATGGTGGAATATTTTTCTTTAGTTCCACATCCGTCTGTGGTGGTGCACTGAATTTCTTTTTCTCAAGACATTGTGTTTACCGGAAGCGAAGACTAATCTTTTCCACTCTCCCGATTTAGTCTTATATAATCTGATTACCGCTCGTAGCGTAGTCTTTATCAAAGCTGTATCCTCTTATATTCAGGATGGAATTATGAGTTGGGACCTAGTGATTTTTGTCTCTTATTGTTGTTTGTTGATTTTCCAATATATTAGACTATAACCAAGTGACTTTACATCATTCTTGGAGGAATTCCTAGTACCGGTATTTCAAATTATGCAGAAGTTCTTTGTATGGGGTTCCTCAGTTTTTAAATTATTAATTAATTATTAATCATTAAATCAATAATCATCACAAGCTGTACCTCTGTCCTAATTAGTCTTTGCTCTATTGTGGTCGTTTTTCCAAATGTTTGTATATAAGTAGCTAAGTAATAGTAAGTCATTTTACAGATACCGCTACCAGTGTGCGGGTGTATCTTTTGCATTTTTCTATTGTCGACTGTCCTACGCACCTGGAACGACGCCTTACTCTAGGGGTGCAAAAGTAAGTCTCTATATTCAGGAATTGAAACGCAGCTCTGGTCTCCGTGGTGCTATACATTGAAGGAAAATCCATGAGAAACCTTCGTGAAATGGGATATAATAATAATATATATGTGATATATGGGAACAGTTCCAATGCACACACATTTTATTTTAAAAGATCCAATACGAAAAGGGGTCAGTGCTGTTGAAATGAAAATGAGCGATCAATAATAACTTCAAGCTAACACGGCCCATTATGTTCGGTAAAAGTAGTGGGCGGGGGCGGGGGGCTCGCAGCTTCTATTAAAAGTACTAAAATAAATCAATAAAAGGCAAACATCGTCCAGCACTTGGGCGACAGACGAGTTGAAGTCACTTCAACCACAGTTTCCTGCAGCAGGAGTGTGACATTGGGGGTGCACTATCGGGGGTTATTACTACTAAAGTGTGATGTGTTCACCAACGTGCCCCAATAATATACCTCTGTTGAGCGACGCAGAGCTGTTGATGTCACCGGTCATGAAGGAGGACTCCGACTGCTTCCTGACCGTGTCGTTCCACATGCGACGGATCCGGCTCTGTGGATGACAAAGGAACATGCCAGTGCATGTGGATGAGTGAATGTCATCCCCCTGTGAAACATGACTGTATGGAAAGACATCCCTGACACAATAGACCTTGCAGTAAGCCCCGCCCCCTCTCCTCAGTGTCCAATAAGGGGTTAGACACTTTCCAGCTGGGCTCATTAATTCCAATCTAAACATAATGGACATTAAACATTAAATACATTTTTGGAGCTCGACCTTCAAAATCAAACAATGTTTGATCATATAGGAAAACTATTGGGGAAGAGGTTTGTCTATCACATACCTAGCTATGTTTGGACCATCTTTGGGAGGGGCTTACTGCGAGTTCTATTGTGTCTCAGAATTTCATTTTCTTATTGCAATAAAAAAAATAGGATGGTCCTTTATTCTATGACTTTAACTCTGCCATTACTGATTACACATTAATTCAGACACTTTGACACTTTAACTCCGGTTGGAACTCAGGAGTGAACCTTGTGGGTTCCCACCCGGGCCGCTCATCCTACCGGCCACCCTATCTCTGGCCACTACCCCTGTTTGGTCTCAGGGGCGGATTGGCCATCTGGAGTACAGGGAGTTTTCCCGGTGGCCTGCGCCACCTAGTGGCCTGGACAAGATCCAAAATGCACTAGTGGCACTTCCAAAATGCACTAGTATGTGCTAGATGCTCGCCTGGAACATACAGATCAAAATGACTATTAATCTTCTACATTCTCTAGTTGTGTAGACTAAGTTGGGCTAATTCACATGATGAATATTTTAACTCTTGAGGGTGTAAAAATGAAACCAAATGGTCCCGCAAGGGTCCATTTGGTTTCATTTTTACGCTCTCAAAGAGTTACATCTGGTTAACCAGCTGCCCCCCAGGGTGGCCTGGCAAAGGCAAAATTGTCCCGGTGGGAAAATATGTGCCAATCCGCCCCTGGTTCCAAGAAAGCTATTCTGCCTGCCTTTACACTTTGTTTTTTGAGATTACAGAATTAATATTCAGTCCAGTGAGTGAAAAGCTGCTCGTACCTGTGAGCCTGTGGAGTATCGTCCAGGGGCTCTGGCTGCAGCACTCTTCCCTGAGCCTATGGAGCTCTCCACACTCTTACCACTGCAGCAGTGTGTGCGCAGGCATTTCCCATACTCCTTACGCACCTGGGAATGAACGCACACGGATGCAGACAAGTGGACACACATGCATGCATGCATGCACGCACACACACACACACACACACATACACACGCACGCACGCACAGACGACAAGAGAATGTATATTCGGTGATTTCACTTGAAGTGGAACTCCACCCATTTTCAACATTTTAATATGTCATTAATACACCTTCGAGATGGTGTATGTGTGTATGATAGAAAAGTTCCCCCAATTCTGTATTTCCTAAAAATGGAGGTCTGAGAAAAATCATTAACATGGTGAAATACATCTGATGACATCATCAAGATGTATTTCACCATGTTAATGATTTTTCTTTCAGACCCCTTTTTCCTGAGAGGGTACAAACGTGAACCAAATGGACCCGCTAGGGTCCATTTGGTTCACATTTGTACCCTCTCAGGAAAAATTTGAAAATGGGTGGAATTCCCCTTTAAATAATAAAACAATAAGTATTTTTTTCTCTTCATTTTTTTTGGATAATCCTCCGTACTATAGAGTCATATAAGGAGGTTCTCCCTGTCCCCAGTGAGCCCTCAGGGTCATAAAGCCCTTAGTTTCAGTTTGGGCTTTGGGAGAAAAGCCTTCTGTCCAATCAGAATGAGAGGGGCCTTCTTGGTGCATGTGCTGTTGGCCTGTTGCACATCCTCCCACCGTAGAGTGTGTCAATGTGCACATCTTGTTACCAGCCCTTTCTTAAAGGGGAACTACACCCATTTTCAACATTCTAATATGTCATTAGTATAGAGGTGCTGGGTGGACATGATAAAAGAAAAAGTTCCCCCATTCTGCGTTGCCAAGAAATGGAGGTCTGAAGAAAACCACTAACATGGTGAAACATCTTGATGACATCATCAAGATGTATTTTAACCATGTTAATGGATTTCTTTAGACGCTTCTTTTTTTTTCTGAGAGCATACAAATGGAACCAAATGAACCCGTTAGGGTTCATTTGGTTGCATTTGTACACTCTCATTGAAAATGTGTGGAAGAAAAACATTGAAAATGTGTGGAAAATGTGTGGAATTCCCCTTTAATGAGCCAATCGAGTGGAGGTGAGGTGGAGTTAGATTAGTCAGATTGTTGCCTATAATACCTTTAAAAATAATGAACACATTAACAATTCAAACAAATAAAAAAATACAAATAAAATACTAATAAACTAAAATAAATCAAAATAAAACCAAATACCAATCTAATAATATTTAAATATAAAACATACAAACTCGAACCCTTACCTTCTTCTGCAGGACGCAGTGGAAGATGAAGATGAACATGCCCTGCAGGGAGTTGAAGATGGTGAAGAGGTAGGCCATCACCACGGTGCTCTCATTGACATACATCAGGCCGAAGGCCCAGGTCAGGCCCAGCAAGCACAGGAGCGCCACGGCCCCGATCACCCACGACCTGAGGCACAGCAGAGAGAACAACAAAACGCTGAACAAACTGCATGGATTTGCATTTTATCTCTAGGATTCCCTTCCTGCACGAGGAATAATAATAATAAAAAAAAACCTCTACAAGAGATCAGATGATGGATAACGTGTAGCTTTTTCAAAGCCAGAAAGCGATGCAATGCTTTTGCTGGTCTCATTGCAATGCAAAGATGTTGGGTTTGGTATCATAGGCGATTTTAGGCTCTCTCAGCAGTGAGGGCATAGATCTGTAACTCTTGAGTGTAAAATGAAACAGATTGGTAATTGATTCAGATTGGTAAATCAGGTAATTCAGATTGGAAATTCAAATATAATTGTTTAAATTATATTTAAACATCTGAATTACGTAATTTTCAAGAATCTACTCAATTAGAAAATGTAGAAGAATGTTTTTTTGACCAACGTTTTGCAAGTTTGTCTTTCCTAAATTATGGACAAAAACCTAGTTTTGGGTCCGAGAGATCAAACGAAGATGGAGAATAAATAACGAGCCCTGGACTGGTATAAAAAATGGTTGAAAACCCCTGCTATAGAATATAAGCAACTACGGTAACTATGCCAGATAAGCACTTGTTTGTCTAGGTGATTTACTCATTTTGGAACATGCTAGAGCCAAGTATTCATTACAAAGCATGAACGAAATGAAAAATATAAATTTGTATAAATGAGTGAAGTTACAATTGAATTTCCCCTTATACAGTATATAACATTCTTTTTTTGGCCACCAGGTGGGGCACCTCGCTAAAATCGCCAATGTTTGGTATACCATTAGGGTAACAATTCCCAATTCCTTTCCACAATGTTTTTGTACATACATGACTTAAACATCATGCTATGGTGGTGGGCCCTCGGGCCAAAACACATCATATTCCTTCACAAGCAGGCTTGGCGTCATCCATGAAATATTATGCTGTAAAATGCATTTTTACATAATTTACACAGCATTTACATTATTTCCTATTCCCTTCACACATGCTAAAACAATATAAACAGCAATTTAAGTAGAAAAGCAACATTATACGGTATGAGATGCCGTGTGGGAGAGACTCAGAGGCCAGAACACAACTGCAACAAACCCCCAGATATATAAGCTGATAGACAAATACGTTGAAGCTTGAACTCTAAAAGGAAATAGCATTATTTCCAACACTCATATGCCCAGCAAAGGGACTCAACAGAAACATTGGGGGGAAAAAGCAGACATTGGCTGGTAGTCTCGAACACACAAACTCATTGGCTGCATGGCAGTAAATTAGGTCTGGGCCTTGTAGTAGGTCAAAAGCTCATGGTGAACAAAGCAGGGGACGCCCTAATTTTATTTGGGGGGCCAGTTGATTTGTAGACTTTTTGAATTGCAAGTTTTTTTATTTTATTTGGTAAGCCCATGCTCAGGTCTGGTGGTATAGGCCTTTGGCCTACCACAAGGCCCCAGACCTGATTTGCTGCCATGCAGCCAGTAAGAAGACTTACACCATACCTGACGATACCATAGCAGTTCGACAATACCAGCTATTAACTGTTAACATCTGAAGAATGGGAGCACATGGGAGGATTATGGTGAAAATATGGTGGGGAAATAGTGACAGGATTAGGTGGGAGAATAGCCATTCTACAAGTTCACGACATGTTGTTATACAAGACACATCGCAAGCTTGCAGATTATCTTTGCCGATTGTCCCTCCCCTCCCGGAATAATGATGCTATAGGGTTCAATTGGTTCATAATTATTTCCCTCTGGCTACGATTAATATCATATCCTATAATTCTCAAATTACATTGTTTAAAAAGGAACATTGTGTAGTGAACTTGGAAAAATAATTTGCTCAGTATGATCGGATATAAAATTGAACATGACATTCTTTTATTATTAAGCTGTAAAAGCCATTGCACAGGCAGTTGGCAAAACGTTGTAGTTATTATTTCTCCCAGCATGTAACCTTTGGACTCAGTTAAAGACAGACATGTCCTGGAAGACCAAAGGAAAATAGAGAGAGAGAAAAAAAACCCATGACATTTCTAAAGACGTATGTCATCACGGCAGGATTTGGCAGAACACGTCAACGCGTTTATCTTCGCTAGAACCGACTGCTGTAATGGTATCTTTATAGGTCTCCCTGTTAAAAATAAATAAATAAAAAAAATAAAATCATTCCAGACAGCTGCAGTTGCTCGTCACTCCGGTCCTCACTAATACAGAGATCCTATCACCAGTATAGTTCTCAGATTGTTGCAGGCTGTATGGCCTCCTGCCCGCAAAGTTTCGGGGAATTGAATTTTCTTTTTCTTTTTTTGCTGATGAGTTTTAAAGCCTCACAAGGCCAGTCTCCTAGTTCCATCTGAGCTCGGCGGTCCCATGTGGGCCCCAGAGTGCAGACTGAGATCTTCATAGGACTGTCACTGTCTTTGGACTGATCCTAAAACTAAGCCTCAGTGCCCAGGAGGCTTCAACACAGACCTACTGTACAGTAGTAGTAGTAGTAGTAGCAGTCTATTTTTAAAATCTGAGAACACCATTTTATGGCAAGTCCTTCTAATGGTGTTTGTGTTTATTTTATATTAGCTAAGTCCATCCCTGTTTGACTGTGCCTTCCCATCTACTTAAATCTCGATTTTAATTAACTTTCCAAATCATTTAATCTCTTTGATCTTGTGCCATGTTGCTGTAATACAAATGTTTTTTTTTTTTTGCACAAAAATTCATTTTCTGCAACAGCTCGTTCCGAGGAACTAATCACAACATGCAGTTACCTAAACCAGCACACAGTAATCAAAACAAAGATTTCAGCAGGTGTTTTTTTCCCTCCTAGCGAAGCAGACTCGGTGGATAGGCTACCGAGATTCTGGAGACACTTGTGGTCGTAGTGACTACCTCCGTCATTGAAAAAAATATGATGTTTAGCGATACTCTTAGTCTCAACGGTAGGTGTTGTAGAATTGTAATATTACACTCAAGGATGTTCCTTAACGCCTTTTATTACATGGCTTGAATGAATGCTCCAATCAGAAGCCAACGTTCTGGTCATGTGAGTGGTCGCATGTCACAACAACGGACTGCTTCACTCAACAACAGACCTCCTTGCATGGACAAACGTAGCCTACACAACTGCAGAAAAATGAAAGCAGCATTGTTGTGTACTATTTCTGTCAGTTATTAGTTTATTTATTAATGTATTAAGCCATGTAATAAGCGGGATAACACCCTTCAAACCTCTGATATCTCCCGTTTGTTGGGTGTTATCCCTTACTTAATGCACTTCTGCAATACCTATTGGAACTATTGGGATCTATTGGAACTCATGCGACACCACAGGCGTGCACGAAATCAGGTGAAAGCACACCCTCTCGTGTTATATTGCTTAATTATATTACTATTACGGTTATTATTATTAGATTCATCAATATTGTAGTTGTTTAGCATTACCTATTTATGCAGCACATTATCTGGAACAAAGCTTTTTCGAATGCTTTTGATTCACTTGCTGCCAGTGCATTTTAACAGTTGTTCTTGCACCCTATCCATAGTCATATTCTATTTTAGCACAGGCATAATTTCTATTTAGCTCTTCCAGACACATCCTAATTATATTTAAATGTGCCTTTCTAAAAAAGAAAAAGTGTTTGTTTTGCACTCCGTCTCAATGCTTTTAATGTTTGCTGTAAAACACATTTCTGAAGCGTCGTTGCCGTGCCTACAGAACAGCGTGAAGACACAGCAGCTGTCAATTAAAGCTAACTAGCGAGTTAGAAGGAGCTCTGGTGAGTCACACACATTGTTCTGCCGCAGCAGCAGCAGCATGTTGTACAGCACATCCACAGATATGATATGGGAATGCTGCGCCTGTAACAAGCAGTGCTAATGCGGCCTTCAACATGACGGATTGCTCTACAACGCGTCACGTTAATGGCACAGAGAAAAGGGGGGGGGGGGGCTTGGCAAGATGGATTTGGGGTCCTCGACTGGCTGTTATGGAGGTCTCAATGAAACATGGCGTTATGAATTAAGGGGTGGGGAAAAGAAAAAAGAAAAGCCTGTCCCGTTCTAGCCTTACTTGATTGCAGGTTCGTAGTCCTGGTAGCTGAGAAATAAAATGAAAAATAGGAAATGAATATAAAAACTGAACACAAACAAACCAACCCTCCCAGGAAAGTGAAAAGGGATATTTCACAGGTTTTTTTCTTCAAAAGAGTGGTCTTCATGTGTGTAATATGTGGTTTTAGTTATTTTACATTTTTAGCAGTGAGCCTGGTGTCTCCCATGTCACCGATACTACAGTATTTCCTGCACTACGATTCCCACAATTCTTTGCTGCACTGCACCTCTTTCTGTATAGGGGGAGTGGCTATCTAGCTAAGAGTAGTCCAAGAAGTAGTGTTGAAGACAGACACAATGGTTTTAAAACCCACAACATATTACACATATAAAAGACTACTAGCAAGTGTGCTAAATGTTCTAAATGTCATTAATCGGTGAAACGACCATTTTAATCAAATAAAACATGACATGAAATGTACTCATCCATTGCAAATACACAAATACAGTATAAGGGGAAGGGAAAACCAATCCACACACAGGAGTTGGAAGGGTTGTATCAGTTTAGGAGAAAGAAGAACCCGTGTTCACAGGATCGACAACAACAACATCTGCATCCACGCGTAAAAGCCACGCCCCCTCTGTTCATTCACTTCGTCTCCCTCCCTCCCACGTACACACGCACACGCACACACAGTTATGGGAGGAGTAGATTGCGTTGCTGCGAGCGAGCAGCACGTCGCAAGCCTGTGTAGTATAGTAGCATAATTATCCGAGTTCACGGAAGTATCGCGCTCCTCCTCATAAATACTGGCAGACCTTAGCATTTTAGCCCGTTATAAATGGGCCAGGTGTGTGCGACAAAATAAATGATTTATGAAATTACCGGGGCAACCATTAAACATAATTTTCCCAGGGCTGTCTTAATGACCCGGCAGTCGGGGTACTTCATCATCACACCGACTGCCCCCTCCCCCCCCTCCCCCCGCTCCTCTCCCCCGCCCCTCGCCCCCCCCCCGCCGCACGGACGTGCACAAACACAAGCAGCGTGCGAGAGAGAGAGAGAAGAACAAACTGTTGACCTCCAACGCACAGCGGTTTTTCACTACCAGGGACGGTGGACGAAAGTACTCAAACAAAGTACATTCTGTGTAGGAACCCCTTTGGTGTTTTAAAGGTATTATAGACAACTTCTAAGTCTAAAAATATACTGTAACTATAACTATATTTTTTTGCCTTTTCCCCCTCTACATCACTTCTACTTTGATGCTGCGACTGTTTCCCTAAAGATGTACACTTGCTTTAACCCTGCAGAACTGTTGTTCTTGTAAACAAATCCTTTTCATCGGGTCCATGACAAGCCAGTGCAAGTGTGTGGGCAATGATGTCTTCCCTTCGTATTTAGGGTTTCTTCCTGGGGGCTGAACCTTTCCAGTCAAACATGCCAATGATAAAAATTTCAATATAGTGACATCACATGCTCAGCCCCTCCCCTAACTCCTCCCCCTTTATCATGCAACTAAAGCTGTGGGTGTGGCTTCAGTTCAGGTGGATCTCCACCCATCACCACCCACCAGGCAAACCAGGCATACTTAATGAACTGGTAGGGTGGAATCATAAAAAAAACACTGTACACTTTTTTTTTTGGAAAAAAAAAAATCTTACTCTTCATATAACAATAATACGTGAGGATCATGTTTTAGGGTAGAAAAAATCATGGCACGTCATATTTAAGTAAATGTTTCAGCGGGCACTGGATATGCCCGAGGTTAAAGCAAAACACATGTAAAAGCAGTGGAGTGGGGCGGTGGTCTGCATGTCCCGGATTATCGCCCTCCTTTAGAGATATCTCCAATATCTCCACATAAGACAGGTTTTGGGATAGAGACTGTGACTCCCACTGTGTGCAGCTTCTTGGCATCCACCCAAAACGACATAACGACTCTGACGAGATGCACTCCTCCGTGTGGACCGTAACGGTCTGGGGGCTCTGCTCAGAACGCCTGGACGCTATTAACACCCATCAATATTTATATCTTTAAAAGTCTTTAGAGGCGATCTTTCATCCCCTCCCCCTGGCCGGCTTCACCTGCTTCAGAGATTTTTTAGGGCAGGTTTTATTCATCAGCAGGGGTGTTTTTGCCGTTAGGAAGACTAGGTAGTTTCCTGGGGCGCCATGGAGGCGGGGGCACCGGGGCGATCCACAGACATGCTCTAAAACAGGGGTTTTCAACAGGTGGTCCGGGGGACCACCAGTGGTCCTTGAGATAATTCCAGGTGGTCCCCAGGCTAAATGATGGAAAGTTGGTTAACCAGATGTAACTCTTGAGAATGTAAAAATGAAACCAAATGGACCCTTGCGGGTCCATTTGGTTTCATTTTCACACTCTCAAGAGTTAAAATATTCATCATCTGAATTAGCACTATTTAATTAAGAAGTCTACACTGTTTTGTTTGCAAAATCCAGCCTGGAATTGTGAACAAAACGAAAAGAATTCTTTAGTTTTAGGTCTTTGTTGCTAAAATGTCATCAAATGGCGGTCCGTGGCTCAAATGCTGAATAAATGGTGGTCCCTGGTGTCGAAAAGGTTGAAAACCCCTGCTCTAAAAGGATCCTAGTCTAATAAGCCTCATGTGGATGTATACATTATAACTAGAATTGAACATTTAAAATGCATATAATATGTTCTTTAGTTTAAAAATAGTTTTACTCTGCCTGTCATAGGTATGAACACAGGAGATTACCAAACACAGGAGGCACAGGAGATTAGGGGGGGGCTCCAGGGAAAATCTTGCCTGGGGTTCCAAATTGCTTAGAAACGCCACTGTTCATCAGCCGTGGTTAAAGTCCGGTTATGAGTTGTTCATATACTGTATGTTTACCATGGAAACTAAAGGGTTTTTTTTTGGCGAAAGAAAGTCTGTTTAATAACAACACACTCTCCACTTATTTAGTAAAACAGAAAAACATAAATAATACATTTCTAGGTCACAGCCTCTAGAGCAGCACAGATACACATTCCACAAGTGAATTCCCCAGTTGTTTTCCTCTCACACTTTACAAAAAGTATTTATATAAAAGATGTTGATGGCACAGGCGAAGCCAACTGGGGTCATTTACGAAATTAGGTTGTTTCTCTTCTTTGTAATTATTTGTTATATTTGTGTCTTTGTTGTTATGTTTGTCATGACCTGAGTTGGCTTTGTCCGCAGCATAAATGATTATATATATAAGTACTTTAAGTACTGAATAGTCTATGAGGAAAATGAACGGGCAATTCACTTCTGGAACCAGGCGTCGTCGCGACAGGGGACGGGGCTGCAGTGTTCTATATCAACCAATCAGAGACAGAGACAGAGTACCCACTTCACTTCAGCTTAAAGGTTAGTGTTCCACTCTGTTTACTTCCATTAACAGCAATATATTCCGCATGCTGTACCTCCAGACCATCCATTCTTGAGTGTCCAGCCCTGACGCGGCCCAGCCTATTTTCGGATGTTCATTGTGTCCTTCTCTCGCATCGCTGCCGTCATCCAACCGTTTGCAGTGACAGGCTAACGGTAGGAGCTAAAGCTAACACTGCGTACTGTTGTCATTACAACATCCTGTGTAATTAACACGGATGTAAAGTTGACACATCATAGAATGGAAGTGAGTGTATCATAGTGGCAACCAGGGGCGGGTATAAAAATTCCCAATTGGGGGGGGGGGGTATGGGGACGGCTTCATCGCCCGCGTCAATTCGCGCCCATACAATTTTCGATTATGGGACTTTTAATGGGAAAGTAAGCAACAATAATAGCCTAACATCAGTTGTTGTTGAAGTGAAGCCAAAGGTCTGACTCAGAGAGTTTTCTGTTTTGAATGATGAAATGCTGTTGGTTTAGTGGTGCCACAATTGTAGCTAGTTAGTAGCAGTAGTAGTGTTTCAAATCATTTTAAATATAAGCACTTTAATTTGAAATACCTTTGAAATTAGGGTTGTTTTGCATGCCATCATGTTTGGTGGGGCAGTCAGGGCATTTAGGGGGGCATCCCCCCCCCCCCCCATGCCTAGATCCGCCCCTAGTGGCAACCAAGATGTAGGCCTACTACGGTCCTTTAACACTAATTTCTGCAACACATTGTGAGCTTGTACATGAGACCGACTGTACTGTATTTTAAAATACAGACACAGACAGCGAGACTCTTATATAATGTATGGCTGTAGACTCCTGCAGGCCCCCGCCGTTAAAAAAATAAAATAAATCTTAAGAAAAATGCCGAATGCCACCGCGGCGATGCCACTTGAGCTGCCGTTCTGCAATGGCACCCCTGCTGAGTAAAAGGCTCTCGGATGCACACGAAACATCAAAGTTTGTGAAGCGCCGCGCTGTGACGATCGTGAAGCAGAAAATGTCACCCCAAAAAAAAAAACAGAGAAAAGGACTCTAACGTCGGTGTCAAATCGCTGCCAATTTTCTTTTGAAATTACCCAATTAGTGGTTGAGAGATGCATTTCGAATGGCAAGAGTCATTCAAGTGTGAGATTGTGATTGGTCAATTAAGCCTCCGTGAGGTGTGTTTGTGAAGGCATGTTTTTGCCCCCTGTTTTCAGAGAGGCAAAAAATGTGAATAATATGCAATCAGCTCAGTTGTGTTAAGCATTTAACCAAAGGCTGGGTGTTAAAAGCAGAAAGTAGTGGTGGGACTTGATAAAAAATAATAATTCATTTGAAGTTTTCTAATTAATTCATCTCAATTAATCGCACAGTCAATATTTGACCTGGGAAGCATTTTTTTGGTTAATGAGTGTTTTTTTTATAATGAAAATTTCCCATCATCCAATGGGCCAATTAAAGCAGTCTGATTGGCTGGAACCTTCTGTATATCCCATCCAAACACGCACTGAAAATCCACCATCAGCATACTGGTTGGCCGCCTTTTTTTAAGCCCTGAGACCACATGTGACAGGTTATTTAGAGGTTAAGGGTTAGATAAGGGCTTAGGGCCCTGATACACCTAGCAACGTTTTGATCAATATCAACTAGCAATGTCAACATCAACGGGCAACAAGATGAGACACATGGCAACAGGCAACACCTCACATTAAAAGGGGAATTCCACCCATTTTCATTTTTTCCTGAGAGTGTACAAATGTGAACCAAATGGACCCTAGCGGGTCCATTTGGTTCCATTTGTACACTCTCAGAAAAAAAGAAAGCCTTAGTTTGCATTGAATCATTTTCACCCAACTGCCACCCAACTCAAAATGTTCATTTAGCGAAATAAAAGTTACAAAATCCCTGTTTTTGTCCACCGCAGTGAAACAGCAGCAGCAGCGATGGTTTCAGAAAAGTTTTATCTGTGGGAGTCTAGGAGAAAGGATCACATGACGCCAAGGAGGGCTGTGATTGGAGGATTCTGAAATGTTGACCAGTAGAGGGCGCTAATGATCTGACTTTTCTGAACAACCAGGAGTTGATCATTTTCTATAGAAAGGTGAAAAGTCAACGTTGATAGTTGACGTTGCTTGTTGATGTTGCTCAAAACATTGCTAGGTGTATCAGGGCCCTTAGTAATGGGAGGGCGAAACAATGGGAGTTCGGGTCAATGGGAGGTTACACTGATCAAAATCAATTAAAGTTTCACAAAGGTTTTGATGCATTTCTATATTTCTGTCCATAATTTTTTTTTTTAAGAAACGGTGTCAAAATGTTCATCTATTTCTCATCAAGACATCCACCATGTCCATAAATCTTGCCCTCTACCCACTTCTCGTTCGATGTGCAGCATCAATTCCTACAACACTGAACTGCGTATCAAACGTTACAGCTAGCTGACTGCGTCTGAGATTGAGGGGAATAGAGGGACAACACATCAAACACGACATCTACCCTATTCTAACATCTCCCACTGAGAATAGTCTTACCAGTGCCACTCCACAATAATACAGCCATCATAATAACGGTAGCTAGAAGGAAAACGAAAGAAAAAAATGGAAAGATAATAAACAATACATAATAAAACATAGCATGCAGAAATAATAGTTCAAATAATAATGAAGACGTGACAAAAAAGAGCTACAAAGTGAAATAACGAGAAAATGAGACAGAGAGTAAGAGACAGAGACTGAACTGTATCATTCATTCATTAAAAGAAAGTGGCATGATGCAATTTGAACAGAAAATGTGACATCAAAACACTAATAGGGAACACACACACAGATGAAGAGGAGAGAACACCTCATTAAGCTCGGCGCCATCGTCTCACGTACACAACCGGGGCGACTTTAAACCGGCCTTGAACCACGTACGCGCCACCAGCATCAGCCCGCCATCGACTCAATTTCCCTCTGATAAATGGCTTCCCGTTCGTTCATAACAACAACATGTAGTTTTGAGAGACCGGGTTTATTTAATGTTGGGGGATGATTTAGAATTAATGGTCGGATCATTACAGCCACAGACATTAAGCCATTCTGAACGGGCTGCGCCTTTAGGTGTTTTAGCTATTGAAAAATATCAGATCCACAAGCTCATAGCGCGCCACCGAGTGGCGCGCTATGAGCTTGTAGGTCTGATATTTTTGAAATATTGTGAACATTTTACCTGGACAAAAATGTCAGGAACTAAACTTTAGTTCCTCCAGGGACAATTTGTTTTAGTTTGGGGTACAACATTTTAGTTCAGGGACAAGATCTTAGTTCCAGAGAATGAATTGTATTCCCAGAGGCACACATTTTGTTCCAGAGACAATATTTTAGTTCCAGGGAAAATATTTTAGTTCCAGAGACAACATTTTAGTTCCATAAACAATATTTTAGTCCCAGGGACAATATTTTAGTTCCATAAACAATATTTTAGTCCCAGGGACAATATTTTAGTCCCAGGGACAATATTTTAGTTCCATAAACAATATTTTAGTTCCATAAACAATATTTTAGTTCCATAAACAATATTTTAGTTCCAGGGACAATATTTTAGTTCCATAAACAATATTTTAGTTCCATAAACAATATTTTAGTCCCAGATACAATATTTTAGTTCCAGGGACAATATTTTAGTTCCAGATACAATATTTTAGTTCCAGGGACAATATTTTAGTTCTAGGGACAATATTTTAGTTCCAGATACAATATTTTAGTTCCAGGGACAATATTTTAGTTCCAGATACAATATTTTAGTTCCAGGGACAATATTTTAGTTCCAGGGACAATATTTTAGTTCCAGGGACTATATTTTAGTCCCAGGGACAATATTTTAGTTCCAGAGACAACATTTTAGTTCCATAAACAATATTTTAGTCCCAGGGACAATATTTTAGTTCCAGAAACAATATTCTAGTTCCAGGGACAATATTTTAGTCCAGGGGTTTTCAAACTTTTTGATACCAGCATTTGAGTCACGGACCACCATTTGAGAACATTTTAGCCCCACAGGACCCCAAAACTAAAGATATCTTTTGCAATTGTCCATCTTCTAGTTGTGTAGACTCGGGCTAATTCAGATGATGAATATTTTAACTCTTGAGAGCGTGAAAATGAAACCAAATGGACCCGCAAGGGTCCATTTGGTTTCATTTTTACGTTCTCAAGAGTTACATCTGGTTAACCAACTTAGCTGGGGACCACCTGGAACCCTCTCAGGGACCAATGGTGGTCCCCGGACCACCTGTTGAAAACCCCTGTTTTAGTCCTCCATTCAGGACTTCCATTTGGCCTCAATACAGAATGGCTTAAAAAAAATAAGCTCTGGATAGGAACGATGCGGAGTGTTGTTCACAGCACAGCGGCTTGGCTTGGCTGCGCAGCCAATGATGCTTATCGCTATGGATACCATAACCGACGCGTCTTCATAACAACCAGCCAATGAATGCGTCACCCAGGCCCCAGGATTGATTACTTCCTCCGGCGTGGGTGACACAGAGCAGCCCAACGCTCTAATGACAGGAAATAGCAACCATAGACTGCTCTATAGCCATGACTTCAGAACGGGCTCATTTGTTAAAAAACAAAACTAAGTTCATAATAATAGCAAGCAGAACGGAGGGGTGTAGACTTGATTTTGAAATACTGTACACCTATAATGCGCAGTGTTGGGACATGTGCACTATGTAACTCAATATATTACATAATATATTACCAAAATGCAGTAACTTGTAATATAAATATATTACTTAACAAAAACAATCTAATATATTATACTTTTCTTTCTGCATTACTGCATTACTTTCAATATTACTTTCTGTCAATCTGTGTCGTTGAAAATGTTCTTGTGAAATTTACAGAAGTTAAATAATTACTTATTTTCTATAATTTGTCATCAAATTATTTATTCAGGAGTGACGTTTTTTTTCAAGTTGATTTCATATGGATTTCCCAGATAGCCAAGTGCGCTTTCTTTATTGCAGCTATGCCACTGGCCTACACAATATTTGATTAATAGTGACACTAAATATTTAATTATATATTTTGCACAACATTTTTCTTTTAAGTAATATGTAATAGTAATATTAATATATTACACTTGCTCAGACAGCAATATTATAATACAATATATTGCTTTAAAATGAAGGTAATAAGTAATACATTAACAAGGGTATAGTAATATTCCCAACACTGGTAATGCGCACTGTACACATTGGCACTTCAGAGGGTGATCACTGGCACATGTGAGACAGAGATGATTTTTTTATTTAAATATACTGTATATAAAATATTGTATGTGTACAGTTAAAGGTATTATAGTCAACTGTTTAACGCTTGCCGTTTTCCCCGCTACGTTGCTTCTACTTTGATGCTGCAGCTGTTTCCCTGCAGACAGACACTTGCTTTGCCCAGAACTTTATTGTTGTCAAAAATCATGTTGACAAGGTGGTGCTAATGCGTGTGGGGAGGTGTGTGTGTGTGTGTGTGTGTGTGTGTGTGTGTGTGTGTGTGTGTGTGTGTGTGTGTGTGTGTGTGTGTGTGTGTGTGTGTGTGTGCTGTGTGTGTGTGTGTGTGTGTCTGTGTGTCTGTGTGTCTGTGTGTGCGTGTGTATTGAAGAGAAAAACAAAGATTGCTGTGCGGATGTACAATCAGTATGTCATTTTGATGGGGTGTAATAATTAAACATACTGTCGATAGGGCATGGCGACTATTAAAAAAATAATAAAGGCACGGCACATGCCTACCCCTGCTGTACCAATAAAAAAAGAGATTTGAAATTTGTCAAACATATCAGGAAAGAAAGAAAGAAAGAAAGAAAAAAGAAAGAAAGAAAGAAAGAAAGAAAGAAAGAAAGAAAGAAAGAAAGAAAGAAAGAAAGAAAGAAAGAAAGAAAGAAAGAAAGATTTGCATTTTAACAGAGCTGTCAGAAATGGCAGTCCTTTCTGTTGTACACACAACAGCACGATGGCACAGGAGCACTGGCTCAGTGCGTTTGTCTACGTGTGCACACTTGGGGCGCTCATACGTGTGAATGATGGACCCTGGCCCAACTTCAGATGCCAGATGAATGAGCTCTGACAAGAACCACGCAGCGTGGCATTTTCTACACAGAGCCTCCACTAAACACACACAGGACTGTGGACTGGAGAGGTCAGGTCTTTAGCATGGAGTGCAGGACCACTGTGATCAATCATACAAGCTCCACCCGTCAATATGCTAGAGTAAAAGCAATGCATCTGCCACAGCGCAACGCAATGTCATTTCATTTTTGTTGCATTTTTCAGTGATCTGAAACATTTCAGTTTATTGTGGTTTTAGTCAAAAGAAAATGTAAACCATTTGAACCACACAGGAGATTTAGAGCAGGGGTTTTCAACAGGTGGTCCGGGGACCACCTGTGGTCCTTGAGAGGGTTCCAGGTGTGGTCATTGAGAGGGTTCCAGCTAAGTTGGTTAACCAGATGTAACTCTTGAGAGCTTAAAAACGAAACCAAATGGACCCGCAAGGGTCCATTTGGTTTCGTTTTTACGCTCGTTTTTAGCCAAAATGGCTAATTCATCTGAATTAGCCATTTTGGAATGTATGTTTTGCTCGTTTTTGTTTCCCAAATCCAGGCCGGAATTGTGGACAAAAGCAAAATAAAATCTAAAGCTAAAATATCCTCAAATGGTGGTCCGTGGCTCAAATACTGAATAAATGGTGGTCCCTGGAGTCAAAAAGGTTGAAAACCCCTGGTTTAGAGGCTGTATATACTGCAGATAGCCCTAATGACGGTATGGTGAGAAATAATCTACCATTCAACCCCCATTACAATAGCCCTGTTACTGTAATCCAGTTGATACATTTTAAAATGTTGTTAAGTTACTTTTTCTCGTAATCTGATTACGTAATCCCATCACATGCAATCCGTTACTTCACAACCCTAACCCTTTGTAGGGTTTATCCAACTGTCCAATGCCAATCCAAATAGTTTAGGAACTGTTGCCATGCAGGTTACCGGTAAGTGTCCGCCCTGAAACTGGGAGGTCAGGGTTCTATTCTTGGCTGGGTCATACTAAATACTTTAAAAAATAGCACCCAATGCCTCCCTGCTTGGCACTCAGAATCAAAGGGACGGATTGTGGGTCAAATCAACTAATATACAGTAATTTTCAAGCACGGCTCAAGAGATGGGTCAAAAACTGGTAACGTGAGTGACTGATGATACGACTTTCACCCTCCCTCTGCTAACATTCCTATTGGTTAACATATCCCCTAAGAACTCCCCTAAGACAAATTCTGTTATTTTCCGAGTGTGACACCCGAGCACACTCAAGCATGAAAAGACAACAAACAAACAAAAAAAAAAATAATGCAAAAACAACCACCACCACAAACAACAAAAAGTATATTTGTCCTCTGATCCTATCTGATGGAACTCAGTCCAAGTAGACCCGGCTGGGTGAACCTGGTGACTCTTTCCAGATCAGTAGTATTTTTTTCTTTTTCTTTTTCCATTGCTATTGGGAAGGCTGACAGCAGTTTGGGAGTGCCACAGCAGTGCTAACTGATCTGAGAACACAAGGTCTGCTAGACTATAGCCATGTCGAGAGCAGTTATCTCCCTCTCTCTCTCCCTCTCTCTCCACACACACACCTACCACAAAGCATAGATTACTATTCAGGAAGAGATGTCACAGCTAGTTCACACAGCACAATCCTCTGGAACCAAGCTAGCTTCACTGCACCAGCCAGCGTGTGTGTGTGTGCCAGGGGTGGATCTAGGCATTGGTATGGGGGGGCAATGGCCCCCTAAATTCCCTGACTGCCCCACCAAGCATGATGTCATGCAAACGACCCAAATTTAAAATATATTTCAAGTTAAAGTGCTTATAATTAAAATGATTCGAAACACTACTACTACTGCTGCTAACTAACTACAATTGTGGCACCACTAAACCAACAGCATTTCATCATTGAAAACAGAAAACTCTCTGAGTCAGACCTTTAGCTTTATGCATGCTGCGTGTCTGTTGCGACTTCAACAACAACTGATGTTATTATTGATGCTTATACTTGCCTAATATAAGTCCTGTAACTGAAAATGTTATGGGCCGCCCCCAATAACATTTTCTCCTGCCCCCCAATTGGGAAATGTTACATCCGCCCCTGGTGTATGTGTGTGTGTATGCGTCAACCAGAGCGTGAATGAAGTTGTACAAACTTGTACATCTGCCGTCCTCAGTGTACAGTAATATAATTCAGGCTTTAAGGATAAGCGCAAATAAAAAAAACAAACAAACACACAGAGCAGCCCGGGTCGTCACGGCATTGGGATGTCACCGTACAAAACAGCAGCAGCAGCAGCAGCAGCAGCAGCAGCAGCAGCAGCAGCAGCAGCAGCAGCAGCAGCAGCAGCAGCAGCAGCCGGCATCACAGCCGTGAATAAACACAACAACACATCCAGACTTCACAGTGGCTTCACAGAAAAAAAAAGAAGAGGCAGGGGCAGCCAGAGCACAGCCACCGTGTCTTAACCAAAGAATCAACAAAAACAACAGCTTTGTCTTAGAGTTTTTTTTTTTTTTACTCAATGCAGCAGGGCCAGATGTAATATTATTTCCCAATTGGCGGGGCAGGCGAAAAATGGCATGAGGGCGGCTTCATCGCCTGTGTGAAGCAACATGGGCGATGAAGCCGCCCTCATGCCATTTTCATTTTTTTTTTTTTAGTTCTGTGACTCACAAGATTTATACCTTGTACGGGAGTTGTATTAGGCAAGTATAAGCATCAATAATAACATCAGTTGTTGTTGAAGTTGCAACAGACACGCAGCATGCATAAAGCTAAAGGTCTGACTCAGAGAGTTTTCTGTTTTCAATGATGAAATGCTGTTGGTTTAGTGCTGCCAGAATTGTAGTTAGTTAGTAGTAGTAGTAGTGTTTCAAATCATTTTCATTATAAGCACTTTAATTTGAAACATATCTTTCAAATATGGGTTGATGCATGCCATCATGTTTGGTGGGGCAGTCAGGCATTTAGGGGGGGTTTTGCCCCCCCCCCCCCCCCCCCCCCCCCCCCCCCCCCCCAAGCCAACGCCTAGTCCGGCAATGCAGGTTGTTTCATCTGATTTCGATTTCATTTGACGGTCATAAAAATGTTATACTTCGTTGTTTCAAATTTTATACCTCCTCGCTCGACCGCAAAGTTAAACATTGTTTCTTTTTTGTACGGATGAAACCAGAGGTCAGTACGTGGGACGTGCTTGTTAGAGCCGGCAGTCCTTTAACTGGAATTGGAGGGCAACGCCGCCATAGCTAAAAACCACCCGCAGCGGGAGCTTCCATAGAGTTTAATAGCGTGAGGATGCGATGTCCCCGAAGTATGCAACATTATCGACAATGCAAATTACCTTCCCCGAGGTTTTATATTTGTCCTTTAATGCGCACACCCCACAACGCCGGCTCTCATAAACACCGTAGCTAGTGGGCAAACCTATCCGGTTTTATTACAGGCTCCTTCAAAATGTAATATTAGTCCGAAAGGCGAGACCGAGACGGACCTGCACGTACCGTACATACACACACACACACGCACACAACACACACACACACACACACACACACACACACACACACACACACACACACACACACACACACACACACACACACACACACACACACACGCACACAACAATATGAATATTCATCTGCACTCTGCTGACACAGAGATAACTCCAGGTTAATTATGCCAGATTGTCTCCTGGCCTTTCCTCTGTTGAAGAGGAGCGTGCTCTTCAGGCCATAATGATGGACGTCCTTGCTAGAATAGCTGTCCTGTCTTAACCCAAAGGATGACACACAAAACCATCCTCAACCTTCCAGGATCACGGAGGTGAGGGTTATTTGCCCGCAGGGGGCTCACGCGGTTTCCTTGGCAGCCGCAAGAAAAGAAAAGGAAGATGTTCACGGGGCACTCGAGGCCATCTCCTTTTTCTTTCCTTTTCATTTCACGCGTTCAGAAACACCTTGTGTTTGGCCTGAGAAAAAGTGGAATAGCATAAAACTGTCGTCGCAACAAATCAGGCCCACTACTAGTATAAAAAAATACGAAGAAAAAGAAGAAGGGAGACGTGGTCTGTGCAAGGTTGAGATTCTACACCGTGATTAATTGAAGCGGCAGACCCCTGTCGCTGCCTTGGAGCAGTCTTCTTTGCAGCCGTAACCTGAAGACTGCAGGGCCAAACTACTCTGTTTCTAATGGGAAACCTGACTGATGAGTGAGTGCGCTCTTACTTGATGTTGTCCAGGCAGCCGGAATCCGGTTTTAAAATAGCCGTGTGATGGAACATCTTGTAGAGAGCGATGCCCAGGAAGATTATGTTGAGCTGAGACAGAGGGGAAAGGAAAGGGGACAAAAGGGGGAAGTGGAGAGAGAGAGAGATGGAGAGAAAGGGCACAGAGTTCAGACACTTTTGAACAATCCCTTGTTTAAATTAGTTTTTTTTTCTTCTTATATATAGTTTTTATACCACGATTTTGTACCCCATTTTTTTCACGCAGTGCCAATTGCTAGTGTGATCCTGGATCCTCTACACAGCCTCCGCCAAACCCGGTGAGGCAGCGGACTGCCCTCATGCTTCCTTCAATGCATGAGGAGTCCAAGCTGCCTTCTTTTCACCTGGCAGGGGGGAGTTTCCTTTGTTGGACGTAGCGTGAGGAAGGAACATGTTATTCCAACCAGTTCCTGCCCCCTCCATTCCCGCTAGGGACGCCGCTCCGTCCGGGCGCCTGATGGAGTGGCGTCCCTAGCGGGAATCGAACCCCGGACCTTCTAGCTGTGACCACATTTATTAAGATCACCTAAAGATCACCTATGCCTCTTTATGGCTCCTAAGATGAATACTAGGATCCATAAATGAGGCAAGGCTGAAGTCTCTCCATTGGCTTGAACTGAGAGGCATTTTTTTCCTCTGGGAAAGCAAACTTAAAACCATTTTGTACCAGTTTCATTGTTGTTTCATTGATTTTGTGTGTATGCTGCTTACATTATTTCTTTTAAAGTCATTAAGACATTACCAAAGCTGAATAATTGAGTCAGCGTTGGCTAAACCTCAACTGCACTATTATTAAGAGTCCTCTTGCAGATACAATTTAATTTGAAAATGCAGCCACTTTTATGACTTGTGTAATCCTGCTCAATGGCTCGTTCAGCTTGTAAAACAGCGAGGCGGTGATTTCTGGCGAAAATAAGATAAAATAAAATAATAATCAGCTCTGCGGCTTTCACCCGGCTGCACAACGTGTAATGCAAGTCTGTGCAGCGTTTTGATTGGGTCTTTTTTCTACATCTTTTCAACATGAATGGCAGTGAATGTTGGAAAAGAGGTTTATGATTCTGGCAGGGAAATCAGTTAAAGCAGGGGTTTTCAACCTTTTTGACACCAGGGACATGGTATCATTTAGTAGTGTATTAATGGCATTGGGAATAAAATATGTTACAGATGAGCATTTAATGACTTGTAAAAACTAAAAACTAACAAAAAAACAAGATGTGGGCATGCACACGCTCTACAGTGGACAGACAAGCAACAGGTCAACATGGTCGCCCCACTCGATCCTAATTGGAGGTAGCCACCCGAAAGAAAGAAAGAAAGAAAGAAAGAAAGAAAGAAAGAAAGAAAGAAAGAAAGAAAGAAAGAAAGAAAGAAAGAAAGAAAGAAAGAAAGAAAGAAAGAAACCCTAACCCTAAGAAAGAAAAATTCTATAGCCTATCATTTCATGATATTAAATTTGTGTCCTGACATTGTGGTGATTTTGAGGGGTTTAAACCTAATATAATCTCCTACTCAACATATTTGGCTTAATGGCAGGCATACATTTTGTCCAACATCTGTTCAATACATTGCATTACGTAAGACCAGTGTTCTCCTGTTTCACTGATGGGATCATAGGATACATATTCTATTTTCCTCCCGTATTTCTCCCTCCAAGAATCAGTTTGATCACAAAAGATGGTTTGTCCAATGCAGGGCTTGACGCTAATACTTGCCCGCTTGCCCGGGGCAAGTAAAAAAAAAAAAGGTGGGGCAAGTGTGCAACTTAGTGCACTATAACACAACACAAGATAAATTTGTCTTGTCTTGAAGGCAGTCATTGCACTGTACCTCTGTGTCTTTCCCTGCTTTCTAGCTATCTCTACCTATCTCTCTCCCAGGTTCATTTGGTTCCAAACTATCATTTTGCTGGGGTCAGGGACCACTGGGTCTGTGACCACTATGGGCTAATTAAGATGATGAATTCTAACTCTTGAGAGCGTAAAAATGAAAGATGTAACTCTGTAATTAAGATCCCTACACCAGTGACCCCACTATAGCACTGAAATTAGGAAAAGGCTCCTGGCAGAAAATCTAGTGCTTTTTGGCTGGTGGGTTGGGGTGAAATTGATTGACAGGCGCCAGAGATAAACCCCTCATTTTTCACCATTTTTTTACTCCTATGACAGTGGTTTTCAACCAGTGGTCCCCAGGCTAAATGATGGACAGTTGGTTAACCAGATGTAACTCTTTGAGAGTAATTCTTTGAGAGTAAAATGAAACCAAATGCATCTGCAAGGGTCCATTTGGTTTCATCTTTACACTCTTAAGAGTTAAAATATTCATCATGTGAATTAGCCCCAAGTCTACACAATAAGAAAATGTAGAAGATTAATGGTCATTTAGATCTGTATGTTTATCTAGCGCATTCTAGTGAATTTTGCCACTAGTGCATTTTGTATTTTGGCAGTTGGCAACACTGCCCTACACTGACCATGATGTGTCAGTACCCATATATAGATATTCTTGTGGAATAATTTTCAGAGGAAAATAAAGTGACTGACTCACAAGGAATGGAGGGATGAGTGTATTGTGAGTGATTATCCCAAAACTAGAGCATGAAAGAGCATTATGCATGTTTGCATTCAGAAACACCATCTAATCTGGGCTAGAAGCCCGTGCACGAGGCTGAGGGTGTGTGTGTGTGTGTGTGTGTGTGTGTGTGTTGTGTGTGTGTGTGTGTGTGTGTGTGTGTGTGTGTGTGTGTGTGTGTGTGTGGACGGATGTAACATTTCCCAATATCATTTTTCGGTTACAGGACTTATATTAGGAAAGTGCATATGCATCAATAACAACATCAGTTGTTGTTGAAGTTGCAACAGATACACAGCATGCATAAAGCTAAAGGTCTGACTCAGAGAGTTTTCTGTTTTCAATGCAGTGTAGTGGTGACACACTTGTACTTAGTTAGTAGCAGTAGTAGTGTAAATATAAGCACTTTAATTTGAAATATCTTTGGGTTGTTTTGCATGCCATGGGGGGCCCTCCCCCCATGCCCATGCATAGATCCGCCCTGGTGTGCGCGCACGTGTGTCTGTGTGCATGCGTGCGCGTGTGTGGGCTCATGTCTGTGCCTTTGCAGTGTACCGTACCCGTTGATGGGGGTTGTGCGCAGCAACAGCGGCATTCTCTTTGTTTCTATTTACTTGATTAATCTGTCAGATTTTAGTTGCTTATATGATACATTTATTAATGCCTTAAAAAAAAAAAAAAAAAAATCCATTTAATTCTTCATGCTCTGCGACTCGCCTACCGTCGCGACGGCGGCAAATTATAAGCACATCCACCATGGCAATGGATGAAGGAGAAGAGATCCAATTTATATAAACACTGCGTCGTCCACAGAGGTTATCTTAACACCACTGCATTAATTCCGCCCCGAGGAGGAAACGTGCTGCAAGATGGCGTCCCTAAGTGATGTACTGTACTTGATTAGCCTAGAAAATACCCACAACTATTTGTCAGCTGAGCACAATGTCCAGGCAAGGACACCCCTAGTTACGTCTGCTGTTAACATGTACTGTATAGTGTGTGTGCTTGCTTGTGTTAGTGTGCACTTAAGCACTTTGTTTGTACTCTCATTAGGAAGAATTCGGATACCTTGTCCAAAAGTTTTCAGGCAAGCTTTTTATAGTAAAAAGAGCACATCTACTAGCTCACAATGCGTCACATTTCAGTCACTATTATAGCTATAACACTATGGGCTCCATTTTCGTTACATGCTAAACCCCTTATTCATTTTTACAATTTTGAAAAACTTTTTGGGAATATTGCAACATGTCAATCAATTAACACGTTGTGAACTTGTAGACTGGCCATTTGAACTACTGAAAAATGTTTTTTTTAAATAGTTTAAAAAGGCAAAGAAGTTAAGGGATAAGGGGTTTAGCGGGAACGAAAATGGAGCCCTATAACTTTTGCCTTTATTGCCTTGCATTTTCGGTTACCGGTAGTTTTACTAGGCATGTATCAATAATAACATCAGTTGTAAAGGTCTGACTCAGAGAGTTTTCTGTTTTCCATGATGAAATGCTGTTGGTTTAGTGGTGACACAATTGTAGTTAGTAGCAGTAGTAGGGTTTCAAAGGATTTTAATTATAAGCACTTTAATTTCAAATATCTTTGAAATTTGGGTTGTTTTGCATGCCATCGTGTTTGATGGGGCAGTCAGGGCATTTAGGGGGGGCATTGCCCTCCCATGCCCATACCTAGATCCGGCCGCGCAGCGGACGCCGCCTTTTCACAGCCAGTACTGTGGCTGGAAAGGCGCACGAACGAACGAACGGAAAATAAAACGCGGAAAGTCGAAGTACACAGGGGAGTGGAAAGGTGTTATGCCCGGCGGCGACGAAGAAAAAGCAGCAATAAGAGTCGAAATGGGAGCAGGAAAAAAAAATCAATCATAACGCATGGATTACTTCAAGAAAGACCCCTCTCACCCCCACCCCCACCACCCTATACACCAATAACACCAGCACCAACACCATTCAGTGAGTGTAATGGTCGACGAAGTACAGTACAGGGGGGGGGGGGGGGGGGGCAATGCCCCCCTAAATACCCACTCTGCCCCCCCAAACACGATGCCATGCAAAACAACCCAAGATATTTCAAATTAAAGTGCTCATATTTAAAATGATTTGAAACACTACTACTGCTACTAACTAACTACAGCTGTGTCACCACTAAACCAACAGCATTTCATCATTGAAAACAGAAAACTCTCTGAGTCAGACCTTTAGCTTTATGCATGCTGCGTGTCCGTTGCAACTTCAACAACAACTGATGTTGTTATTGATGCTTTACTTGACTAATAAAAGTCCTGTAACCGAAAATGGTATGGGTGCGACTTCATCGCCCGTGGCGAAGCGACACAGGCGATGAAGCCGCCCCCATACCATTTTTGGTTACAGGCCTCGAACATGCCCCCCCCAAATGGGACATGTTCGATCCGCCCCTGGTGGAACCCCACACGTGGAATACAGTGTATTCTCAACAGGGCGAGGGAGGCAGGGTTAGAGAGAGAGAGAGAGAGAGAGAGAGAGAGAGAGAGAGAGAGAGAGAGAGAGAGAGAGAGAGAGAGAGAGAGAGAGAGAAAGAGAGAGAGAGAGAGGTTGTGAAAGAAGGGGAGCTAAAAAGAGAGAGAAAGAGAGAGATCTCCACGGACCATTTAAGCGGCGACCCGCAGGCTAAGCAGGGTTAATGAGCAGAAGGGGGACATGCTTACCATAATTATCAAGGTTGCCGGTCCTATGAAACTCCAAATGAAGTAGGTGTCCAGGCGAAGCCAGCAACTGCAATTAGAAAGAGATGGAGGGAGGGAGAGAGAGAGGGAGAGGGAGAGAGAGAGAGAAAGAGAGATTATCAAGGGGAAGGCATTGGATGACAGGCGACAGATGGAGAGAGAGTGAGGGAGAAAGGGACAGAAAAAGGGACAGAGCGCGGGGTTTGAGGGTTAGATTTGTATTGTCCTGCTCGGAGGATAAACATACATCAAGCGGCGAGGTTGGAGTGACATGTTGGAACGTTGGTATACCTCAAATATCACAGCACCCCCATGGGGGACGATCGAAGGAAGGAAGGAAGAGTTATGGCTGTCACTGCCAGGATTTTTTTTCAGGGCGAGGTTCAGAGATTCTGAGGGTATTTTCGGCTTTTTTTTTTCTCGTGTCAATGACAGAAATAATGCCACTTTTTTCGATGGATAGATGAGCAGTGCTGGGCAGTAACTACTGAAGAGAAATACTATAATATTAATTCCGAATTGTCCCGAATAGATGACCGTGGTTATAAGACGATTTTTCAAGACTCACTTGTGTAAAAAGAACATTGAATGTAAAATAATATAGTCTGCAAATATAAGAAGACTCTTTATTTTTTTAGGATATTTCTATTAGAAAAAGAACAATGTTTTGTTGCGTGTTGGCTTGGAATCATTTTATTTAAAATGTTGAGAGAGACTTCTTGATGGAAAACATCATGATTGAAAACAAATTATGATTGAAAACAATTGGCTTCAGTTTTAAAAGTAGCAGAGCTAAACATGGTTATGCTTCCCTTTTTTTGTTTAGGCCAAAAGTAATATAAAAGTAATTTGTAATATATTACTAATATATAAGTAAAGTAATATTAGTAATTTTGTAAGGAGTAATAAGTAACATACTACTTTCAATATTACTTATTACTTCCAATATTGCCCAGCACTGTGGATGACATATAGACTTAAAGGGGAATTCCACACATTTTCAAAAAAATTCCTGAGAGGGTACAAATGGAACCAAATGGACCCGCTAGGGTCCATTTGGGGTCTGAAAGAAAAATCATTAACATGGTGATGTCATCAAATGTATTTCATTTTTTGGAAATACAGAATTGGGGGGAACTTTTTTCTTCATGTCCACACAACATCTCTAAGGTATATTAATGACATATTAAAATGTTGAAAATGGCTGGAGTTCCCCTTTAATCACAATGGGATATACAGCCAAACATCACTACGGCTGTGTGAGAGCTATAATCTAGTCTGCTTAGCGAGGTGTTAAGGTCAATTACATTCCTGACTAGACCAATACATGATGGTAAATTACGGTCACTGGTAATCGTTTACGGACAGATCGTTCAATTATTCCTCATTGGCATTAACGCGTTCCTCGACAAAGTGTCTCGCGCTCAACCCCACCAGTACGACTCTGTAGAACGACGCCAAACAATTACGTCAATAATTCAAATGACATGCCCTGACTTGACCTCTTCCCACTTCAAGTGATCCAGGGCCAGATCTAGAGGGGGGCCAGGGTGGCCAGAGCCCACCCAAATGTGCATCCTGTTTGCCCACCCAATGCAAGGTAATATCAGTGCTTTTCATCAGTGGTTCGGGGACCACCAGTGGTCCTTGAGAGAGTTGTGGAAAGTTGGTTAACCAGATGTAACTCTTTGAGAGCGTAAAAATGAAACCAAATGGACCCTTGCGGGTACCATTTGGTTTCATTTTTTACGCTCTCAAGAGTTAAAATATTCATCAACAGAATTAGCCCAAGTCTACAAAACTTGAGAATGTAGAAGATTAATGGTCATTTTGATCTGTATGCTTGTTTTGTGTTTTGTTTCTCGAAATCCAGCCTGGAATTGTGAACAAAAGCAAAATAAAATCATTAGCTTTGTGCGCATGTGGGGCTGAAATGGACCCTTGCGGGTCCATTTGGTTTCAATTTCATACTCTCAAGAGTTAAAATATTCATCATCTGAATTAGCACTATTTAATTAAGAAGTCTACACTATTTTGTTTGCAAAATCCAGCCTGGAATTGTGAACAAAACCAAAAGAATTCTTAAGTTTTAGTTATTTGGGGCCAAATGTCATCAAATGGTGGTCCGTGGCTCAAATGCTGAATAGATGGTGGTCCCTGGTGTCAAAAAGGTTGAAAACCCCTGCTCTAGCACACTCTAGTGCATTTTGGAAGTGCCACTAGTGCATTTTGGATTTCGGCAGTTGGCAACACTGGTATCAAGGAGATACACAACGTGGCAACACACACACTTTCAGAGCAGAGGTATACCGGTATACAAATATACTCTGTAGAACGACGCCAAACAATTACGTCAATCATTCAAATGACATGACCTGGCTTGACCTCTTCCCACTTCAAGAAGTGATCTGTCCAATGAAACCACAGAACGAAGAACATTGAGTTATGCGTTGTCTTTCTCTGTCGTTGACACCAACAGGACAAGCACCTTTGGAGTGGCCATGAGAGGGAGTGGTGTGGGTGGGGGACAGACAGACAGTGGAGTTGTAGGAGCACTTGATTCATATACCCTGCGGCTGAATTATTCATGTTTTAATCTCCGCCGCGGCGTCACACATACAGTACAGTTGATAAGACACTCTCTGCTCTCTCTCTCCGGAAAGAATTACCGTAATGTCCGGACTATAAGCCGCTACTTTTTTCACATGCTTTTGACCCTGCGGCTTATACAACGGTGCGGCCAATCTATGGATTTTTACAGGTTCCAGGTGGGCTCCGCAGACTAAATGATAGAACGTTGGTTAACCAAATGTAACTCTTTGAGAGTGTAAAAATGAAACCATTTGGTTTCATGTTTACACTCTCAAGAGTTATGATATTCACCATCTAAATTAGCAACACTTAATTAATAAGTCATAAGTCATGTTCATTTGGGTCTAATTTTGATGTTTTGCCTCTTTTGTTTGCGAAAATCCATCCTGGAATTGAAATCCATCCTGAAAAGAAATCTTTAGTTTTGGGGTCTGTGGGGTGAAGATGTTGTTAAATTGTGAAAAAGTTGAAAACCACTGCTCTAACATGAAGCACCGGACTATAAGCCTGGTGCGGCTTAAAGTCAGGTGCGGCTTATACAAGGGAAAATCAGTAATTTGCCCCAAATTTAGCTGGTGCGGCTTATTATCCGGAAATTACAGTACAGATCATATGGTACATGCTGGTACAGCCATGTCACAGACATCTCTAGGCCAGTGGTTCTCAACTAGCAAGGAAAAAACACGGGTTCCCCTAGCCTAGCTGAATGGTGGAATTGGTAGCAATTGGTAACCAAAAAATGGACAATTCAGGATCTTTTTTAAGTATTCTGTGAAATCAAAGCAAATGTATCTGCAATGCTGAATAAATTGTGGTCCCTGGCGTCAGAGAGGTTGAAAAACCACTGGTCTAGACACGGCACAGCGTTCATAGTGCTGAACGCTTATCTGTTTGTTCCACAACAAAGTTGTCCTCATGGAGCTACCTGGAGTTTACCTCACAAAGATCAGATGTGAAATGGGTTTACTTCAGCAAACACGCCGGGAAAAAGGCATTGGTGAAGGGTTACAACATTATTAAGTGGATATCTGGATGTGACATTTAAGAGCTGGTGGTGTTTGGGCACCGCGCGTTGTTAATGTGTCGGGTTAGCGCACCAAATGTCATTTCCAAATATCGGGGGTTAAAAAATATATATAATACGAACACCTTGTCGACTGAACTGCAGCGAAAAACGCCTGGACTGCTACTTTGCTGCCAAACTTTTTTTTTCAAAAAACACGCACGCACGCATACGCACACACACACACGCATGCACGCACAGCATTAAATCTGTATACGGTCCATTTTTCCGACCCACTTGTCATGGGCTGACCTCTGGCTGCTGCTGTACTCTGTGAGCTCTTTAAAGTGGCGCTGCGTGGGTCCCGGCAAAGTCCATTTGAATTTCCAGAATTCATTTGAATTTCTGAATTTCTGTGAGTTTGTTTGATGAATAAATCATTTCAGTTTTTTTTTTTCCCCCAAAGAACTCACCAGGCGCTCTGAACACTTTGTGGGTGGATGTGGTGGCAGCGGTGGTGGTCCATTCGAGTCCCTTTTCCCCTTATTTAATCTAGCGTTAAATACCAGGGGGTCTGTTGCAACAGGCTGGCTGTGTGTGGAGCCGCATGTGGCTTCAGACAGGGGCGGATTGGCACATATTTTCCCACCGGGACAATTTTGCCTTTGCCAGGCCATCCTGGGGGGGAGGGGGGGGGGGGGGGGCAGCTGGTTAACCAGATGTAACTCTTTGAGAGCGTAAAAATGGACCCTTGCGGGTCCATTTGGTTTCATTTTGACACACTCAAAAGTTAAAATATTCATCATGTGAATTAGCCCAACTTAGTCTACACAACTAGAGAATGTAGAAGAGTAACGGTCATTTTGATCTGTATGTTCCAGGCGAGCATCTAGCGCATTCTAGTGCATTTTGGAAGTGCCACTAGTGCATTTTGGATCTTGTCCAAGACAAGATCCAAGGCCACCGGGAAAACTCCCTGTACTTCCTGATGGCCAATCCGCCCCCACTGGCTTTGCAAAATATGGATATTAAACTATGCTTATTGTCTCCCAGTGTTGGGCAATATTACTTAGAGTAATATCTTAACTTCACTTATGACCCCTTAGAAAAAGTAATATTACATTACTTATTACCTGAATCAAAGAATAATATATTACATATTACAATATATACTTTCCCAATTCCCCCCTCATACCTGCAAAAGAATAGAGATATACAACACAATCTGTTTAGTGACAACTGCGATAATTTGAGTATGTCATGTGTGGAGAATGCTGTGATGGATTAGGATCTAGCAAACTACTGTGCCTCTCTGCTGTTATCTGTTGACATCATCATAAGACTCAAATATATGTCATATTCTTTGGCAAAATTGGCTCTTTTGACGTGAAAGCTTGCCGACCCCTGACCTACAGTATACTGTGGCACCCGAACAGCAGACAAAACGGTACAGAGGCATTTCAGTAATGCCATGTTGTTGTTGTTGTTTACGATTTCCAACGTTTTCCCCCGACTTATAGCCCGTCTTGTCGGTGTGTATCAGTGTGTAATATACTGCCAAACGGACCCACACAACGCTTTGGCTCTGGTGAGCCTTCTCTCCTACAGCGCTATACCTCCATCATCAACTTTTAATGATGCCGAACGACTACTCGAGCGGCGCCCCTGGTTGCTGAATTGACATTGTTTTGACAGTGAAAAATGCTAACTCCAAGCGATGCCGTTTGCCGGATGAAAGTCGGTGGGAAGGAAAGGAAAGGGAAAGGGGGGATAACGCGGTTAAGGCCTTCAACATTTACAAGGGAGTATACCCAAAGGACTGGCCCTGAGGGGAGACCACACCAGAGATGGGAGTGTGTGTGTAAAACGGACGTGCGTTGAAGGATCCGCGGGCCGAGGAGACGGAAGGTGAACCGGTAGACGAACACGGGAGATCGAGAGGTGTGCAGAGAGAGACAGACAGAGATTAAGGCCATAAAGGGAAGGACAGAGAAAGAAAAAAAAAATACAGGGAAGGACAAAAGAGACAGATTGGAACAATCTAGGCAGACAGACGTAGCTCAGGGGGAGAAACGGCAATCTGTATGCATTCTTATATTTCCTTTTCGGAGGTGAGCTGAGAAATCATTTACATTCGTCGGCTGGGCTGGGCCGGGCCGGGCCGACGCGGGGCTCTCTCTGTTCCCCTTCTGAAATATAAACCGGTCTGGTGAATCAGTGCCATGCCAAGTGGACCGTAGCCGTCCTGTTCTCTCTCTACCTGTTTCG
Source organism: Benthosema pterotum (assembly GCA_039105355.1). Classification (NCBI taxonomy): domain Eukaryota; kingdom Metazoa; phylum Chordata; class Actinopteri; order Myctophiformes; family Myctophidae; genus Benthosema; species Benthosema pterotum. Next base: position 6,171,724 of record CM076986.1, read on the forward strand.
TGTTCATCTGTCGGCCCTATCCCAACCCCCCCATCTGAAAATAATGAAGACCAGCATCAGCGCTTTATTTTCCCCGAGATGTTTATCACTCAAGGGCGCGCACCACACATACGCAGACAGACACGCGACACAGACATGGTCTAGGCACACACCAGCACACGCGGAAAGCGTGGCCATTAGAGAGCCGTGGTCTGGGGGTTGATGATGGATGAGGCGATAGCTGCCACCGCCTGAACCGAACCGCGGCATCATGTGAATAATTAAAGCCCCTCCAACCGGTGGAACAATTATACAACAAGCAAAGCGGTGAGGGATGGGGAGAGCTGTGTGGTGTGACACTGTAGGTGTATTGGCCATCTGGAGTACAGGGAGTTTTCCCGGTGGCCTGCGCCACCTAGTGGCCTGGACAGGGCAAGGCCAGGGGGGCGCCAGGCCCAGGCCAGGCAAACTAGTGTTTCTATCCTTCAAAAAAAGAAAAGGTGTCCTACACCAGAGCCTTCAAGTAGGAGATTTAAATTTCCGTTCACTCCTGTGCGCCAGGGCGCTTGCGCTGCTGGAGAAATGTGTTGCCAACTGCCAAGATCCAAAATGCACTAGTAGTGACACTTCCAAAATGCACTAGAATGTGCTAGATGCTCGCCTGGAACATACAGATCAAAATGACCAGTAATCTTCTACATTCTCTAGTTGTGTAGACTAAGTTGGGCTAATTCACATGATGAATATTTTAACTCTTGAGGGTGTAAAAATGAAACCAAATGGACCCTTGCGGGTCATTACAGTTATCATTACAGGAGTAAAGCTAGATGAACATCACATATGTCAAACTCAAGGCCCAGGGGCCAAATCAAACCGGGATGATATTTGATTACTATTAGAACTGACCATCTGGTATATTGCACACCATGGATGGAACTAATTGTTTTACTTTCTCAATTCAATTGACTCATGTTGTACTTTCTCGTGAGTTTTAATAATGCAATCAGTTTTGAATGCATGCAGTTTCAACATTACATTTATCTTGCTATTAAGACATTCATGATTTTTGAAGGAAAAATACTTTTGCTTTTCCTGGATATCCTCGTATAAACCGGTCTCCCCCTTGTGCCAATTGTTCTATTTTGGCCCACCTTGTATTTGAGTTTGACATTCCTGAACATGATGTGGTTAAAAAAAAAAAACATGCTTAACAGTTTCGACACACGACATAATCTCATCATCCCATCATTCTAATGATTTTTTTTTTTTTGGGGGGGGGGGGGGGGGGGGGGCATGTGCGATGCGCTGTTCACTTTATAACTCGCAAAGAATACCTGGCATGTCCTAATCTGGGGATCTCTCTGTGGTTTGATGCACCATGGCAGCATCCACACTTCTCTCCTCAATTCTGACCACGACAACAATGGTTAAAAACAAAACGATTTTTATACTGTTTTTGTTTTTGTTTATCCAGATTGACCAAATGGGGAGCTTTCAGAGTAAAAGCGCTGGCACAACTAGCTGCTATTTTGTAAATAATCCCATTGTAGGGAAGGGGGTGCAGTCAGTGCTAGCAGCGAGGGCAGAGAAGAAAATGTTGTGATCAAGTGTGTCTGCAGCCTTGGCAGATATAGTGCACTTAACTTGTGCACTTGTGAAGGTCTCCCATTGCACGTTGCAAAGCGAGAAATGTGCCAGAACAAGTAATACAGTATAGAATTTCATAGTTAGGATTTTTTTTAGATGAAATGGGAAAACAAGATGCAATATGCTCTCTGTGGCATGCTGCCACAGATGCTCAGACATTCAAATTCCCAGACCAATAGGGGAGGGGTTTTCAACAGGTGGTCCGGGGACCACCAGTGGTCCCTGAGAGGGTTCCAGGTGGTCCCCAGCTAAGTTGGTTAACCAGATGTAACTCTTGAGAACGTAAAAATGAAACCAAATGGACCCTGGCGGGTCCATTTGGTTTCATTTTTACACTCTCAAGAGTTAAATTATTCATCAGCTGAATTTGTCCTACAGTCTACACAATTAGAAGATGGGCAAAAGCAAAATAAATCTTTAGTTTTAGGGTCTGTGGGGCTAAAATGTCCTCAAGTGGTGGTCCGTGGCTCAAATTCTGAATAAATGGTGGGCCCTGGCACCAAAAAGGTTGAAAACCAATGCAATAGGGGAAGGGCAAGGATCAGTGTTTTTCAAACAGTGGTCCAGGGACCACCAGGGGTCTCCAGGCAATTGATGGGAAGTTGGTTAAGCACATGTAACTGTTTGAGAGCATTTGATGTTTACACTATTAACAGTTAAAATATTCATCATCGTTTTTATCTATTGGTTGCCGGTTTGCTTCGGAAATCCAGCCTGGTATTGTGGACAAAAGCAAAATAGATATTTAGTTTTTGGGTCTGTGGGGATGAAATGTCTTCAAATGGTGGTCCGTGGCTCAAATGCTGAATAAATAGTGGGCCCTGGTATGAAAATTGTTGAAAACCACTGCTACGGATAGAGCCTGGCACTTTGATTATTAGCCCATTACTCCCAGTGGAGTATAAGTATAATATTGTGTGTGTGTGTGTGTGTGTGTGTGTGCGTGCGCGTGCGTGCGTGCGTGTATGTGTGCAAACTGTGCATGCATGGCTTTTCCATGCAAACGTTCAATAATTGTAATATCATAGGCTGATATTGGCAAACTCGGAGAGACAAAGTCGCCTGCGGTGTACTGTATGAACAGAGAGATGCTAGCTCGGGGCTCGTCGATAGGCGCGGCGGCGGTATTTCAGTTTTATTAAGCTGACGGGAATACACACACGCTCGTAAGGAGGTGGTGTTAATCATCGTTATGTGTCTACCACCTCCGATGGTGCCTTCTCTATTCCAAGCAGAAGATTTCTGTTCATAAGCACTGGGAGCTCTACGACTCTAACCAATGCAATAACGGTCTTAACCCGCATGCAATTCGCGTTTTCTCCTACTGTCGGTTGTTCACATTCAATACGGAGTTAGATCAACCCGCTGTGTCCCTCGTAAAGAAGCTGTCTTAGTGCATAATGCAGGGAGAGCAAGCCGAGAGAAAGAACAAAGGAATGAAACATGAGGTTAGACATACTACATACTGTAGCTCCACTGCTTCTATGATTCTGCCTCGCAGACAGTGTAGCTAACTTATAAGGGGTTTTACTTGTTATGTGCTAGTAATGACATAGTATGATTGTCAACACAGCAAACCCATAGTGTAAATATCCCTGCCATCTGCCAGAGATGAACCATACAGCTCTCAAGCCTCATTTACCATATAACAATGACTCAAAGACACCTTTGACTGTCCACACGACGCCAGTGCCGTTTTTGTGTGTGTACAGTATGTACAGAGTATATTCGTATACCGGTATACCTCTGCTCTGAAAGTGTGTGTGTGTGTTGCCACGTGTTTATCACCTTGATACCCGTGAAGGGGGGAGATGTGTGTGTGTGAGGGTCCCGGCACAAAAACACACCAAGGGAGCAGTCGACGTTTGTTGTTGTCGTCTCTCTCACATCATCTCTGGCTTCAAAGAAATGTCAACAGGAACATGGGCAAGGACAGGGACATGGTACAAAAAAAAAACCCTGGATCAGGGCTATAGCTCTAGCTATGCCTGCTATCGGGGTGACTACCGTATATGGTGGTTGTTGTTGTTGTTGCATGCACCTCTCTTGGAGGGAAAATATTCCAGCAAGGACAGGATTTTTGTCAAATGTTTCTGAACGCTGAGTGGCCCAAACATGAAAATGTACTTTGAATGCCTTCATTTTATTGTGAAATACCAGTTCCGTTTCACTTAAAGTAGAACTTTTTATTGTTATTTGTCGCAAACACCGCTGGCAGTGCTGCTGTTTTGTTGTCAACACAAAGCACACATTGGGAATTATTACTGCTACTAGAGCGGTGCACATTAGGCCAGGGGTTTTCAACCTTTGTCATCCCAGGGACCACCATTTATTCAGCATTTGAGCCGCGGACCACCATTTGAGGACATTTTAGGACATTTTAGCCCCCCAACACTAAAGGTTTCCTTTGTTTCTCTCCATGACCATTACTCTTCTAGTTGTGTAGATTCGGACTAATTCACATGATGAATATTTTAACTCTTGAGAGTGTAAAAATGAAACCAAATGGACCCGCAAGGGTCCATTTGGTTTCATTTTTACATTCTCAAGAGTTACATCTGGTTAAGCAACTTAGCTGGGGACCACCTGGAACCCCCTCTCAAGGTGGTCCCCGGACCACCTGTTGAAAACCCCTGCTTTAGGCAATAGGCACTGGCCTAATTGGAACGATGTGAGTTGGAAATGTGTGCTCCACCTGATTTTGCCCGTTTTCCCTTTTATGCCTAAATATAAGAGTATGTGCAGATCTCAAAATGATGTCAGGGCAATCCCAAGGATTACAGGCGTATGTATACACACGTAATAATTGAGCAGTTGAAACGAATAGCCATCTTTTATTCTGATCCTATATAGATCCATGATTTATACATTATGGATAATTAGTATTCTCTTGGATGCTTATTAACTTTATAAATTAAGCCACAGACCACCAGTTGAGGACACTTTAGCCCACAGACCCCAAACTAAGAATTTCTTTTGCTTTTGTCCACAATTCCAGGCTGGATTTCTGGAAGAAAACAGTCAAACATACAGATCAAAATGACCATTAATCTTCTACATTCTCTAGTTGTGTAGACTTGGGTTAAATCAGACGATGAATATTTTAATGCTCTCAAAGAGTTACATTTTTGGTTAAACAACTGTCCATCATTTAGCCTGGGGACCACCTGGAACGCTGTCAAGGACCACTGGTTGAAAACCACTGGTCTAGATGGGTTAAATTCGCACCCGTGAAGTGCCGAAACCTGTGGTGGAACAGGGCTGGTTTACTGTTTCATATTAATTTAAAAACAACAGCAAACGATCTGTGCCTACCTCTGTAGATCCACATCGCAATGAATGTTTCTATCGTCCAAGGCACAAGGATGGACAACCGTCACTATATTCATTCTCTTCCGACCCTCTTTTCTCCGATATTTAGTCCCAAATCTGTTTTTTCTGCGCAAACCATTGTTGATTCAGGTCCATACTCATGTCTGATCACATTGTGATTGAAATATGTAACGTTTGTGGCGAAAGTGAACAATCGTGGTCATGTATTGACAACATTATAGGCACTTTAAGCTCACGCATTTTCAGAGCGGCTCCCCTTATATGGGAAGTACAGCTGCTATGGTGCAATCGCCGTAGCTGTAAAAATCGTTAAGCAAACAGCCATCCGGAACGGCATTGGGTTACCATGGTGACGTGTCTATGCAGCGTGTGTCAAACAGGCGTCATGGACACTACGCTAAAGTATAGGTTCTGCCGTAGTAGGAACGGCTGCTACTGCAAGCAGGTTTATCTATCCAGTATGTATCAACTTCCTGTTGCTGTAGTGGAGATGTCACTGTTGTCTGCTTAAAGTCCCTAATGTCTTACGTTCTCTCTTTCTCTCTCACAGACACACACGCACGCACGCACGCACGCACGCACGCACGCACGCACGCACGCACGCACGCACGCACGCACGCACGCACGCACGCACGCACGCACGCACGCACACACACACACACACACACACACACACACACACACACACACACACACACACACACACACACACACACACACACACACACCACACACACACACACACACACACACACACACACACATCCACACAGAACAGCGACAATATGGGGTGGATTCTATAACTGCGTGTAAAAAGGGGTTAGCGGGGCAATTATGTGCACTGGAGTTGCCCCTAAACTTCAAGGTGTGATACAATTCAGGAGTTTACGGGAGTTTGCTAGCAAGTTAAACAGGACATCCCTGCAATATACACAGCCATATTCCAGTTTTTTTTGCACAGAGGCTCTAATGTTGGCGCAGAGCACAATCAAAAGGCTCATTTTGGTACCAGGTTCAAAGTATGAAGCATCACAGTGTTAAAGGGGAATTCCACCCATTTTATTTATTTTTTTCTGAGAGCGTACAAATGGAACCAAATGAACCCTAACGGGTTCATTTGGTTCCATTTGTACGCTCTCAGAAAAAAGAAACCAATCCAGAAAGATATCCATTAACATGGTGAAAATACATCTTGATGATGTCATCAAGATGTTTCACCATGTTAGTGGCTTTCTTCAGACCTCCAAGGTACATCATGCAACCAAGAGTGCAATAGTGTACAAATGCAACCAAATGAACCCTAACGGGTTCATTTGGTTCCATTTGCACGCTCTCAGAAAAAAGAAACGTCTAAAGAAATCCATTAACATGGTGAAAATACATCTTGATGATGTCAAGATGTTTCACCATGTTAGTGGCTTTCTTCAGACCTTGAAGGTACATCAATGACGTCTTAAAATGTTGAAAATGGGTGGAGTTCCCCTCTTAAAGATGTGGGTGTGCTGTTCCCCCCGCTGCTACGGACGGTATTATTCTACTCACACTCGGTCGGTGCCGTAGCTGCGGTAGTCCACGGCGGCCGACACGGCCACGATGAGCGCCGGGACGCCGTAGCCCACCAGGTAGAAGTAGCGCTTGCGCGAGTGTTCGCTCTCGAACACCTCCACCAGCATGATGTAGAGCTGAACGCCCTCCAGGAACATCCAGGTGAACGCCGCCAGGAAGAAGAAGTGGAGCAGGGCGGCGAAGACGGCACAGGCGATCTGTAGGAGAGAGAGAGAGAGAGAGAGAGAGAGAGAGAGAGAGAGAGAGAGAGAGAGAGAGAGAGAGAGAATGGAGGGAGAGTAAAAGGAAAGAAAGAGAGGGAGGGAGACAAGGGAGTGGGGGAGAGAGATTAGTCCGTCGATTAGAGCCGGATTCATATATCGTCAATCACCAGTTCCAATTCATGAAATCACATTTGAGGCGTTCAGCTCCGGCCGTCATAAAGGATTAAGCCATTTTGTCCGAACTAGTTTCTGACACTAGATTCTAGTTTCTGATGCTAGATTGATGCTAGATTCTAGTTTCTGATGCTAGACTCTAGTTTCTGATGCTAGACTCTAGTTTCTGACACCAGGTTCTAGTTTCTGACACCAGGTTCTAGTTTCTGACACCAGGTTCTAGTTTCTGATGCGAGATCGTAGTGTCTGATGCTAGATTCTAGTTTCTGACACTAGATTCTAGTTTATGATGCTAGATTCTAGTTTCTGATACTAGATTCTATTTTCTGACGCTAGATTCTAATTTCTGACACTAGATTCTAGTTTATGATGCTAGATTCTAGTTTCTGACCATACATTCTACTTTCTGATGCTAGATTCTAGTTTTTCTGAAAAATCAATGTTTCTGTGTCAGTGATGCTCAACATATTTCATGCCAAGGACACCCAGAATCGGTATCTCTATTTGGCTACGGACCCCTATCTGAAAACATGTTGTTCTAGAGATCATCCCAGAATCAAAGATTTGACTGAAAATATTTGCTCTGAAAGAATATAGTGAAAAGATTTCCACATAATTTTCACGATCCTTCAAAAAGTAGCAGATCTACAAGCTCATAGTACGCCACTTTATTTTGAAATAGCTAAGTATTACACCATAAACACCAAAAGACAATCCCGTACAGAAGGATTTAACAGCCTTGCTCCAGGGCACTGCGTCACAGACAAAAAAAAAGCGCCGGCGTCGGAGCGGCAGAAGTCGAGAAATAATGACGTTAGAGAGCACAGCCTCCGCTGACCTCGGCCAGGCAGTTTTTCTGCCTCTCTCTCTCTCTCTCTCTCTTCGACAATTAGCATTCGCTAAGTCCGGGGCCAAGCTTTGTTTGGCGAATTCCGTGGGTTGGACGTTTGCCTGCAGTGATTGGCGAAAACGGGAGGATGCAGCCAGCAAGGCCATGTGGTCTTGTTTGCCACGGCTGGCATAAACAGAAAGCTTTATGAAGAACCAGGAGTCAATAGCCATTTGGAACCTGGCACGCACGGCGCACACGCATACGCAATTACATGTCAGGACCCAGTGAAGATGCACACATACACACACACATACACACACAAACACACACATATGCAAGCAAACAAACACGCATGTGCTGCTCTGTGCAGTGCTTTCATGGCTTGATGCAATTACACGCAATGATCGGCACAATTGAACATATAACTGGGCTGTTTTCTCGCAGAAATTGATTCAATGAAAGAACTAAAAGGTTCAGTGGACGTTAATTGTAATCCATAAAATGTGATGGCCGAGGTTATGATACGTTTGTCGTTCAAACCAAGTTCGTCAATTTTAACCTTCGGCCCCACCCGATGTTTTGGGTCCAATGTCATCAGATAGCTGACCAACGTTTCATGACATTTGTGTACCAGACAAATCGGTCACAGGGGGGAAAATAATGTATAATGTATGAAAAAGGTGTTCAGTTACATTAATTCCACTCACATCTGTATGTAAATTACACCCTGCACATAAATCTACATCCATTCAAACTCACATTCATTGAACTCTGAACTGGCCTGGTGGTAACATAAAACATTGAGTCCAGTATTTATACATCCTGAAAGAAAATATTTCTAAAGAAGATGACAAAACATAAGGGCTTGCTGTGTGAATGGACAATCAAAATCGGTGTGGTGGTGTCAAATTGAACAAAGCCGATGTTGTGTCACGGCGACTACCAAGAAACTAAAGACATGGCCCTTGACATCTCAAAAAGTTCACGAACTCACTTGTACAGTACTGTATCTGTGGGTCTGCAGCTTTATGTGACATACTGTAGGTGCTGTTGTCAACTGTATAATCAGGGCTGCAAAACTTTGCACAGTAGATGCTGTAGCTTTTTCTCAAAGTCAATCACAGTCTCATCAGGTTACCTGTACTGTACTATACCGACACAGCATGGCAATAGAGATGACATATTTCACCTGTCTACAGTACTACTGGGGGAGCAGCAATTTATGCGAATGGGAATTCATGCAAACTTAAAACCACGGAAGAACTAAAAGTCTGCAATTCTGTATAATAATAATAGTCATAATAATTGGCCATATCTTGCTCAAAATCTACCCAATTGTGTATTATGTGTGTGCGAAGCAGTATGGTATTTACACTTCAAAGAGAGCGCAGAGGAGAAGGAGTGTTTGGAGGTGTATAAACAATACATTGCTCTCACACGCCTAACAGGCCATCACAGAGATGAAAGGCTGAGGCGATGTGCGAAGAGAATTTATATCACACCACAAGACGCACAACTGGGAATATACACAGGGCAGCTCTGAGCCGCGTGTTTCTCTTAGCATTTTAATGCACCTAAGCATGTGGCCCATTCATTGGCACGCGCTGTTGCTGATGTGCCGATCACTTTGCATCTGAGGGATCTCAGATCCATGAACTTCCTCTAGAATCTGGCATAAAAAACTTGCCTTGTAGCATGAGGACAAAATTTAAAAATTACTTGTTTGGTGCTTTGCGAGTCACGACGGCCCTGATCGCATCCTTGATTATAATGGAAACTGAAAACCCAACATTTCCACCAAGGTTTATGCAAGGCCAGTTGCAACATCACGAGTAACTGAGGGAAAAAATAAAATACTATGGGTAAAGATGGTGAGCCAGAAGAAATGTAGGTCAAATCACTGTAGGACTGGGGTTCCCGCTGGCCTAGTGGTACAGGCGCATGCCTCATGATACAGACTCTTGCCTGACAGCGTGTCGCATGTTCGAGTCCCATTCATGCATGGGGCGACCTTTTCTGCATGCAGGGGCTGATGCATGCAGGGGTAACTTTTCCCAATTGGGGGGGGGGGGGGGGGGGGGGCAGGAGAAAATGGTATGGGTGCGGCTTCATCGCCATTTTAAGTTAGAGGACTTGTATTAGTCAAGTAAAGCATCAATAATAACATTAGTTGTTGTTGAAGTTGCAACAGACACGCAGCATGCATAAAGCTAAAGGTCTGACTCAGAGAGCTTTCTGTTTTCAATGATGAAATGCTGTTGGTTTAGTGGTGACACAGCTGTATAGTTGGTTAGTAGCAGTAGTAGTGGTTCAAATCATTTTAAGTACACGGTAAGCACTTTGATTTGAAATATCTTTGAAATTTGGGTTGCTTGCACGCCATCATGCTTGGTGGGGCAATCAGGGAATTTAGGGGGGCATTGCCCCATCAGGGAATTTAGGGGGGCATTGCCCCCCCACCCCCCGTGCCCATGCCTAGATCCACCCCTGGCTGCATGTCTGTATATTTCCTGTCAATCTTTACTGTAACTATCAATAAGGACACAAAAGCGGAAAGAAAGAAATAATATAAAACCTCTGGTATAGAGAATAATGTGTACCAGTCCAGAAATGCCGCAACAGTTTTGTTGCCTTGCACAATATTTGCCTTTTCACCGTTATCAAACAATCTACAAGAATGTATTTGAACAGATGGTACGTTCAGGCTAATACATGCGGGAACGCATCTGTGTCGCCTTAGCGCTTAAACATTATTTTACCACTTTAGCTGTTGGAAACTAGCAGATCCATAAGCTCAGAGGGCCACGCTGTGCATATAAATTCTCTCACAGCGAATGTTTTCCACTCAAATCTTCTGGGAGGTCCCTCCAGGAACAAAAGGATTTTTTGGCCTTCTTGACATGAAATAGCTTGAGAAGCAGTGAAACAGAATCATACAGTAGTTTTTCCAGTCATAATTTAGAAGGATTTTTTTTTGTAGAATCTGGTCTCAGTTAAATGGGAACACCATAAAAATGTTTTTTTTTTTTTTTTTTTTTTTAAGATTGTTGGTGTTTTTACCATTCTCTGTGTATTTTCTTTTTTTTTACACCAACCAAAAGTTGTTTTTAAACAGTCAGACCTAAATTGAGATATCTGTGAGTGCTCTGTCTGAAAGGGGCTGCAGGTATGGGCCTGCTCAGATACTTCCCTAATATGATATTTAAAATTGAGAAAAAAATAAAAGTCCCGTCCCCTTTAACTTTGCTTTACCCTTTAAGTCATTGGTATGCATGGAATCCACACACCCTCTCAAGAACCCCCACCGAAACACACTGAAACCAGGCAGAGAATAACAATGAGGTGGGCGGGGGGGAGAAATAGTGAGGAGGTAGGGTGGATGGTATTTGTGGACATTTCTGGGACTGCAATCAAAATGGGTATACCATTCTCAGGGTGTTATACCCATGGTATGGGTATAACACCCTGAGAATATATGAAAAATAATTATCTGAGTGGTTGTTTAGGCTGTAGAATGCAGTGACGTATAGATCAGGGACGCATTTGTACAGTAAGCTCTGCATCCCAGGTATCTACTACTCTAAACACCATGTACAGTGATATTAACAATTTTTCTGTGATTGCTTATCAAATATAGTTATGACCGCTGCTATTGACTCGGATCTACAGCAATCTTTGATTAGTAGCACTATTGTTTGATACGACCCTGATGCTAGTGTGCCTGCTAAGGGCGCTAGCCTCCTCTCGCCAGCTGACGGACCCAAATAAGAGACGGACTGGAAGCAACATCCTGTGCGACAATCTAAAATGTCGACCCGAAACATAGACAAATATGAAATATGGATTTTATATGAATATCAGTAGCTACCTAGAAAAATTGAAAAATGCTGAGTGTTAATCTACCATGGGAAAAAAAAATCACAGAAAAGAAAAATGCTAAAGATAATTTTAAGCTCTCTTACCGGCTGGTCGGCCCGGTTGATCCCCACCAGGAACAGGGACTCTGCGATGAACAGGCTGATGCACAGGTTCTTGTGGATGGTGTTCCGGTCGCTCTGGAGACCGCGGAAGAAGCAGAAGGTGAAGAGGCTGATGAGCAGGCACACCAGGGACAGCAGGATGCCCACCCAGGTGATGACGTCCAGGAGCATGTCATGGACCGGGTCTGTGTTCTGTAACGGACAGACAGGGGGAGAGGAGAGGAGAAGAGCGCATAGCATTGTTAACATCAAGGCATCAAAACGGCACAAATGAATGACCACAAACGGAGAAAAGGGGTCTCTCTAACCTGTCCCGCTTGGGGGGGGGGGGGGGGGGGGGGGGGGAGTAGGAGAAATTGACTTATATAGACTGCCTAATGTATTAATGTATTACAATGTATTACAATGTTTTTAGCGCTTCGTTGTTGTTGTAAAATGTATTGTAAATCCTGATTAAATTGTAAACTTTTTCACCATTGTAAGTCGCTCTGGATCAAGAGCGTCTGCTAAATGCCTAAATTGTAAATTGTAAATTGAAATTGTTCGGGGGGCAGCTTCATTGCCTGTGCCCCCAAAACCCTTGAAGTGCATAGAAAACTATGTAGCCCAATTTCTTATGTAATTTTGTAGGATGAAGATGGAGATTTTTGAAACTACAGTGTATATATTGTAAATGTTTTGTATATATTTCTGGAAATCACATTGCCGAACGAGTCAGAAAATGTCTGATGCCATTTTTTTTCGAGGTCGTCTACTTTCAAAATGAACGTCTCAATATCTCACCTCCTAGATAACCTAAAATCAAGATTGCAGTGGGGATGGGTGGCTATTTTGCGGTTTATATGATATATCATGTACAAATGCAAAATAGGCACCTGGAGTGTTTTGAATTGTTTAAAGTATAAGTTCAATTTGAAATAGTATGTTTGAAATTTGTGATGGCATCTAGGCATAGGCATTCCTATGCCTAGATGCCCCCCTAAATGCCCTTACTGCCCCACCAAACATGATGGCATGCAAAACAACACAAATTTAAAAGATATTTCAAATTAAAGTGCTTATATTTAAAATTCTGTGAGTCAGATTTTTTAGCTTTATGCATGCTGCGTGTCTGTTGCAACTTCAACAACAACTGATGTTATTATTGATGCTTACTTGCCTAATATAAGTCCTGTAACCGATGAGGCAAACCCATACCATTTTCACCTGCCCCCTCAATTGGGAAATTTTTACATCTGGGCCTGCCCTCAACCCTTGTATTTATTTATGTGGCCAAATTTGTCCTCAACCTCTCCAATAACCCTCGACACAGCGAGCCACAGGTGGCGGCTATAAATCATGAATTAGACGGTATGAACGAATCCAAAAAACTCCCCCCCACCCACACACACCCACCCGTATTTTCCTTTTGCCAGTAACAAAACAAATTAATGGCGCTAGAGGGGCCGCAGATGCCCGCGACCGGCACCGAGTGAGAATACTATTAACCCTTTGTGTGTACTGATTGAACGCGTTTTGGTGTTTTAGCTGTTGAAAAATAGCAGATCCACAAGCTCATATCGCGCCACCGAGTGGCGCGATATGAGCTTGTAGTTCTGCTATTTTTGAAAAATTGTGAAAATGCGGTGCAAATCTTTGAATACATTATTTCGGAAGCAAACATTTTTAACTCAAATCTTTGCTTCTGGGGGATTCCTAGAACATGTTTTTAGATGAGGTTCTGCAGCTAAATAATAGATATTTCTGGGGGTCCTTCCTATGAAATATGTTAAGCATCACTGACAGAAAATTTTCCAGAAAAACTAGAATCTCGCGCCAGGGACTAGAATTTAGTGTCACAAACTAGAATTTAGTGTCATGGACTAGAATCTATAGTGTCGGGAACTAGAATCTAGTTACAGAAACTGGAATCTAACTTCAGAAACTACAATCTACTGAGAGGAACTAGAATCTACCGTGGGGGACTAGAATCTAGCATGAGGAACTAGAATCTAGCATCGGAAACTAGAATCTGAGCAGGACACAAGGGGTTAAATCGCAACACGGTCAATCAATTTCATCATTGCTTTTAGACAATGTTCTCTTTTTCAGACAGTAATTTGCCACCATGGCCAGTTGCGGGCACTAAAAAGTGTCCCGCCGGCAATAAATACGCGGCTTTACGGGGGATAAGGACCAACAGTGATTCCACCAGCAGCCGTGAAAAGAGAATTTACATCAAGCCGTAAAAAAGAAAAGCCAAGCGTACAGTCGTTGCTGCTACTTGGGAAAAGAAAGATGCAAAACAACAAAACCCTGAAATGTCAGCCTTGGTGCAGAGTGGTGGACCCCTGGGGTGGTGCCTTTTTTTAAAGGTTTCATGACATTCATTTTCATTTTTTATTATTTTTTTTATTTTAGACTTTATGAGCTCAATTACACCCAGAAAACCTGAACTTTGAACATTCAGTGGGTTTTCTGTGGGGTTTGGAAGGTTTTTGAGCTGCAATGATAACAGGCAAAACGGTGGAAAAAGTGACATCGTTGACATTTGTCCTGAAGAGGCAGATAATTGGAAAAAAGGAACAAAAATCTCTATGTCCCGTTATAACATGTATAAAATATTTTTCACCATTTTCAACTTTTGTTTTCTCGTGCCAATAAAGCTGCTTTGAACATCTGCTGTCAAATCCCATTGAACCAAATGTACCCGCAAGGGTTCATTTGGTTTCATTTTTACGCTCTCAAGAGTTGCATCTAGCTGGGGGACCACCTGGAACCTTCTCAAGGACCACTGACCACTGGTTAGCTCTAAAAGTGTGGACACGGATCCTCCTCACCCATATGGGTACATGTTGTGTTCCACACTTTCAATTACCACGTACCAGCTTTTTTTTTCTTTTGCTGGTACACGTGTGCCAAGCGGGGACGTCGTATTATTGATACTCGTCAAAGTTAGAGGAAGAAACGCTGTCCAAAACCACAATACTCTTTACGGATCTCATTAAAGATCCTCCTCCGTCGCATCATGGCCCGCGGGGCCCATCAATCTCTTACCACGCTCATCACAAAGATTGCAAATAGGCCCTCTGAGGAGGGGCTGATGGCCGTTTTGCTCCATCAGCAAAGGATATTATATGGACGTCCTCTATGAACATTTTTTTTTTTTAGTTGACGCAGCCAAAAACTGTCGACGTTGTCACCAAAACAGTGCTGCTGCGCATCACCGCGCCCCAAAGCATAATCACAGCTGGTGCTACTTGGTAAAAGTAGGATAGGTGTTCAACTTTTCCGCTCCACTGTCCTTTCGTCTAATAATTGTCACTCAAATGTTGTGTGTGTGCACGCTAGTGTTGTAGTCAAGAGTACCTAAATTGAGACCAAGACAAGACCGAGACCTAGGGCGGTCGAGACCAAAATGAGACCGAGACAATCACGGACTTTGTAAGATGAGATCAAGGCGAGACTAGCACCTAGAAGGGTTGAGACCGAGGCCAAGGCGAGACTAGCACCTAGAAGGGTTGAGACCGAGGCCAAGGTCAAGAGGCCAAAAGGCCAATTTTTGATTGTTCTGTAGTAATAGTACAACACAACACATTACAGAGACTTTAGTTGTTACTGTACAATACTAACTGTCGTTTTGCGGACTGCTAGTGCTATGCACATCATCCAACACTGAACTCTGTTTAAAGGGGAATTCCACCCATTTTAAACATTTTTTCTGAGAGCGTACAAGTGCAACCAAATGAACCCTAACGAGTTCATTTGGTTCCATTTGTACACTCTCAGAAAAAAAAGAAGCGTCTAAAGAAATCCATTAACATGACCGTGATGATGTCATCAAGATGTTTCACCAGGTTAGTGGTTTTCTTCAGACCTCCATTTCTTGGGAACACAGGATGGGTCCGTATACCCCTCTAGGGTATACTAATGACATATTGGAATGTTGAAAATGGGTGGACTTCCCCTTTGAGACAGCTGTCTTCATGAATGGGCTCATCGGTCCGCACAATGAATATAACACATTTCCTTTGCATTGTCTCGTCTCGAGTGGTCTCCGTGGCGAGACATTTGCTCCGAGATCGTGACAAGACCAAGACAAATTGAGGACGAGACCAAGACAAGACCACAAGGCAAATGAAGTGCAGATCGGCGAGACCGAGACAAGACCAAGATAATTGAGGGAGAGACAAAAAACGACCGAGAGGATGAAAATTTGTCTTGAGACTGGTATCGAGAAGAGCCAGTGTCTCGAGGACTACAACACCAGTGTGCGTGCGCACTGGTGGAGAAAAGGGGGGGATATGCTTGTCAAGTCGCAGCTAGACAACAATGACGTGTTGCTTAAGAAATACCTGGGAATAAAGCCGCGCAGAGCGACATCTTGATTTATTAGCTTAAGGTAATTACTGCACCCAAACAATTTGGTCAGCTTCCTGCATTCCTTAATTTCCCCGGAGGAATCATCCATCCTTTACAGTCCACTGGGCTTTGACTTAAAATAAAAAAGGGGGGAAGGAGGAAGAAGAAAATGACGAGTGGATTTTTTTTTACCGCTTAGTGCGTCTTCCTGCCTTCAAAATGACAGTGATCCCTGCTGGGATTCCAGAGAGAGAGAGAGAGAGGGGGAGAGAGAGAGAGGGAAAACGTCTGGGTGGAGAGCTGGAGAGTTTTATTACATCGCTGAATGCTAATGAATGCACACAACAGGTGCCTCCTCCTCCTCCTCCTCCCCATATTATGAGGGAAAACAAATAAGCGTAGGCTTTAGGTGGGCATCAGGAGAGAGAGAGCTATGCACACACACAAGCCAGCTGCTGATATTATTATTATTATCACTCCGACTAGACTCTAGGTCAGACCTCAGACGGCCTTTCAAAAGGGCTGCTCTGCAGTTCAAGGTTCAAGGTTTTTTATTTGTCACTCCAGTGTTGTCAGGACATATACAGGGATGAAATAGCGTTTCCATTTTTCCACAGTGCAATAAGATAATAGACAGTGCAATAAGACAATAGACAAGACAAAATATAGACGAGACAAACAATAGTGCAGCAGACCAGTAAAGTGCAAACTGTACACCTAACTTCAGGTGAAGGTGCTAAGCTAACCATCTGTGATAAAGTGGCAGTAGTGTGAAGCTAACAGACAGCTAGACAGGACTAGACAGGACATATAACTACTAGAAACTACAAGATTAATGGTCATTTTTGTTCTGTATGTTTGACATTTTGGTTTCCCAAATCCAGCCTGGAATCGTGGACAAAAGCAAAACCTTTAGTTTTGGGGACAGTGGTGCTTAAAATGTCCTCAAATGGTGGTCCGTAGCTCAAATGCTGAATAAATAGTGGGGCCTGGAATCAAAAAAGGTTGAAAACCACTGACTTACATGTAAGTAAGCAATGTGAGTACCAGTGTTGGGACATGTGCACTACATAACTTAATATATTACATAATATATTACCAAAATGCAGTAACTTGTAATATAAATATATTACTGAACAAAAACAATCTAATATATTATACTTTTCTTTCTGCATTACTGCATTACTTTCAATATTACTTTCTGTCAATCTGTCTCATTGCAAGTGTTCTTGTGAAGTTATCTTGACAACTGCAGAAGTTAAATAATTACTTATTTTCTATAAATTATTTATTTAGGAGTGACGTTTTTTCAAGTTTTCATATGGATTTGGCCAGATAGCCAAGTGCACTTGCTTTATTTTATGTGTGCCACTGACCTACGTAATATTTGATTAATAGTGACACTAAATATTTAATTATATATTTAAGTAATATGTAATAGTAATATCAATATATTACACTTGCTCAGACAGTAATATTGTAATATAATATATTGCTTTAAAATGAAGGTAATAATTAATAAGTAATATATTAACAAGGTAAAGTAATATTCCCAACACTGGTGAGTAGTAGAGTACTCTTTCCAGCACTGTCCTGTGTCACTACTATGCCCAGCATACTGTATGGGGTCTTCTGTCTCCTCTGGCTGTCACTAGGCTGTTCCCCCAGGACTAACTTGACGGGGACTGGGAGCTTCTGCAGCCTCTGGCATTCTGGCAATGACCTGCCAGCTGCATTCTGGAGGCTGATAGCTCATCTCCATGAGTTGGAGGGAAAAAAAAAAAAACACGTTTGCTTGACGTGAAGTGCCATGTTTTCATTTTCAGGGTGGGATTCAGGGGCGGATGTAACATTTCCCAATTGGGGGGGGGGGGGGGGGGGGGGGGGGGGGGGCAAAAGAAAATGGTAGGGGGGCAGCTTCATCGCCCGTGGCGCGAAGCGACACGAAGCTTCCCCCATACCATTTTCAGTAGTGTTTCAAATACTTTTAAATATAAGCACGGAAATATCTTAGGTTGTTTTGCATGCCATCGTGTTTGTTGGGGCAGACTGGGCATTTAGGGGGGCATTGCCCCTCCATGCCCATGCCTAGATCCGCCCCTGGTGGGATTGGTCCAGCCAGTGTGCCATAACAACCAAGAAGCCCACATTAAGTTTAATTTACGACACCACCATGAAAACGAAATTAAAGTTATCATTGGACTCGTTAGAACAATAACCCGTCGACTGTATCTTCCAGAATCCCTCCCCAGTCAGAGTTAGAATTTTTAATGAATGTGCGATAACACAAAGCCCTTATGCCACAGTGTCGGTGATCACCCTCCCCTGTCTCTTGTTGCCACCAGGGCCAGATCTATAGGCATGGGCATGGGGGTGGGGGGGGGGGGGTGCCTACCTAAATGCCCTAAATGTCCTGACTGCCCCACCAAACATGATGCCATGCAAAACAACCCAAATTGTTTTGCATGGCATTTCAAATTAAAGTGCTTATATTTAAAATGATTTGAAACACTACTACTGCTACTAACTCACTACAGCTGTGGCACCACTAAACCAACAGCATTTCATCATTGAAAACAGAAAACTCTCTGAGTCAGACCTTTAGCTTTATGCATGCTGCGTGTCTGTTGCAACTTCAACAACAACTGATGTCATTATTGATGCTTACTTGCCTATAAGTCCTGTACAAGATATAAATCTTGTAAAGAATTTAAACTCTCCACCCATTTTCAACATTTTTTCGGCGAGTGTACAAATGCAACCAAATGAACCCTAACGGGTTCATTTGGTTCCATTTGTACACTCTCAGAAAAAAAGAAGCTTCTAAAGAAATCCATTAACACTCCCAGTGCCAGCCCTTTTTCATATTTTTTGAGGTAGCCAGTGCCAGCGATTTTCATCAAAAAGTCATATTTCATATTTCGGTCCATGTTTCCCCACGGACAAGTTAGTTGGCGGACACACACTTCCGGTTCCGGTTTGGTCCGTCCCTTATTATGGTCTATCAATGGAATATGCAGTCGCTGCTAGCTGCTGTTAGCATGGGGATCGTATCAAACCGGCGCCGGTAAGTAACGATCAAAGGCGTAGCTCAACGGCAGCGGCATCAGTCGTTACTGTATTTCATAATGATAACGGGAGACGTAGATCTATTTCAACGGCACGAAATCCATTAACATGGTGAAAAATACACCTTGACGATGTCATCAAGATGTTTCACCATGTTAGTGCTTGTCTTCAGACCTCCATTTCTTGGGAACACAGAATGTGGGGTAACTTTTTATCATGTCCACCCAGCACCTCTAGGGTATACTAATGACATAGTAAAATGTTGAAAATGGGTGGACTTCCCCTTTAACATGTCGTGCACCCAGGTGCAGCAAGTCGCTCAGAGACCCTCTCAGGCGTCCCTGAAAACACAGCTGTAGAGACTCCACAGCTGCAGAGAAACCACTCTGGTTCATAATGGAGCCCCATTACCTTCTTCAGGGCATTGTGTGTGCTCTCCTTCAAGGGTCTACTGGAAGGTTAAGAGCATTCAAACACCTCCCTGCCCTCTCAGCCTCCACTTGGGAGGAGCGCTTCTTGTTCCCTCTAACAACCCGCGGTGTGATTGCGAATCGCTCCGTTTTTGTCACTCGGTGTTATCGCTTTAAACGGGAACTCCACCCATTTTCAACATTTTAGTCATTAATACACCTTAGAGATGTTGTGTATGTGGACATGATAAAAAAAAGTTCCCCCAATTATGTACTTCCTAAAAACGGAGGTCTGAAAAAAATCATTAACATTGTGAAATACATCTGATGACATCATCAAGATGCATCTCACCATGCTTATGATTTTTCTTTCAGACCCCCTTTTTTCACCCATTTTCATTTTTTTGAAAATGGGTGGAATTCCCCTTTAAAGGAGAATTCCACGCCCAAACATTTGGTGTGTTTTGGCTGATTTCCATCCTACGACCTTTTTAAAGGATCATCTGTGACATGATAGATAATGCCCTTGATTTTTGTCATACATTTCTACATTTCCCTCTAATGCAGTTTGCATTGCCGTAGGTTGTCTTTATTCTAATGTGGGTATTTTAGTAGCTCCAAACTTTTTTTTTCTTCACACATCACATCAAAACACACACGACAAGATAATTGGGCCACTACATGTTTTTTAAAAACTCTGGTGGCACTCGTGCGAGAGGAGTTTCAACCTGAGTGATTGGAGAGGAGAGTGGCAGAGGGGAGGGGAGGAGAAGAGGAGGAGGAATAGATTACCTCTGGGATTACATGTAAATTCTGCCCCAGAGTGACGTAAAACTCATGAATGAGTGTCAGTATATATAACAATATGTTATGTGGAAAAAACTAAGTTTGAAGCTACTAAAATATACCCACATTAACATGAAGACAATGCAAACTGTGGGAGGGGAGGGGGACCTCAGTGGTGAAATGTAGAGCAGGGGGCATCTATGACAAAAAAATCAAGTGCAATATGTATGATGTCACAGCAATCAAGGTAGATTGATGGCCAAAATGTGTTTTGATGTGGAATTCTCCTTTAAGCATGTGTTGGCGAGTGTCATTTGTTATTCCACACACCATCAAGATGATCATCTTCTGGACAGGATTCAACGCTTTCTCATGAATGTCACTGATTATTACATGTATGTTCAGTAGAGCCGTCAATCGATTAAAAAATTTAATCGCGATTAATCGCATGATTGCCTATAGTTAATCTTTGATTAATCGCAATTTAATCGCATATTTTTATGAGTTCTAAATATACCTTAAATGAGTGTTTTTCAAGAATATTCATATCAAGGTCAGCTATTTATTCTTCATTTGAGCCACAGACCACCATTTGATGACATTTATTTAGACTTCCAGACCTAAATTAAAGAATTTGTCAACAATTTGATGTTAGTATCATTAGGAGCGAACATGCACATTTTGTAGAAAGTTCTCTACATTCTGTGATTGTGTAGACTTATTTTAAAGTAACTTAACTGATGCAGATATATGTAAAAATTATTCACCTGCATTTGGCGAAATTGAACCAAATGGATCCACTTTGCCTTTGGTTTTACTGTGAGTTAATCTCGCACCCAAAAAAAATAATCGAGTTAACTCACGGCTGAGTTAACTCGCGATTAACTAGTTAATGCTGACAGCCTTAATGTTCAGTAAAAAGGAGCACGGCAACGACAATCAGTAATCTCCTCATCTGGCACCTTCCACTTCCACTGCACTACTGGCAAAACAAGCATGTTTGTTGCATCAGTGTCTGCCATCTCTTCTGTGCATCTAACAGTGAACTTGTGTCCCTCTTTTCGCCCACTTTTCACCCTGGGCTTTCACGAAGGGACTTGTGAGTGAACTCGTCTTATATTGAGCCTTGAACTTGCGAGTGTTGTTTGTTTGGACGGAATGCTGTAGAGCGTTCATTTATGCACTCTTGTTGGCCTCAGACTGGTATGTTTGTGACCTGCTTCCCTTGACCGCTGTCCCTCGCCTTCGCAGCGACTTAATGCCACCGTACACAAAGGGATGACTTCAACACGCTCCTTTACTGGAATGCACACTCAGGGGCGAATGTAAGATTTCCCAATTGTGGGGGCGGAGAAAATGGTATGGGTGCGGCTTCATCGCCCGTGTCGCTTCGCGCCACGGGCGATGAAGTCGCACCCATACCATTTTCGGTTACAGGACTTTTATTAGTCAAGTAAAGCATCATAACATCAGTTGTTGTTGAAGTTGCAACAGACACGCAGCATGCTGTTGGTTTAGTGGTGACACAGCTGTAGTTAGTTAGTAGCAGTAGTAGCGTTTCAAATCATTTTGGATATGAACACTTTAATTTGAAATATCTTGGGTCGTTTTGCATGCCATCATGTTTGGTGGGGCAGACTGGGCATTTAGGGGGGCCTTGCCCCCCCCATGCCCATGCCTAGACCCGCCCCTGGAAAAAAAGCCTCTTTTGTCACCAACAAGCAAACGTTTGGCGTACTGTATACTCACACACACACACACACACGCACACGCACACGCACACACACACACACACACACACACACACACACACACACACACGGCTCCATTTTCGTTACATGCTAAACCCCTTATCCCAAACCCCTTATCACTTTTATCACTATTTTTAAAAACTTTTGGAAATAGTTCAATGTGCCAATCTATTGACACGCTGTGTGCTTATAGACTGGCCATTTGAACTACTGAAAAATGTTTTTTTTAAATAGTTTAAAAAGGCAAAGAAGTTAAGGGATAAGGGGTTTAGCGGTGAGTAAAATGTAGAAAAAATAGGCTTTAGAATATACACATACATGTACATATACAATATGAAATATGGAATGCGCAGTGTCTATGGTGATCCCAGAAATATTGTGTTATAGGCGAATGAAAAATTAACGAACAAAATAATAATCGTACATAGCAGTTGTTGTGATAGCAGTACTTTCCAGTCACATCTTAGGGATGTTTGCTTTGACAAGGAGGAACTTATTAATTAATTGTGACTATTGTAATGTGCGATGTGTGTTTTGTCAGAGCGATTGCTATTTGCGGTGCTGTCTCTCGGCAAACGAGGAGCTGTTTTCCCTCCTACGACCTTTTTAAAGGATCAGCTTTTTAATTGAAGGATTGTTTGCCGCCTTCACACGTTTATTAGTTTATTCTTAATTTCTCATTTGAACTCTTTGACATGTCCCCATGTGACCGGGGGTGGTAGTTAGCTTGTTCTGCCTGCAGGTAGCGCCAGGATTCAAGCAAATTACTAACAGTCTTTCACACCCCTTTTCCCTCTCGCATGCCGCAATTGTAAGAATCGGCTAATGTTAGCATTAGCACAGACACAGTTTGACTTTAGCCAGAATGTATTTTGATCGTGAAAATAATCATTGCATGGATGATCGCAACTGACCAGCCATCACTGCATTTTCTGAGAAAATAAACAAAATGAAGACCGTAATCTTACTGAAACGCACACATTTTTCGTGCGGGCAGGGGTGAAAAGTTGAAAGTTGATTTGCAGCTAAATCATTTCATATTTTTATATAAAGCTTAATCTACGAGATAGGTATAGAGGGAAAAATACAAGATTTCTTATACTGTAGATGGCAGTGAAAGGGGTCAGGACAGGACATCTTATTAGCTCAGTTATATCGACTGCATATTCAGTTTAAACCAAATCCAATATTAATATTCATGACAAGCCTAGTTGTGGTTCAGTGTGAGCTTCACATGGCCTCAGCATGGCAGCAGCATCAAACACGACAGCTCACCGCCTGCTTATACTATACAGTATGTGTAAAACAGTGGTTCTCAACCAGTGGTCGCTGGACCACCAGTGGTCCTTGACATTCTAGGTGGCAGAAGAGCAGTGTTGGGAATATTACTTTACCTTGTTAATATATTACTTATTAATTATTACCTTCATTTTAAAGCAATAATTATATTACAATATTACTGTCTGAGCAAGTGTAATATATTATTATTACTATTACATATTACTTTGATTTTTTTTTTGTTTACAAAATATATAATTAAATATTTAGTGTCACTATTAATCAAATATTGCGTAGGCCAGTGGCATACCTACAATAAAGCAAGCACACCTGGCTATCTGGCCAAATCCAAATGCTAGAAAATATAATTATTTAACTTCTGCAGTTGTCATATAATTTCACAAGAACATTTTCAACGAGACAGATTGATAGAATGTAATATTGAAAGTAATGCAGTAATGCAGAAAGCAAAGTATAATATATTAGATTGTTTTAGTTAAGTAATATATTTACGGTATATTACAAGTTACTGCATTTGGGTAATATATTATGTAATATATTAAGTTATGTAGTGCACATGTCCCAACACTGCAGAAGAGTTGGTCATTTTACACTCTCAAATGATCTAACTCTAACATCTATTGTACAATAATTAAACCTTAACCTCCCAACTTGAAACCTATGTCAGTTATGTCAACATCAACAACAAGTCAGACACCAGCGACAACACACTGTCACCTACATATCCATCCAACCAACTGGTTCAACATTGAAACATCTATCTTTCAATCAAGGACAGGCATAGCTACAGTGCTGGACTGGGCGAAAAAAATCGGCCCGGACATTTTTAGCGTGATTTGGCCTAGACCGGCCCCCAACCACAACCAGCGTGTGATGGACCTGTTCTACCTGGTATAGTTGGTTAACAAAGATGTAACTCTTTGAGAGCGTAAACATGAAACCAAATGGACCCTTGCGGGTCCATTTGGTTTCATGTTAACACTCTCAAGAGTTAAAACATTCATCTAAATTGGACCAAGTCTAATTAGAAAATGTATGTTTGACTGTTTTGTTTCCCAAATCTAGCCTGGTATTGTGGACCAAAAAGTAAAATAAATCTTTAGTTTTGGGGTCTGTTGGCGCTAAAATGTCATCGAATAGTGGTCCTCCATGGCTCAAAATTCTGAATGAATAGTGGGCCAGTGCTTTTAATCATACCGTGATACCACCGGCCCCTTATGGGTCGTGGCCCACCGGGAGACCTCCCTGTATGCCCAATGGTCAACCCGACCCTTCCTAGCTATACACCCTACAAACTGTGCCATACATGCGCAGCCGACCACAATACTTGCGGGTTCTGCTTGCGCAAGTAATAATATTATTAGGCTACTAATTATTGTGGAGGATTGATGTATTACTTTCTCTCTCTTTCCCCCTACCTCTCTCTCTCTCCTCACACAACCCCGTACCCTGGCCATGGACCCCAGTCTGTGTTGGAGAGATAGGAAGGATTCAAGCTGGGCTTAGCCAATTTTGCAATCTTAGTCCAAGATGAAAACGACACTTGGAAGAGAAGAGTGTGTCTAACTTCCTTCTGCCGTCTTTCTCAGTGAAATATAGGACAGGCAGCCTCATGGGGACACCAAAAGGGCAGCAATTTGATTTGAACGTTTAAAAAGTGCGGCGTAACAATGGAGAGAGAGCGCGACAAGACCGGAGGATAATGTGCGGATGTCGTCGCTGCAATTTGTTAACCCATTGTGTCGTGACCTTGATTCGAGTTTCTGACACCAGATTATACAGTAGTTCCTGACACCAGATTCTACAGTAGTTCCTGACACCAGATTATACAGTAGTTTCTGACACCAGATTATACAGTAGTTCCTGACACCAGATTATACAGTAGTTCCTGATACCAGATTATAGCTGCAGCAACATTCTAGCTTTTGACGCTAGATTCTACAGTAGTTTCCGACACTAGATTCTAGTTATTGACACTAAATTATAGTTTCTGATGCTAGGATCTATTTTTTGACACTAGAATCTAGTTTCTGACGCTAGAATCGAGTTTTTGACACTAGATTCTATAGTTTCTGACACTAGATTCTAGTTTTTCTGAAAAATCTGTGCTCCTGTGTCAGTGATGCTAACATATTTCTAGCCAAGGACCACCAGAATTATCCATATTTGGCTGCAGACCCCCCATCTGAAAACATGTTGTTCTCGGGGTTCCCCAGAAGCGAAAAATTGAGATAAAATGTTTGCTTCCAAAATAATGTATTCAGAGATTTGCAGCACATTCTCACAATTTTTTCAAAAATAGCAGAACAACAAGCTCATGTCGCGCCACTCGGTGGCGCGACATGAGCTTGTTGATCTGCTATTTTTCAACAGATAAAACACCAAAGCGCGTTCAGAACATAAGGGTTAAATTGGTTGGCTCT
This sequence comes from Benthosema pterotum, assembly GCA_039105355.1. NCBI lineage: Eukaryota > Metazoa > Chordata > Actinopteri > Myctophiformes > Myctophidae > Benthosema > Benthosema pterotum. The sequence continues at coordinate 6,197,517 of CM076986.1, forward strand.
AGCCTAAGTAAGCACATTTTTTCCGGGGGGTTGTAGATGAAGAAACATTATTGGATTTTGAAATAATAATAGTCTATATATATATATTATTTTTTGATGTGTTAAAAAGTTTTTTTTTTTTCTTCTTCTATCCACCGCTGACTTTTAAAGACTTTATACTCTCTTATCCTCCAGGAAAATAAGGTGTGACTCAGGGCTATAATATGGAATACCCACACGGAAATATTTGCTTACGATGAAAGAAAATAAAAAGAGGCATATACCTCTCCTCTTCCGAGCAAGCGGGCGCTGCTTTAAATCACATTTTGACCGTAGTCAGCATTACTGCATGCGCCGCTGGGAGGGGGAAAGGGGCTGTGTGTGTGTGTGTGTGTGTGTGTGTGTGTGTGTGTGTGTGTGTGTGTGTGTGTGTGTGTGTGTGTGTGTGTGTGTGTGTGTGTGTGTGTGTGTGTGTGTGTGTGTGTATATGTGAGGGGAGGGGGGGTTTGGGGTTGCAACGGGAGGGGGCGAGGAAGGTGGACTCATCTCACGGATGAGTCCCCCACCCACCCCCCTTCCCCAACAACCTCTCCCTCGCCTTCCTTCGCCAACCCTGCGAAAGCAGCAGCAGCAGCAGCAGCAGCAGCGCTCCGACAAGGGGGGAAAACTCGGGGGCTATGAAGTGACACACAAAAGGCTTGTTTAGCGGCAGCTTGGCTCGGGAAGGGCGAGCAGATGCTGATCATTAAGAGGCTGTGGTACGATAACAGCCGCGGCGGCGCGGCAGTCTGGGGGATCCAGCCGCTCTTTTTTGATTTGCCTGCCTGACGAACTGTCACGTTCGCGCTGCGTATGCGCCCGGCGTTTGGGTGGTGCGAGGAGCCCCGCGGAGCGGCAGGCAGGCAGGCAGGCGGGGGCGCGCATGCGCACATGCAGATGTGCATGCATCCGTATATGAACAGAGGGAGGAGCGGGGAGGATGTAGGGTGCGGGTGTGTGATTTCGTTTCCCCCCGTGCCGCAAGAGGACTCTCTCCACGGGTGGCAGCAGCTGTCAATGTTTATGTATGCATGCTATCTGTGTGTGTGTGTGACACACACACAGCGCCTAATTTATACTTAATTGTGCATCGCGTAGGCTAAATTGTTAAAGCTAGGCTAAGCTAGGCTAAATCGTCGGCGATCTACAAGCTCGGGACGAGTATGGCTCTGCTGTGTCCGGCGTGCAGCGACGCACCGATCGACGGTGCGTCGCTGCACGCCGGACACAGCAGAGCCTGACAGCGAGTTTTGACTTTGTAGTGGTTATAGTCAACTTCCCCCACGTTGGAAACCTTCCTCGCACTGGTACATACAGTAACTTGCAGTTCCAAGCTATTCCAGATTGATTCAGTTTAAACCTGAATCTGGGTTGTTCAGTATATTTGATATTATGAGGAGCTATGAGCGGTTGCACTGCTACGTTCATTATGTTTTTTGTGGGGTTGCATGTTATCTTGTCAACACCCCTAAAGTGTATGTATACTGGAGGTATGTGTATGTATACTGGAGGTCTCGCCCGTGAAGCCGTCCCCTTACCATTTTCTCCTGCCCCCCCCCCCCAATTGGGAAATGTTACATCCGCCCCTGCTCACAAAATAAATGAAGCGCGCAGGGCGCAGAGAGAGAGAGAGAGAGAGAGAGAGACAGAGAGAGAGAGAGAGAGAGAGAGAGAAAACGAGGCAGAAAGAGGAAAGAAAGATGTACAGGAAGGGAGAAGAGAAACGGAGAGCGAGGCGCCGGGGAGAGTCGAGGGAGAGGAGCGAAAGGACAAATGTCGGCGGAAAGAGATGAAGACAGGCAGCGCGGAGGGAGATCTGCATCCCTCCCAACGACGTGTGGGCGATGCGTCATTCTTTTGTTTGTGGGATTGTGGTCGAGACGTTTTTTATTTTATTTCTTTGGTCCTGGTGCAACCAAGTTTACTTTAGTGGGTTCCACTTGCTCCAGCAGTAAGGATGGTTCTTATTGGTTAGTGGGCGGCACCTCGTGGAATAACGCTGGTCTCCACCTTAGAGTGGTGTCAGTCTAATGTGAGCCATGCCCATGGTATTTCTAACATGACTAGATATGTTACTGTAATGACACTACTTATTCTAACATGCTAAATATATCAGCACGAAGTAGTGACATTTTGTATGTTTTCAATGAGTTATTGTGCCATACTAAACTGTAAACTATTCATAAAAACACCCTGTTAATTCTCTTACAGACAAGCTGATGATTGGGTGTGTAACACAGACAGAAGCTGAAATGATACGTCTGTGTATTTTTACCAGATTAAACTGTCAACAAAAGAGAGAAGTCGTCTGCATCTTCATACCACAACAACACAACAAGACTCCCAAGAGTTTACACTCTCAAGAGTTAAAATATCCATCATGTGAATTAGCCCAAGTCACAACCAGAGAATGTAGAAGATTAATGGTCATTTTGATCTGTATGTTTAACTGTTTTGTTTCCCAAAGCTAGCCTGGAATTGTCGACAAAAGCAAAATAAATCTTTAGTTTTGGGGTCTGTGGGGTTAACACTTTCACTGCTTTAGAGCATTGCCCTAAAAAAAAAGAAAAAATTTGCGCCCCCTAGTGGACCCAAAAACACAGGAAACAAGGGTTTGGCAGTGGAACTGTTTTTTTTAAAATGTCCTCAAATGGTGGTCCGTGGCTCAAATTCTGAATAAATACAGGGCCATGGTATGAAAAAGGTTGAAAACCACTGGATTAGACTGTCATCAAAGAGAGAAGTTGTCCGCATCTTCATACCACAACAACACAACGCAGATCAGACGTTACACTTGGGCCCCAAGTGGCCCAAGTGGCTTAATTTGCTCAGAGAATTCACTGGCCGTGTCAACACCACCACCACCACCACCGCAGCAGTGGCTGTCACGTCATACTTCGTGTTACATACAGGGGCGGATGTGGCATTTCCCAATTGGGGGGCAGGAGAAAATGGGGGCGGTTTCATGAAGCCGCTCCCATACCATTTTCAGTTACAGGACTTTTATCAGGCAAGTATAAGCATCAATAATAACATCAGTTGTTGTTGAAGTTGCAACAGACACGCAGCATGCATAAAGCTAAAGGTCTGACTCAGAGAGTTTACTGTTGTCAATGATGAAATGCTGTTGGTTTAGTGGTGACACAGCTGTAGTTAGTTAGTAGCAGTAGTAGTGTTTCAAATCATTTTAAATATAAACACTTTAATTTCAAATATCTTGGGTTCTTTTGCATGCCGTCGTGTTTGGTGGGGCAGACTGGGCATTTAGGGGGGCATTGCCCCCCCCACATGCCCATGCCTAGATCCACCCCCTGGTTACATACCGGGAGGGAGGCGGGATATTCTTGTGCACATTCGATTTGTCTTCCAATCTCTGTCTGTCCCGTGTTCTTTTTCTCCCCACTTTTTTGGTACTGTATTTCTTAAACACACATATTTTTCATTCCAGACAGATGCCTCAGGAGATTGGCTCTGGGCCACTGATCGCCTCCTGTAGTGTATATACTGTATACAGCGCAAAGCAGGGGTTTTCTGAGTCAGTCACTCAGTCAGACAGTCTGGTTTGGGATGATAAGTCTACTGGAAGACCCCATAGGTCCCATGTTAGACTCAGACTCATGTTGTTTAAAGGTAAACTTTTGATTCGAATGTCATCTATAGGCTTGGCAGGTGAGAGTTTGGTTGCTAAAAGCTGCATGTTGAGCAATTTAATTTAATAACATAATGTGTGACTTGGGTTGACTGATAATCGGTGCAGGGCACAGTCAGACATAAATGAAATCAGTACAGTCAAACACAGCCAGGGAAAACAAAGTCCTTGTGGTCTTGTTTCTTAAACTGAAATCAAGGCGCAACTTTTAGCAACAAAGCTGTTCTAAGTCATCTAAATATCATTAAAATATGTTGATATCTTGAACTTTTTCATTTCCTGTAAAAGTAAGTAGTTGCTACAAAAGATCGCTGGTGATAGTACACTAAAGGCCCTGATACACTAGCAATATTTTGATCAATATCAACTAGCAATGTCAACATCAACGAGGCAACATGATGAGACACATGGCAACATTTAAATGGGGAATTCCACTCTCAGAAAAAAAGAAGCCTTAGTTTGCATTGATTCATTTTCACCCAACTGCCACCCAAACTCGAAATGTTGTGTATCAGGGCCTTAACTCAACCCGCACCGTGTTGAAAGTGCCCTAGATTACAGCTGACCCCGCAGCAGAGATTTCCTGCTACAAGCCCACCTAAAAGTTCCTCATCTCTGGCATTACATCAGCGTCATCAGAGCCCAGAACACGGAGCCACAACATTAGTTACACGTGCCGAATGTTAACTCCCACCACCGCTGGCAGCTGGGAAGCTCTCCCACGGCTCCCCCTTTAAACGTGACGGATGGGCCCGGCCACCCCCCCTGATTCATACGGCCCTCGCCTGGCCACAGCACAGCAGCCGCTCCTCATCCCCCGTGCAGATCATAAATCCTCCAGCCACGCCGTAAGGTGAACTTGACACGCAGCACCCCGCGGTGAAGCCGCTATACCACCCCCCCACCACCCCCTTACCACAACGGTGATCCCTCCCCGACCCCGGCCCCCGCTACACGCCATATTTCACGAGTCAAAGCCCTTCTTCTCGGCGGAGCGGAGGCATGCGGTGGCTAGAGTTATGCATTTTAATTGGATTGGCTTTGCTGGCCGCACGCTGAGAGCAATTCTTTTGAGGTACAAAGGACTGACGGGGGAGAGGAGAAACGTCCTCGTTCCACCCCATCGGACCCCCTCCGGAGTTCGCCGAGAACCATTTAAAGGGATTTGGGCTTCGGACACACAGGGGTTTTATGGTAATTAAAGTGGCGGGTGTGATGTGATGTATGTCAGGTTCAGATGGCCTGGTTTTAATAAATGGACAGAGTTATATATACAGTTACGCGCAAAATTATTAAACCCCCATTGCTGTGAAGGCTTTTATGGAAATCGGTGTACATTTGTAATGGTGTTTATAATGAAATCTTACAAGGACTTGTTAAAGAACCAAATGCAACTAAAATTACATCAGTTGTTTTTGTCATTAAGTGTTAAAGGGCTTTTTTGTGATTTCTTCATTGACACAATTATTCAACCCCTGTAAAACTACTACTCTTTGGAGGCTCCTGAGAGCAGAGACTCCTTCAAGTGTTTTCAATTAGGTATTGGAACACCTGTGGATGTTAACGAGCAGTAATTAAGCAAAAATAAGCATCAATTAGGCAGATTTAAAAGGACTGTGCTACTCAGCTCCTTTCTTGACATTTGCCCGTGTGTTTACACCATGGTGAAGACAAGAGAGTGGTCACAGAAGACCAGAGAAGAGGTCATTCGTCTTCACAAGAATGGAAATGGCTACAAGAAGATATCGAAGATCTTAAATGTCCCAAGAGACACCGTTGGAAGCATAATACGGAAATTCAAAGTCAAGGGCACTGCTCAAACTCTACCTGGTCGTGGCAGGAAGAAGATCCTGACGGCAACTGCTGTGCGGTACCTGAAGCGCAAGATGGAGAAAAATCCCAGGATGACTGCTGAGGAACTGAAAAGAGATCTTTCAGAGGTGGGCACTGAGGTTTCCGCACAGACAATAAGGCGCACACTGCACAGTGAAGACATCCATGCCAGAACTCCCAGGCGCACCCCCTTGCTGAGTGCAAAGAACAAGAAGAGTCGGCTGGAGTATGCAAAAATGAATGTGGACAAGCCCCAAAGGTATTGGGACCACGTCCTTTGGTCTGATGAGACCAAATTAGAGTTGTTTGGGCCCATGGATCAGCGCTACATTTGGAGGAGGAATAAGCAGGCCTATGCAGAAAAAAACACCTTGCCTACTGTGAAGCATGGCGGGGGTTCTATAATGCTTTGGGGCTGTTTTGCTTCTACTGGAACAGGGAAGCTTAAATGTGTAAAGGGAACCATGAATTCCCTCCTGTATCAAGAGATCTTGGGAAGAAAATGTCATGGAGTCAGTCAGAAACCTGCGGCTTGGGCGACGTTGGACATTTCAACAGGACAATGATCCAAAACATGCATCCAAGTCCACTAGGGAGTGGTTAAAGAAGAAAGGCTGGAACATTTTAGAGTGGCCATCGCAGTCACCAGACTTGAATCCCCATTGAAAACCTCTGGTGGGACCTGAAGAAGGCCGTTGCAGCACGCAAGCCTAAGAATCTCACTGAACTGGAGGCTTTTGCTCGTGAAGAATGGGCCAAGATACCCGTAGATCGCTGCAAGACACTTGTGTCAAGCTATACGTCACGTTTGGAAGCTGTAATAACTGCAAAGGGATGTTGCACAAAGTACTAAAAATTAATTTCACTTGGGGGTTGAATAAAACTTACAATGCTATGAACACAGGAATGACATTTGTGGTTATTTCAGTATAAATGTCATGTTATATTTGTCAACTTTTCAAGTGTTTCTTTCATTTAATGGCAAATAAGAGGAACAAAATGATCAAAATTGATGAAAAACTGGTCAAAACACTTCATTTCAGTGGGGGTTGAATAATTTCGTACGTAACTGTATATATATATATATATATATGTATGATCTGGACAGGCTGTTGTTGTCGTGGGCACTGCCTCTTGTAGTTTAGTGGAAAATCTGTGACAGGGTGATTAATGTAAACGTTTATGATGGAAATGTTATCTATAGGCCTAATGGGTGATATTCAGCTTTGTTACTAAAATTTGCACCTTGAGCAATTTCAGTTTAAGAAACAAGACCACAAGGAGTTTTTTTGGCTGTGTTTGACTGTACTGATTTCATTTATGTCTGACTGTACACTGCACCGATTACTTTCTGCCAATAAGCTATTCAATCAGTCAATCAAGTCATATATTATGCCATGCAGCTTTTAACAACCAAGATGAAGCTTGGTTGCTATAGCTATAGATGACATTCGAAGAACCTTAGACAACATGTGTGGGTCTACTCTAACATGGGACCTATGGGGTCTTCCAGTAGTCTTATCATCCCAAACCAGACTGTCTGACTGAGTGACTGACTCAGAAAAGCCCTGCTTTGCGCTGTATACAGTACAGTATATACAGGAGGCGATCAGTGGCCCAGAGCCAATCTCCTGAGGCATCTGTCTGGAATGAAAAATATGTGTGTTTAAGAAATACAGTACCAAAAGAGTTGGGGAAAAGAACACGGGACAGACAGAGATTGGAAGACAAATCGAATCGAACACGAAGTATGACGCGACACTGGTGGTGGTGACTAGAGTTCTATAATGGAGAGTACTGACACTCCCGTTGACTCCTAATGCTACAGCTGAACAGAGACGCCTATTGGCTGAAAAGCATCACATGACCTCCTAGTAAGGAGGGATTCTCGTTCCAAACAAACCACTCTGGCCATCCAGCCCTATTGCAGATCGCATGTTAGCACATAAATTGGCGAAAGGACATTTTAAACGTTAACAGACTTCGCGTCACTCTAGTGAATAATTATTCGTTATATAACTCACTTTACTTAATGTATATTGTAAGAAAATAGGCTGTGGTGTCATGCAGTGGTTAACTACTGTATGTAGGCCTATGTTTGGAACCTGCAGAGCTCCAGTACAGGGCACGAGATCAAAGCGTGTCAGTACTCTCCCTTATTACCCTGGGCCCAGAGTCTTCCCCACGCCCCATACTGGCGTTATGGCGCGGGCGCGTAAGACTCTGGCTTCGCTGAATCGGAGGTGGATCTGGCTCGCCACGAACCCTGACGAGCCAATCAGAGCGCATTTCCGCATAAAACAATCAATCAGCAGAGACCCAGTTTGTAGTTTTTCGAAGCTAGATTAGCTAACAGGGCAATGGTACTGGGGACTACAGACACTGCGTACTGCCGGCGCCTGTGTTCTACGTGGCAATCAGCGCTGCTCTGATTGGTTAGATTCTAACCAATAGGAGTTGAAGTCCCATCCCTGGAAAGTCAAATCCCATCGCTAGCGAATCAGAACCCTGCCCGCAACCCAGACTCATATAAGCTTGCTTGTAATGAGTGTAGGGAAGCCAGGCTACTCCCACACATGGCGAGTGGATTCTATGAGCAAATCACACCACTTTGGCCACTTGGGGGACAGTTATATGCAGGCATAAAGACCCCCCAGGAAAGTGTGCTAAAACTTCCAAATGTCATTAAAAAATGCATTTTTCTTTTTTTTTTCAAAAACAGTGAAATTTCCCTTTTATAACCAATTTGCCTTGCTTATAAAAATCCAAACATTCAACGTGTCTTTCATCTGGTGTATAATTTCAATTTGTTTCTCTCCTAGCGAAGATATCTGCCATGCAGCTCACAGGGTGTGAGCATGTACAGTATATATCCGCTGTGAGTTGTGTACAAAAACAAAAACATAAAAACTATGAAATATGGAGATCTCGCCTGTAACCCGAACTGCGATGATTTGTGCCGACATAAACGCGCGCTCCACTCCCGATCCACGACGGTGGTGTGTGTGTGTGTGTGTGTGTGTGTGTGTGTGTGTGTTGTGTGTGTGTGTGTGTGTGGTGTGTGTGTGTGTGAGATGCTCCGGCTGATGAATGGAGCCCACGTGTCACCCTTTAATCATCCATCGGGAGAAAACCACTGATTTATCCCTGCTAGTCAGCGGGGAGTACTGCCACTTACTAGTGCTTCAATCCTTCCCTGGGGCCAGCTCACCCCCACCATGCACGCACACACACACACACGCACACACGCACACACGCACACACACACACACACACACACACACACACACACACACACACACACACACACACACACACACACGCCAGGGGCGGATCGAGGCATGGGCATGGAGGGGGGGGGGGGGGGGGGGGAGGGGGGGTTGGGGCATGGGCATTAGGGGGGGGGGGGGGGGGGGGGGGGGGGGGGCGGCCCTAAATGCCCAGTCTGCCCCTGCACCAAACACGATGGCATGCAAGATATTTCAAAAATTAATGTGCCTATTTAAAAATGATTTGAAACACTACTACTGCTACTACTAATTAACTACAGTTGTGTCACCACTAAAACCAACAGCATTTCATCGTTGTAAACAGAAAACTCTCTGAGTCAGACCTTTAGCTTTATGCATGCTGCGTGTCTGTTGCAACTTCAACAACAACTGATGTTATCATTGATGCTTTACTTGTCTAATAAGTCCTGAAACCAAAAATGGTATGGGTTCGAATTCATCGCCCGTGGCACGAAGCGTCACGGGCGATGAAGTCGCACCCATTCCATTTTCCCCTGCCCCTCCCCCAATTGAGAAATGTTATATCCGCCCCTGACACATGCACGGCCACACACACACACACACACACACACACTTCCACTCCAACTAAATAATGGCCTGCAGGTGGAAGTGCGGCAGGTCTATCTTTCAGGCGGTGGAGACGGCGTGCTTTCAGCCACCATTTAGAAGGTTGCTTCCACCGTGCCCTCCGGGCGAGGCTTCCACAAATGACAGGCTTAAATTCAAAGGAGATGGTTCAATAACGAGTAGCTCTATACGCCTGCCTCAGGATCCACCGGCGAGCCCCATGCAGTCACCCAGGGGGGAGTCTTAACCCATTTGTGCACTGAACACGTTTTGGTGTTTTATCTGTTGAAAAATAGCAGATCTACAAGCTCAGCTTGTAGTTCTGCTATTTTTGAAAAATTGTGAAAATGTGCTGCAAATCTCTGAATACATTATTTCGGAAGCAAACATTTTTCACTAAAATCTTTGCTTCTGGGGGATCCCCTAGAACAGGGGTTTTCGACAGGTGGTCCGGGGACCACCAGTGGTCCTTGAGACGGTTCCAGGTGGTCCCCAGTTAAGTTGGTTAACCAGATGTAACTCTTGAGAGTGTAAAAATCATTTTACACTCTCAAGAGTTAAAATATCCATCATCTGAACTAGCCCAAATCTACACAACTAGAGATCCAGGTTTGCCTGTTATGTTTCCGAAATCCAGCCTGGAATTGCAGATAAAAAAGAAGAAATCTTTGGGTTTGGGGTCTGTGGGTCTAAAATGTCATCACATGGTGGTCCGTTGCTCAAATTCTGAATAAATAGTGGGCCCTGGTATGAAAAAGGTTGAAAACCACTGCCCTAGAACAACATGTTTTTCAGAGAAAATAGAATCTAGCATCAGAAACTCGAAACTAGTCAGAAACTAGAATCTAGTGTCGGAAACTACAGGTGTCAAATAGAATATATTCTTAGATTTGAGCATCATTTTCACATTTTTTTAAATATCAAACCCACAAGCTCATATCGCGCCACTCGGTTCAATAGCTTAAGTGTAACATAATGCGTTTAACACCAAAACGCGTTCAGTAGACAAAGGGTTAAAAACCTTTCCTCATTCAGGAAAAAAGAACGCAGGGTCCCCAATATCACCCCGAGTTTTTCCCCCCGTTATTTAATTGGCAGAATGCAGAAATACTAACTTTCTTAACTGTTACTACGCCAGCATTCTACTTGTATTTTAAATATACACCGTTAAGGAATAGGAGATACAGGCCATTGAAAGAAACAGCTTGAATGGATTTGCCTGGCTCCAGCCCTAAATCACCACACTGAATTATTTTCCCTGGGGATTGAGGTCTGGTGACGCGGTCTATGGAGCCGTCAGTATTAGCTGAAAATCCGACTACATACAGCACATACGTCACTCAAAAGTGTCAAACAACAAAAATGGCGGCCGCCACTACTCTGATTGGTTGGTATGAACCAATCACTGAAGACTGACACTGACATAGTACATTAACTATGTGTTCTGTCAGCTTCTTTTAGAACTGAATCCAATTGTTTTGAATAAGAATAATAATCAGTCTGACATCAACAACCAAGTCAAAGTAATGCGCATAATATATTTCATCCTTAAAATGTTGCTTTTTGTAACAGTAAACGACCACATAGTGCGTTAGTAGGTGGCCTAACTGTGTCAGACTGGGTCTCGGGTGATGCTTCTACGAACACAGACTGTAAAAAATAACAGGTTGCAGCCTTTTCATTACATTTTTTAGCTCAACGTAAAGTGGCATTAGCTTGTCTCCCTTTAGCGCAATACTGTTGAAATCAGCAGCATGACGAAAGTAACTAGTAATAGTGTAGACGTTAACATTATTACTGTTTTGTAGGAGATAACCTCATTACATTACTTTTACAGACAAAAGTAATATTATTTTTAGTTATACGCATCTCTGCTAGTGAGTAAATTCTCAAATAAATGTAGTGTAGTGTGTCAAAGTATAATATGAGATGTAGTGGAGTAGAAGTAAAAGTAGTGAATGTCCGGAATACTCAAGTAAAGTACAGTTTATCTTAAAACTGTACTTAACTAAATGCATTGCACACAAACAACTCAGGAAAGAGCGAGATGACCTCATCACAGCTGTGAGATCTATATTTATAGGGTTGCCATGCATGCCTGGTGAAAGAAGTGATGATCCTGGGCTTTTTTTTTCGGCCTGCAAGAACAAGTCGGCCAGACATCATGTCATCACTTTTAGAAATCTGCAGTAGCCTAAATTCCCGTCTTCTACGGTTCTCAGTCGGACTGGAAAAAGGAATGCATTTCCATACAATGTCAATTGGTTTCGGGCAGCCTTAATGACAGCTTGTCCCCAGGTTCAATAACAGAGCACTTCAAGGTTACAATTTAAATGGTTTTCTTTCAGGCAGAGTCCCATTTCCACCTTTTGCCGCCACTCACAGCACCTACTCCAAAAGGAGAAGAACTAGGACAGACCGGGGAAATGTTAAAAATAATAAAATAAAAATGAGACGTGAAAAGAATTATAATAGGAACAAGTTAAATCCGTAACAGAATATGGATAAAACTTTTAAAGCAGATATACTAGAGTATGTTATGGCAGCTCTACAACCTCACAAACCAGTCGCCATACATCTCTGTCTAGAGTCTAGACTCATTATAGACGTAGTGAATGAAGGCTTTAGGAAGGTAATTTTAATGGACACGTTTCTTAAGGTCACGGCGAGCTGTGTGAGCTCTGACCACGCATTTAATCAGCTCAACCTTGGAGTGGATGTTGGTATCATTAAATTAACTTGCGGTGTTCTGAGTTCATAATAAGACAAGCTGAAAAAGGCGACGTCCTCCATGGGCAAGGCTATACATGCCGGCAGCGACATGAAAAAACATCAACAGTTATTTAACAGCTTTAATGCTTTACATGAAATCTTTACACATGCTACCCACACTGCCGAGATAGTTGAATGACCTTTGGAGCAAAAGCCGAAAGCATTCACGTCTTTGATTCGTGAAAAATCGCTTAAAAACATCATTTGTTGTTGCGCGGACAAAAAAACACCACTTCGTTAATCAGAGTCTTGGTCAAAGAGTAAACCTAGCCAAGATAGACGCTCCTCTCCTCATTGGAGGGAATTTTACAGAAGGGAAACCTTTTCCCTACTAGTTTAATTAGGCTTATTTGATCTACCAGACCAGCCATTTTCATGATTTGAATGTATCAATTTAATCCCAATCAAATGAATCATCAGAATAAAATGTATCCCATGAAAATCTCTACAGCAACACTCTTCAAAAATATGTCAGTAAGTGGCAGTAATACACACGATCTGTGGAAAATGACTACAAACCACCACCATAGAGTACTGAGGACTGCCAGTTCATCGGGTCACAGCTGCCATGAAAACACCGTTCTTTTTCTCAACATGGAGGGCTTGAACGGTGTTTTTTATCATAAATATGTCAAATCAAGCCGCAATGACTTTTGATTTTGACTTTTGACTACTACGTCAATTATGTTTTGGGGAGTTAAAGGGTTAAGATACACAAAAACAGACTCTGTCTCAAAGTAAAAAAAAACACTGCTGCCATATCAGATCAAGTTTAATTATGTTTGCATTGCCATCGGCGGACCTTCAACTCAGGATCAGCTCTGAAAAGAGCCGTTGATGTTGATGGTTCGTTCCCCACCCAACCCAACCCATGGCAGCTGCATGGCATTTAGCAAACAATAAGCGTATTGAGTGGTGAGACAGATGACGGTGACAGCACTTGATCCGTTATGGTGATTGTCTCTCTGTGGCTGCTACCTGAACATCCGCCTGTTCACAAACACTGTGTGTGGGCGGTGGCGTGTGTGTGTGTGTGTGTGTGTGTGTGTGTGTGTGTGTGTGTGTGTGTGTGTGTGTGTGTGTGTGTGTGGGAGTGTGGGAGTGGTGCTATGATTGAGTCACTTGACATCAGCTGCTGTGAACGAGCCTTGTTAGTATGTAGTTTGCAGAAACTCTGTTTAAATTGGTTGGGAGCAGGGGCGGATTGGCACATATTTTCCCACCGGGACAATTTTGCCTTTGCCAGGCCACCCTAGTGGGGGCAGCTGGTTAACCAGATGTAACTCTTTGAGTGCGTAAAAATGAAACCAAATGGACCCTTGCGGGTCCATTTGGTTTCATTCTTACACCTCAAGAGTTAAAATATTCATCATGTGAATTAGCCCAACTTAGTCTACACAACTAGAGAATGTAGAAGATTAATGGTCATTTTGATCTGTATGTTCCAGACGAGCGTTTCTAGCACATTTTAGTGCATTTTGGAAGTGCCACTAGTGCATTTTGGATCTTGTCCAGCAGGCCACTAGGTGGCGCAGGCCACGGGGAAAACTCCCTGTACTCCAGATGGCCAATCCGCCCCTGGTTGGGAGTGAGATCATTACTATGAATCTGTGAGGCTCTGAGAATATGCTGGTATATATCTGGCAACGTATTTGCCAGCAATACACCGGTGCAAAGTGTGCATGGATGCTATTACCGAGGAGGTTTTGCCAACATATTTTCAAAAAACGGCAGAGCACACAACAGGCACTGTGTATTCAGAAATACCCTGACAGAAAAGAAACCAATTTATTTTCTTGTTTGTTCTCTTTTTTCCTTCTTCTTTTTGAGGGCAAAAAGGATGTCATAGAAATAAAAAGAAAAAGTATCATTTCATGTCATTGAAACGTGGACACAATTTGACCACATTAACAATGCGGTCAGTTGAAGGGATATTTCACCATTTTTTCCCTTTCTTTTTTTCCCTTTTTTTTTTTTTTTTTTTTTTTTTTTTTTTTTTTACAAATAATAAATATTTTAATGACATTTGGAAGATTTAAAAAGCTTTGCTGGGGTCCTTTGCGGCAGTAATATGTGGTTTTAATTTAGATATTTTAGATTTTCAGCAGTGAGCCCAGATGTCCCCGACACTACTTCCTGGACTACAATTCCCCAAGTGATTTGGTGCACTGCACACCTCCTTGTGGTATAGAGACAACAAGTAGTCCAGGAGGTAGTGTCCATGACATCAGAGACACTGGGCTCACTGCTAACATCTAAAATAACTAAAACCACATATTACAGACATGCACTTTACTGGTCTGCTGCACTATTGTTTGTCTCGTCTATATACCTGTATTGTCTCGACTTTGTCTTATTGCACTGTCTATTGTCTTGAATATTGTCTTATTGCACTTTGGAAAATGGAAACTTAATTTCATCCCTGTATATTATGTCCTGACGTACACTGGAGTGACAAATAAAAAACCTTTAACCTTGAACATAAAGACCCCATGAAAGTGTTCTAAATCTCATGAATTCTTATCCATGTAATGATGTCATTTTTAAGAATCTGAATGAATTGTTAAATTGTGATATTCCATTTAATATTCAGCATTTAATTCAGTCTGAACCAGATGCAGGTCAGAAAACATAATCCAGAATGCATTGCTCATACATAAAAATGTATGGCCTCAAACCTTATATCCAAAGCACAGGCATGGATTGCATCCCCCATCAAATCAACCCCTAAGTATAGGTCACAGTACAGTATAAGCATGGACAAAAATACCCCTGAATGCATCAGCACAGGGCACTACTCCTGATTAGAGTGAGCAGCACTACATACAGTAAGCTGCACTACTACCCCAACGGCCAAAAAAAACCTATAATGAGATAGAGAGATGATGGCGATAGCAATGCTTCTGCCCTCCAAAGGAGGAGGAGGAGGGAGGATGGTATTGCAGTGTTGCCAACTGCCAAAATCCAAAATGTGCTAGTAGTGGCACTTCCAAAATGCACTAGAATGCGCTAGAGCAGTGGGTTTTCAACTGGTGGTCCGGGGACCACCAGTGGTCCTTGAGAGGGTTCCAGGTGGTCCCAGCTAAGTTGGTTAACCAGATGTAACTCTTGAGAACGTAAAAATGAAACCAAATGGACCCTTGCGGGTCCATTTGGTTTCATTTTTACACTCCCAAGAGTTAAAATATGCTGTGTATTGTGGACAAAAGCAAAAGAAATCTTTAGTTTTTGGGGTCTGTAGGGCTAAAATGTCCTCAAATGGTGGTCCGTGGCTCAAATGCTGAAAAAATGGTGGGCCTGGTATCAAAAAGGTTTGATACATTGATGACATTTTCATACTAGGGCCCTCTATTTATCCTGCATGATAGCCGCGGAGAACCAGTATTAGATGCTGAGTTTTGTCTCTCAGACTAATTTAGGAGAAATAACTGTCTAAATGTTGGTTGAAATAGCAATTCTTCTACATTTTCTAAATGTGCAGATTCTTGAAAATTAGGTAATAAAAATAAAAGCGTAAAATGAAACCCGTAAGGGTCCATTTGGTTTTATGTTACGATCTCAAGTGTTGCAGAACTATAAGGATCCATTTGGTTACCAATGGTCCTTTCTAGGAAGGAAGGAGGACTCTATCATAGGGGGCAAAATGGTGAAAAACAAGGGTTTTTGTAAACTAACAGCAAAAAAACGCCATATTTTCACTAGAGCCGGGGTTTTCAACCTTTTCGACTCCAGGGACCACCATTTATTCAGCATTTGAGCCACGGACCACCATTTGATTACATTTGCACACCAAAGACCTACAATTAAAGATTTCTTTTGGTTTTGTCCACAATTCCAGGCTGGATTTTGCAAACAAAACGGTGTAAACATCTTAATTAAGTGTTGCTAATTCAGATGATGAATATTTTAACTCTTGGGAGTGTAAAAATGAAACCAAATGGACCCGGGGAGGGTCCATTTGGTTTCATTTTTACATTCTCTTACATCTGGTTAAGCAACTTTCCATCATTTAGCCCTGGGGACCACCTGGAACCCTCTCAAGGACAACAGGTGGTCCCCAGACCACCTGTTGAAAACCCCTGCTCTAGAGGGATTCTGGAAAAAAAGCTACAAATAGCGACAAATGCGCCAAGTTGGCAACACTGATTGGCTAATTGCAGCTGCTGCTCGTCTATCTGCTTGGGAGAGAGACGACGCACGGCAGCGGAGCGGAATAAACAAGGTTACAAAGTAATATATTGCTCCGAGGGGTAATGAGTAATAACAATGCGGAGATGGAGTATGGGTATGTTCCGTTGCCAAGGAGACAAAGACACACGGTCACTCCAATTTATGCAATTTGTTCTGTTGTTATACTGCATCTCTCTCCCCTACCCTCTATCTGTGTCTCTCTCCCTGCCTCTATTCACCAGGGGCGGATGTAACATTTCCAAATGGGGGGGGGGCAGGAGAAAATGGTATATTGGGGCGGCTTCATCGCCCGTGGCGCTTCGCGCGATGAAGATACACCCATACCCTTTTCGGGTTCCAGGACTTTTATTAGGCAAGTAAAGCATCAATAATAACATCAGTTGTTGTTGAAGTTCCAACAGACACGCAGCATGCATAAAGCTAAAGGTCTGACTCAGACATTTTTCTGTTTTCAATGATGAAATGCTGTTGGTTTAGTGCTGCCAGAATTGTAGTTAGTTAGTGGCGGTTGCAGTGGTAGTAGTGTTTCAAATCATTTTCATTATAAGCACTTTAATTTGAAATGTCTTGGGTTGTTTTGGCATGCCATCATGTTTGGTGGGGCAATCAGGGCATTGCCCCCCCCCCATGCCCATGCCTAGATCCGCCCCTGCTGTTCACTTTGTGTTCTTCAGACAGAGCGTCATGACAGTTTGTCAAATAAAATGCCTCCGTATCAAGCATCCAGTGGCGCCACTCGACCAGCTGTCCCTACGGCATCCGAGCAGAAAGACAAAGAACAGAGGGGAAAAAGAGAGAGGGAGAGAGGATAGAGAAAAGAGAGAGAGAGAGAAAAAAAGGCATCGCATCGCCGCCGCTGCTGCAGAAAACACGAGGGCGAATAAGCCACCTTTCCCACTTTTTTTTCACAAATCGGATGAAAAGTGGACCGTTTTAGCAAGGCAGACTAGGGTTTCCGAAATGCGGATGACAGGCTTGGCTGAAAGCGATCCTTTTACGGACCGACGTTTTGCCCTCTCTCTCTCTCTTTTTTTCTCCATCCATCCTTCCTTTCATTCATTCATTCATTCCCGTGAAGGCCCCCATTCTTCCCCGCGGTCTGTCCCCCCTCGGCAGGGGGGTCGTCAGTGAGCTTATACGGGGCGGCGGAGAGAGGGGGTGAGAGTCACGCACCCGAGTGACAGTGCAACTAACTCGCCTCGGTGTTGCTAAGACCCGCTCTGAACTCACAGAACCCTGCAGTATTATCCAAATGCCCCCGTTCCTGACTGTGTCCTTGCATAAGAATACTGTAAGCACACGTGTACATCTCTGGCGGCACCGTTACATCAGGGTTGCCACATGTTTCTGACAAAAATCCTGGACATTTTGACCATCCAATCGGCGGCCTATTATCGGCGGCGATTATCGGCCTTTTGGTCGGAAGCAACGCACCTCTTTAAACTACTCTAACCCAGAAATATATCACACTTTTACACTGAAATGTTACTGCTCTCATTATTTTATTAGTCTTCTACATGTCAGATTAATAATTAGGCTACTTAACCATTAATTTCCAACTCTTTCTGGAGCAGTCCAGTTTTCATCTCAGTTATCTTTAGATAAACAGATTTAGATTCAGGAGTTTTTCCACTAATTTTGGCGGTATGGGGGGTCTGGAAAAGAGGTAAATATAGCGACAAATGTGCCAAGTTTGCAACACTGGTACGTACAGGCACGCTACAATTTAATAGGACTATCATACTGATCTGAGACTGTGAGTGACGCAAGTCAGGTTAGTTGCGGTCTCTAGTTTTGGCCATGTAAAAAAAAATGACCATGTATAAAAATCCAGGACATTCAAGTGTCCAGGATTTATTTGATTTTTTCCGGGACAGACCATGAAAATCCGGGACAATCAGGAAAATCCACGACGTGTGGCAACACTACGTTACATACTGTAGTGTGCATGCGGTAGATGCCACAGTTTGTTGTGCGTGTGTGTGAGCGCGCGAGAGAGAAAGCAAGAGAGTGAGGGGAGAAAGGGAAAGGGAGAGTAGTAGGGGTTGGCAAAGGAGAAAGGATTAAAGACAGTCCTAGGCCTTGTGCATGGTGTGGCTGGCTGCCAAGTAGGACAGGCACCTTATAGAGTGCTTTATGCACACTCACTTAGAAGGACCAAGTGCCTGGGGGTCGGATCGGATCGGCAGGAGTTGTTCAGGTACCGTGGAGCTATATAATCTGAGAAGAACTATATACCACTCACTCTGCCCCGTCAACCTCCTCCTCCTCTTCTCCAACTTCCTGTGACAGAACGTAATCGAATCGCCTGTCAACCCCATCTGGACGTCTGCCTGCCTGCCTGCCATGTCGTTTTTTTTTTTTGCTCCTTCGGCCACCGCCGGTGACTTTTTCTGCCACCTCTCTCTCCTGTTCTGTCTCCTCTACCACCCCGACGCTCATCTTTATCCCGCTACGGGAAGCGCCGTTTGACAATAGCAACGTCAACGTTGTCCGATCCAACGGCAACAGTGATCTTCCGAGAGCATAGTACCCGGCCGTCACCCGCAAGGTGCTCCGCTTTCTTTAGTTCGTGCTCTTCCCCCTTATCATGTCTGTCAAATATTATCTAGCCACGTCTAGCGTCTAGAGCAGTGGTTTTCAACCTTTTTTTTTATCCAGGGACCACCATTTATTCAGGATTTGAGCTACGGACCACCATTTGACGACATTTTAGTCCCACAGACCCCCAAAACTAAAGATTTATTTTGCTTTTGTCCACAATTCCAGGCTGGATTTGGGAGACAAAACAGGCAAAACATACATTCCAAAATGGCTAATTCAGATGATGAATATTTTAACTCTTGAGAGCGTAAAAACGAAACCAAATGGACCCGCAAGGGTCCATTTGGTTTCATTTTTACGTTCTCAAGAGTTACATCTGGTTAACCAACTTAGCTGGGGACCACCTGGAACCCTCTCAAGGACCACTGGTGGTCCCCGGACCACCTTTTGAAAACCCCTGGTCTAGAGTCTAACTGCTGTTGTTGTGAAGTTAGGAACGCTAGCTACAGTGAGTCGAACAGTCGTGCGGCGTGCTTTGTCTGCTACGCTGTGTTTGCGTTGTTGGTCTCGAACCAAATGGAATGGAAGACAGACGGTAACCCTGTTGTGTTTGCGATGAGTATTACAACGAGCCTCCTCTCTATTGTTACCCAACATCTATATTCCCGTGCCAGTTGTCCCCAGCATGCGATGCCTGCCACCACGCTGGGAGTGGAACAAAACAAAATGGCTGCTGTGTGTGTGATTGTGGTCTATTGAGATCGATGATGAATCCAACTATAAACATGAATTGATCTCATGGGGCATTTTGTGAGTCATTGGCTTTCAAAAAAAGGCATGTTGTTCAGACAAACTTCTGCAAAAAAAAAAAACAGCTCTAGAGCTCATGCGAGACGACTGACAAAGTTTAGTCAACAATATTATATTGTAAACCGTGCATTCAAAGTAGAGTACTGCCTACTGTACGCAAACCCGAAAGTGTAAACACTTAACCCACCCCTGCCTATCTCTAGGCCTACCTGTAGGCCTACTTGCCGACCACAACAATTAATTTATTCCATTATTTTATCCATTAGACGATACCCGAGCGTATCGTCTGACAATCATTGTGTTGTTGTTTTCATTTGGGACAGACTGGGCGCAGCCATTTTGAATAAACAGCTGCACCTGCACCCATTCTATCCCATGCATTCCTTTGCCCCTGAATGTCGCTTACATAGGCAGAAACAAACAACACTGAGCGGCACTTCCGGGACTCGTGACCCAGATACTATTGCACAGAAGGTTAGAGGGAAGAATGGTCCAGACACCAGATACACCATGACGACATCATACATACATCCGGTTTCGAAGATCTGGCGCTTCAAAACAAGGGTTTTGACCAAAAGCAGCGGCCAGAAACGCAGAAACGTAGAGGCGCAGACAACGACACCGTTGCCATGTTCGGCGCGGGGTGTGTTAAATATTTAAATCAGGGCTGCCCACACTTTTTTGACTTGAGAGCTACTTTCAAAATCACCGGCTCAACAAGATCTACATATAAAGAAAATCCATTTCAAGGCCCCCAAGAAAGTTTGAAATAGCGGTGATGGTGTTACTTACTGTTATAGTGTTCAAGAATAATGCACTTATAATGAAAAATAGAGGGGGAGAATTGGAAGGTTTTCTTATATAGGCTACTACTGACATTTGAAAACAGTATTTGAGGTTTGAGTTGACAGTTTGTGATGTTGAATTTAGTCTCTTGCACCCAAAGCTAATAACTTTCACGTTTTTGTCCACAATTGGGAAAGAGAACTGGCAAAACGTTGGTCAAAATAACAATTATTCTCCATTGTCTAATTGTGTGGACTCTTGAAAATTACATAATTCAGATGTTTAAACATAATTTAACTCTGAGAGTGTAAAATTTAACACTCTCAAGAGATCTATACATTTTAGGGGAATGTTGTGTGATCTACCTGCATGGCCTGTGTGATCTACTAGTAGATCACGATCTACCTTTTGGGCACCGCTGACTTAAATACTGCCATTTTTTGTGGCATAGACAAAGCTCAATGTCACCGCTCCAGGACATAGTGGATGCCATGCAGGAAAAAAATACCACAGAGCGCCACAATCTGTTGTACCAGAAGCTGTGACCATAAATAATGTCGCCTCTCAGATTGCCTCCCACACGCTGCAAAAGGGCCGTGCGGTTTTAAACACTTCACACACTGAAGGGCTGCGAGTGAAGTAGTCTCTGTGTACATCCTTTTCACAGATAATGCAATCATGCCAAACCATCGTGTGAATGAACATTTTGCAACCCGGACATTTGACATCGGAAGCGTACAGTAAAGTGCTGTCTGGAGTTCAGTAAACAAATTGGAAACCACTTTTCGGGGCACTTATCTAAAAAGCATGTGAAATCAAAGCATGCGGTAACTGCGTTGTGCATGAGTTGTTTTATTCCCCTGTGCTTTGCAAATAGTGCGCCAGTTACCTGTGCACTATCAAAGCTGTGCGTTGGTAATTAAACTACCCTTCAGCACACAGCACAACAATGAAAGATGCTAGTCGTGGTGTATTTGCCTTATTAACTGGCCCACACAAGTTTGTGAACTTTGGGATTTTTTGTCTCCACCTTTATAATACCAGTTGGTATTGTAATCTCACTCTTGGCCAATCACACCGTGTCTTGTGGAAAGAGTGCACCCATGTGTCCACAAGACACGGTGTGATTGGCCAGTCGGGGCAGAGCCATCTAGTTGCGACATTGAGGGGTCAGAAACTGCGCACTCGAACTGCTACTCATGCAGCCTGAATAGGGAAAACTGGAGTTGAAAATGCATTGTTTATAACGTAGAGAAGCCGCCATTGGACTGGCCCAATGAACGGAGTTGGCAAAATTCAATGTATACTAATAAAGCTTCTGGCCATAAACAATATTGTTATACGAGCCCCAGCTGTGGTGCGCAAAAGCGTTCCCCAGCCCGTGATTGACAGTGCCATGTGCTTGATTGACTGCGCCGGCGCGCGCGTGCACCATCTGTGTGCAGTCGTGATAATGAGGTATGGCGTGTAGAGATTGGACTTTCCTGGAATGTGTAACTCTGCTAAACGTGTGGGTTGTGCACCCAAAACAATTTGGGATCATAAACAACAGACAAAAAAAAAAAAATCAAGGAAGTGACAGGACCCAAGCTTAAGTGCTTGGCACACACCTGTGACTGTCACACACCTGCCAGCATTTGAAATTCAAAACAATTGTGAATGCCGACAGAACAACATTTCTTCTTCAGCACATTTTGTCGGTGTAATCCACACTAATTGTGGAGTGTTCCAGGAATTTCCGTTTTTTTACAAGTCATAGCTTGTTGTAAACATGACTAATCAACGATCAAAGCAATATAAGATACAAAGACAAATTGGTATTCACGAAGTTGCGTTTCCAAACTTACACACGGGCCGGTTTGGTTCCGTCTTAATTTGTGACACTTGACCTTCAACGCACCACTTCCTTGAAGCCCAACAAACACACGCAGTCTTACCTTGACATCCACGTGGGCCATGAGCACAGCGAAGTTGGTGAGGTGTGTGCAGGAGCAGGTGGTGTGCGTCCGGTTGGTGGCCAGCAGGCGGCAGTCCTGCGTGGACCAGAACCCCGTCATGCTGCGCTTGGAGTAACTCCAGAACGAACAGTTGGGGTTGAAGTTTTCCTCCGATTGCTGTGAGAATGGTAAAAGACAATGCAAATGAATTGAGCGTGCACATAAAACACACCTACATAATGGCTTCAAATGGAAGGGTTAAATGGAAGGTGGATTAAGTTAATTCCAGTTGATTTTGCCGCCTAAAAACTGTCTCGTTTCACTTTCTTGTTCACAGAGAAAGTGTTTATAATAGACTGGGGCTTATTCTACGTCGTACATTGCAACATTAATGCTGAGAGAGAGAGAGAGAGAGAGAGAGAGAGAGAGAGAGAGAGAGAGAGAGAGAGAGAGAGAGAGAGAGAGAGAGAGAGAGAGAGAGAGAGAGAGAGACTACATTAAAACAGAATCATAGCTGCATGCTTTGTTTTAATACATTTCCTCTGAGTGAGGCCTGGCTATCTCGTTGTCCATTTGAGAACGGTCACTCAAAAGCCAAGGTATAGTAGGCTACTGCAGCAGCTAACTAATGAGAAGAAAGCCTCTGATGAAATCTTGCAGCACAGCACAGCGGCGTCTCTGCACCCAGTAAGAGCAGATACCATATCAATAATAAAGGCGTCTAACGGCCCTTCTCTGGAATCTGACGCTGAGGCACTTCACTGCAGGTTATACCTCTCTCTATCTCTCTCTCTCTCTCTCCTCACCGTTTCCATCTGAAATAAAAGCACACGACTCCTGACTCAAACGTTGCTTGCGTCCCTGCTTCCAAGGTTAGACCAGAGCCTTATAGTGGGAGAGTTGGGATATTCATGTACCTGAAAAACCACAGTGGAGCAGCCCGGTCACATGGTTCATCATGTGACTATACAGAGCCTCTTTGTGTCCGAACTGCAGTTGGGAATGCATTGTTTTCAACGAGAAGGTATGAAAAACGACAACCGTTTTAAAGCATCGTTCAGTCACGACTACCGTCTCTGTAATGTGTATGTCGTACTATCATTAAAGAACAACTAAAATAAAGGTTTTAAAGCCATTAAAGCTGCATTAAATACCTGAGACCAATGCATTTCTGCATACACCTACCCGCTACCCCCCAGACAATCTCGCAAGATGCCTGGTACCGCAAGAATGTCAGTTGTCAACAGTTTGTGAATGGGATGCTATTGGCTCCATGCTCCTCCAGCAGCGCGAGCGCCCGGGCCACTCTCCCACTATAAGGCTCTGACGACCGCACACTGTGCAACGATAGCTTAAAGGGGAATTCCACCCATTTTCAACATTTTTTCTGAGAGCGTACAAATGCAACCAAATAAACCCTAACGGGTTCATTTGGTTCCATTTGTACGCTCTCGGAAAAAAAGAAGCGTCTAAAGAAATCCATTAACATGGTGAAAATACATCTCGATGAGGTCATCAAGTTGTGCTTCACCATGTTAATGATTTTCTTCAGACCTCCATTTCTAGGAAACCCAGAATGGGGAACGTTTTTTATCATGTCCACCCAACACCTCTAAGGTATATTAGTGACATATTAGAATGTTGAAAAGCGGTGGAATATCCCTTTCCGCTCACGCAGTAATAAAAGCGCACGACTCCTGACTCAAAAACGCTGTCTCCCTGCTTGCTTCCAAGGTTAGACCGACGCACCTGCCGTACGTCTCACTATATTAAACTGCGGGGACCGCTGGTTTTTCTTGGAGTATTATCACAATTAACGGTCGGGGGGGTGTAATTAGTCAAAGGTTTATCCTCTGTGAATGAAATGTCTTGTCTCGCTGATTGAGTTTACCCTTCACACGGCGCAGAGCGGAGCTAGACGGTTTTCTTCCTCCAGTTGTTCCTCCTCAGCATGCAGACTGAGATGACCCTCTCTGTCCCATTAATGACTTTAACCTATTCTGACCCGGCCGGCACCAAATTCTACATGTTCCAAACATGTCCCTACATGTTCCAAACATGTTCATACAATACATGTTCCAACATGTTCCAAAAAATAGCAGACCAAATTCTACATGTTCCAAACATGTTCCTACATGTTCCAATCATGTTCCTCAATATTCCTACAGTACATATTCCTAGATGTTCCAAACATGTTCCTATGTGTTCCTACAGTACATGTTCCTACATGTTCCAATCATGTTCCTACATGTTCCTACAGTACATATTCCTAGATGTTCCAAACATGTTCCTACAGTACATGTTCAAAACATATTCCAAAAACATAGCAACCTTCAGTGGCATGCAACAAGCTTGTAGGTGTGCTATTCTTATCAATAGCTGAAGCTAGTGCTAATGTTTTCAATAGCTAGTCAATGTTAACACTTTTCAATTGCTAATGCTAATGCTTTCACTAACTAGAGCTAATGATTCAGTAGCTAAAGCTAATTCTAACGCTTTCAGTATGTCCAAATGCTTTCAATAGGTAAAGTAATGCTAATGCTGTCACTAGGAAAAAGTAATGCCAATGCTTTCACCAGCTGAATTAATGCCAATACTTCACTAAAGTAATGCCAATGCTTTCACTAGCTAAGTGGACGCTAATGCTTTCACTAGCTAAATTAATGCTAATGTTAACGTTTTCAGTAGCTAATGCTAAGAACACTGAAAGGCGCTCCGGCCCAAAATAGGTTAATTAGTCCCATTAAGTGCTGAAGCAAGGAAGCGAAACAATAACTAGAGGACAGACACTATCCCAAAAGACCAGTGATCCAAAACGTTGCGTCTGGAGAGAGAGAGAGGGGGGGTGGGGGGTTGGGCTCAGTGTTGCCAACTGCCAAAATCCAAAATGCACTAGTGTGGCACTTCCAAAATGCACTAGAATGCGCTAAGATGCTCGCCTGGAACATACAGATCAAAATGACCATTAATCTTCTACATTCTCTAGTTGTGTAGACTAAGTTGGGCTAATTCACATGATGAATATTTTAACTCGTGAGGGTGTAAAAATGAAACCAAATGGACCCACAAGGGTCCATTTGGTTTCATTTTTACGCTCTCAAAGAGTTACATCTGGTTAACCAGCTGTCCATCATTTAGCCTGGGGACCACTGGTTGAAAACCATTATCATAGGAGGAAAAATGGTGAAAAATGAGGGTTTTATCTCTGGCGCCTGTCAATCAATTTCGCCCCAACTCACCAGTAAAAAAAAAGCACTAGATTTTCCGCCAGGAGTTTTTCACTAATTTTGGCGCTAGGGGGGTCTGAAAAAAAAGAGCTAACTATACGATACGATACGATACGATACGATACGACTTTATTGTCAGTTTGCACTGAAATTTGTCCTGCCTCCATGGCGACACCGTTCACAAATAAGACAACATACAAGTGCAACATACAATACAGAAAACCAGAACACAAACGGAAACAAAACAAAAAGCAGGGCATGACGAACAAGACCTTGGATTTAACGATTCTGGTTTAGAAGTAGGACAGACTGATGTACAAAAGAGTTCTTTAGTCTGTTTTTCCTAAATTTAGGAACTCTGAACCGCCTCATGGATGGCAACAGCTGGTATTCTTCATTCAGGACATGTGAGGGGTCAGAAGAAATACTATTTGCCAGTCTGAGCATGCTCTTATTGTGGGCTCCTTTGAATGAGTGTAGCACGGCCTCGACCGGCCTGCCAGTAATTTTAGCACAGATCTTGATTTGGCTATACAATTTGTTTTTGAATGTTATTGACAGGCTGTTAAACCAGGCCGTGCTACAATACAACAACACAGTTTGGACAACAGATGTGTAAAATAGAGACAGGATCTGACTGTTGGCACCAAAAGATCTAAGTCTGCGTAACGAGTATATACGTTGCTGTATCCTCTTACAGATATACTCAATATGTGAGGACCATGATAGGTTGGCATCTATCATCACCCCCAAATATTTGTATGACATGACTTGTTTAATATCAGCACCATGAATGGTTACAGGTGGTGTCAAGACCTCTGGAGCGGTACCAAATATAATTTCTTCAGTCTTATCGGTGTTGATGATAAGGTGACTTCTATCACACCACTCCACCAACCGATCAACACTATGCTGGTATTGTATTGGGTCATCACTGACAGACATCAGGGAAATCAAAGTAGAATCGTCTGAGTATTTCAGAAGGGTCTGATTTGACTCACAGGTGTTACAGTCAGTTGTGTAAAGAGTAAACAGAACTGGTGAGCTGATGCATCCCTGGGGTGCACCGACTTTAGTCCTGATGGGAGAGGAGAGTGTCTTGTTTATCTTTACATACTGGGTTCTGTCAGTGAGAAATGTGTGATAAAAACGGGTGACATAAGGATTTATTTGTAACTGAATCATTTTAGTGAGAAGCAGGTCCGGTCTTATTGTGTTAAAGGCAGATGAAAAATCTATGAAAAGACCCCTGGCATATGAGTTTGGATTGTCAAGATGTTTAGAGATGAGGTGTACCAGCGTGACTACTGCATCCTCTGTACTGCGACCTTGTTTGTAAGCGAATTGAAAAGGATCCTGTGAGTTGCATATGGCATTATTGAGATGATGAACCATGATTTTTTCCAGAGCTTTCATGACAACAGAAGTGAGTGCTATAGGCCTGTAATCGTTGTGTTGTTTAGGATTTGGCTTTTTTGGCAGAGGTTTAATGTGTGAAGTTAACCAGGCTTGTGGAATGCAGTGGGGGTTATTCACAATATGTTGAAAGATAGGCTGCCAAACAGGTGCCAATTCTGTGGCATAATCTTTTAGAATGAGGGGACTAATTAAGTCCGGTCCAGGGGCTTTCTTGGGGTTTAGTCGCCGAAAGATGCCCCTGATTTCCTCCTCACTTATTGTGATTCTATCGCTACTGGAGGGCACAACAGACTCAAGTAGACCTGCACATGTATCTGTACCATCATTATTTTCAGACTCAAAGCGAGAGAAGAAGATGTTAAGATCATTTGCAAACATCAGTTCATTGTCCACCACAATTGGCTTATTGGATGTAGACATGCCTGTCATACTTTTCATTGTATCCCAGAGTCTTTTATGGTTGTTTGCATGAAATGAGTCCTCAAGACGCTTTCTGTGAGCCTGTTTTGCTTCCCTTAGTTTCTTTTTCAGTGCCTTATCAATACTTCTCAGTTGTAATAAGTCCTTATTCTTGAAAGCAGCTTTCCTTTTGTTTATGTCGTTTTTAATGTCCCTGGTCACAAAAAGTTTATTGTTTGGGTAAATCTTAATTTTCTTAGTGGGGATAGTAGACTGCACACAGAAGTTTATATAGTCACTAGTTACAGTGGTTGTTTCATCTATGGAGCTACCGTGTAAAGTCTCCCAGTCTGTACAGTCAAAGCAGGCTCCCAACCTCTCCCTACTTTCAGGTGACCATTTTCTTATTTCCCTTTCCTCGGGTTTGCTGCGCTTTAATTTTGATTTGTAGGTGGGAATCAAATATACAACGTTGTGGTCGGAGTTGGCTATGGGGGGTCTGATTCTGGACTCGTATGCTAGTTTCACATTTACGTAGCACTTGTCCAGGATCCGGTCTTTTCTGGTGGGACTTTTAACGAACTGGTTAAAACCAGGTAACACACTGTCCAAGAAGCACTGATTCATATCCCCCACCACGATTGTAGGTGCACCTGGGTGCCTCAGCTGCAGATTGTGGACGCAGTCTGCAATAGTAGCAGCTGCTAGTGCTGCTTTGCCACTTGGTGGCACATACACCACGACCAGCTGGATACTGCCAAAATCGCGGGGAAGATAAAATGGTCTTAAACTCAAGCAAAGTACCTCCACGTTCGAGTTGCAGATAGTTTCCCTTACAGTGAACTGGCGGCACCAGAGATCGTTTACATACGTGATGATTCCTCCTCCCTTAGATTTCCCCGAGCTGTTGTCTCTGTTAGCTCGAACAAGCGTAAATCCATTGATCTCAAACAGGGAGTCGGGTGCGTCCGGCTGAAGCCAGCTCTCCGTGAAGCAGAGCAGAGATGCCTCTCGGAATTCGCAACAATATCTGGCGTATGCTCGAACCTCTTCCACTTTGTTGTTCAGGGAGCGTAGGTTGCTGAGGATGATGGCAGGTAGCGGTGGTCGTGTGAACCTACGCCGCAAACGGTTGCGGATCCCTCCTCTTCTTCCTCGCTTCCTACGCCTAGCTGGCCGTCTCAGCTCGGGTGGGATGTTGTCCCAGATCCCCGGTGACAGATGATGTTGGTCGGATATCCCCAGGAGGAACTCCCGGCTGTATGAGCGGATCATACCCACTTCCAAGTCGGCGTTCGCACGTGTTGTTGTTTGTGTTTGTGTGTCAGCTGGGGAGAGTATTCCCCCCAGGCACAGAGTGCCGATCCCCACCAGGAACAAACAAATCCTCTGAATGTTCGTCATTGAAATCCTCTGAATGTTCGTCATTGTCATCATGCGATCTCTCAAACAGTCATTGTGCGATCATTCAAAACAAGAAATAAAAACATAGACGAACCAAAAAAAACAAACAAAACAAACTTGAACGGGTCTAAATATAGTGACAAATGCGCCAAGTTGGCAACACTGGTCGGGCTAATTGTGAGGAGCAAAGTGGAAATAATAAACCCAACCCTCCGTGTATGTACTGTACAGTCGATTCCTACATAATTTTCATGTTTCCCTTTTGAAGGGCGAACTCTATAGCCAAAGAATTAAGCGGCGCAGTGGATGCACCTGGTGGACCGGTGGGATAATAATCTTCTATTCACTCCAATCTAAAGTGCCATGCTGGTATATGCACGCACTCAGCACTTCTGCAAGCACTTTCATGTAACAAGGGGTCAACGGCGCGCGCAACAAAAACTGTATTGAGGATTTTTTTTTATTTTATATTCTCCTTCATGTTTATTGCCGACCGGCAGCAACGCTGGAATTATAACTCTTCGGTTCTTTACTCCTTCCCCTTAACCCTTTCTGTACTTTAGCGTTTGAAAAATAGCAGATCTACAAGCTCATAGCGCGCCACCGAGTGGCGCGCTATGAGCTTGTAGCTCTGCTATTTTTGAGAAATTCTGAAAATGCGACATAAATCTTTGAATAGGTTATTCAGAAGCAAACTTTTTTTTTTTTTTTTTTAACTCAAATCTTTGCTTCTGGGGGGATCTGGAACATGTTTTCAGATGGGGGTCCGCAGCCAAAATATAGATAATTCTGGGGGTCCTTTGCATGAAATATGTTGAGCATAACTGACACAGGAACATATAAAAAACAAAAACAAAAATAAACAAAAATCTAGTGCTAGAATCTTGTGTGTGAAACTACAATCTAGCATGGGGGACTAGAATCTAGTGTCCGAAACCAGAATCTAGTGTCTTAAATCAGAATCGAGCGTCAGAAACTCAATCTCGTGTTAGCAATAAGAAATCTAGCACCAGAAACTAAAATCTACTGTTGGAAACTAGAATCTAGCACCAGAAACAAGAATCTACTGTCAGAAACTAGAATCTAGCACCAGAAACAAGGATCTACTGTCAGAAACTAGAATCTAGCATCAGAAACTAGGATCTACTGTCGGAAACAAGGATCTACTGTCGGAAACTAGAATCTAGCATCAGAAACTAGAATCGAGTCAAAACCAAAATGGGTTAAAATACGCTCTTGGAACATGCAAGGAGCCCCAGAATGCATACAATCTTTCTAAAAAAAAGGAAAGGCAGCTGCTTTATTTAGATTAGTCCATCTGGCCACGTTAAAGGCTATGAAAACTGCAGAGCTGCCCCAACGTTAGACGGACAATAAAACTGCTGAACTGTCCTGTCCAAATCAACAAATTATATGCAATGCTGGTACTAGGAAATAGCAGTCTCCACCTCCACCTGACAGCTATTTAAAAATAAAAAATAAAAAAGCCAGAGCAAACTTTTGCCTGTCCGTCTCACTTACCATTTTCCTGGTGTTTCCCATGTGTTCTTGCTAAATTCATTTTTTTAATGCATCGGTCACCTAGTACGTAAATATCACAGCTAAAATATTGGATTTTAGGCTCAAGAATGTGGAAATTCCTGCGAATTTGTGAATTTAAAGGTAGTATTTAAGCCTACATTATAAATCAGGGCTGCTCAAAAGGTGGATAGTGATCTACCAATAGATCACACAGGCTGTGCAGGTAGAACATAATATATGCCTGTCAATTCA
The DNA here is from genome assembly GCA_039105355.1 of Benthosema pterotum. Taxonomy (NCBI): domain Eukaryota; kingdom Metazoa; phylum Chordata; class Actinopteri; order Myctophiformes; family Myctophidae; genus Benthosema; species Benthosema pterotum. The sequence goes on from CM076986.1 coordinate 6,228,136, forward strand.
AACCCCAAATACTTTGTTTTCAGTAGTCTTTTTCATGCATTATTTTATACACTGTATAACAGTAACACCATCAGCACTATGGGGCCTTGAAATTAATTTTCTGCAATGGGATAAACACATTTTTGATGTGTAGACCTTGTTGAGCCAGTCATTTTGCGCTTGTGGCAAAAAAAAAAAAAAAACTGTGGGCACCCCTGTTCTAAATATATGTACTCTATATGCATGTTGCATTGTTTGTATGTATGTATCATTGTGCTGAGGTGTTTTTTTGCACCCCTGCACAATGATAAAGAGGAGAATGTTAAATATTCATATGCATATATTTTGAATTTGATGGGTTGAGCAATTTATGGACAAAACGTTTTTTTTTGGGGGTGGGGGTGGGGGAGTGAATTATTCCTTTAACAAATACCTGGGCATTATGCGGCCCAGGGCCAAATGCGGCCCTTTGGCTGACTCTGATCGGCCCGGAAACCAAATGGACCCTTGCAGGTCCATTTGGTTTCATGTTTACACTCTCAAGAGTTAAAATATTCATCATGTGAATTAGCCCAAGTCTACACAACTAGAGAATGTAAAAGATTAATGGTCATTTTGATCTGTAGTTTGACTGTTTGGTTTCTGAAATCCAGCCTGGAATTGTGGACCAAAAGCAAAAGAAATCTTTAGTTCTAGGGTCTGTGAGGGCTAAAAATGTCACCAAATAGTGGTCCTCCGTGGCTCAAATACTGAAAAAAAAGAGGGCCCTGGTGTCAGAATGGTTGGTCTTACTCTTACTTTTATCTTGAAATTATCTTGACTTTAGTTCAGCCTTTAGTCTTGGCCCTCCACAATATTTTATGTATCTCATTTGGCCCCTTAGGAAAAATAATTCCCCACCCCTGGTTTAACACAACAGAGTTGACCTGACCAGTGGGCTGGTATCGCAGCTCAAGGCTAGGATAAATAATACGACTACCATTTGCTGAAACACAAACAACAAGGAGAGCAACTACCAAACGCTCCTCGATTGAGATATTTGTTTTCCACTGACATCTGTTCTTTCAAAGAACTCCTCTAAACATTACCTTCCTTTCTCATTTTTCTGGCTCTCGTGTTTTTCGTGGATTCAAGGTGTGCTTAAGCGGCAGAGAAACTTAAACAAAAACAAAAAGAAAAAGGGACGTTTCTGAAAGCCTGAGAGCAGGGCTTTCTTTGGAGATATTTCAAGAAAATTCGGAAAACGCGAGGGCTTTTGTTTGTGCTGCACACATTTCCCATCTGCCTGACTGCGGGCACAGAGTATACACCAACGTTTGCTTGTCTGTGACAAAAGAGGCTTTTTCCAGGGGCGGATCTAGGTATGGGGGGGGGGGGGGGGGGGGGGCAGTCCCCACCAAACATGATGGCATGCAAAACAACCCAAGATATTTCAAATTAAAGTGCTTATATTCAAAATGATTTGAAAACACTACTACTGCTACTAACTAACTACAGCTGTGGCACCACTAAACCAACAGCATTTCATCATTGAAAACAGAAAACTCTCTGAGTCAGACCTTTAGCTTTATGCATGCTGCGTGTCTGTTGCAACTTCAACAACAACTGATGTTATTATTGATGCTTATACTTGACTAATAATAAAAGTCCTGTAACCGAAAATGGTATGGGAGCTGTTTGTCAGGTATCCAAATATGGAGCTGTTTAAATGAAAATGGTATGGGTGCGAAGCCCCCCCCCCCCCCCCCCCCCCCCCCCCAAATTGGGAAATGTTACATCCGCCCCTGCTTTTTTCTTTCTTTTTCCTTTTTGACTTTGTTGTTGTGTTGTTACCTGCAGATGCCTGATGGTGAAGATGACTGGGTCCGATAAGTAGACTTTGTTGGAGTCCTTGTTGATGGCGGCCGTGACGACCGGAGAGTTGACGATGACGGAGTAGTTGGTGGCCAGCGCCTCGCTGCCCAGCTTCATGCTGGCGTTCTCCGTGGACAGGTACGCCCCGATGTGTTTGTACAGGACAAACGCAATCCGAATCTCTCCTGTGTGCGAGAGAGAGAGAGAGAGAGGACAAAGAGGAGAGAGGGACAAAACGATTTGATAAGATTGTGGATGGTTCCGAACTAAACACACAGGAAAAAAAAAGAAGCGTTATCTGACAAGAGCAAGGCAAGTTTATTCCTCACGGCGGATGCCTCTAGTGCATCACAAATTTTAAGCCTTTCTGTACTATACGCATTGTGTTATACTTTAGCTTTTGAAAAATAGCAGATCTACAAGCTCACAGCGCGCCACCGAGTGGCGCGCTGTGAGCTTGTAGGTCTGCTATTTTTTTGAAAAATCGTGTGAAAATGTGGCGCAAATCTTTGAATATGTTATTTCAGAAGCAAACATTTTTAACTCAAATCTTTGCTTCTGGGGGGGGGGGCCGGGGGGAAATAAGTTTTCAGACGGGGGTCGCAGTCAAATATAGATAATTCTGGCGGTCCTTGGCATGAATTATGTTGAGCATCACTGACACAGAAAAAGTAGACTCTAGGGTCAAAAACTAGAATCTAGTGTCGGAAACTAGAATGTAGCGTCAGAAACTAGAATGTAGTGTCAGAAACCAGAATCTAGCATAGGAAACTAGAATGTAGCGTCAGAAACTAGAACGCTGCGTCAGAAACTAGAATGTAGCGTCAGAAACCAGAATCTAGCGTAAGTAACTAGAATGTATCGTCAGAAAATAAAGCGTAGTGTCAGAAACTCGAATCTAGCCAGGACAAAATAGTTTAATGAGAACCCTCAATGTAATTCAGCATCGCTGAAGTGCTGTTATCACTCCTGTTCTGAGGCTCAGACAAAAAGACGCTTCCTTATTCTCTCTCCTTTTTTTTACCGCCGCCTGTGTTTGCTCTCCTTTCCCCAATCTCTCACTTTTTCGGCACGGACGGGGGTAAAGAAAGACCCCTCCCCCACCCCCTCCCACCCCCCACCGCGCCTCAGATCACTCACTCAAGATGAAAACACGATAAATTGTGCACCGCCGTCGGAGATGACAAGGGAAAAAATCTGCCAAACCCATTCCTGCTACATAATGATCTGCCTGCATGGTGGCTTCAGATGGGCACAGTTCTTATAGTCATCCGTTGGATTGTCTCGGGGACAATCAGAAATCTACTGCAAAGTGATGACAAAAAAGTGGTGAAATCTCCAGATCAATGTGGGTGCAGCTTGAACGGCGGAGAGACATCCAGAGCTCTGCTTTGAAAACCAACCCTGAGGAGAGACATGAGCGAAATCCCCCAGTGAAATTGTCTTACTGATTGTGCCTACTTTTCTGCGGGTTTCTGTAGGTGTTAGCAGTGTTATGGCCGCAACTTAGTTTATAAGTCGGGCAGACGCCAAGCCTAAACATGACCGCAAACATGGAGCTGTGCTGAAACACTAACCCTATCTCTAACCCAGGGCTGGGCAATTATTTTTTCCCAAGGGGCCAAATGAGATACATAAAATATTGTGGAGGGCCAAGACTAAAGGCTGAACTAAAGTCTGCGTAATATTAATTTAATTTCAAGATAAAAGTAAGAGTAAGACCAACCATTTTGACACCAGGGCCCGCTATTTATTCAGTGTTTGAGCCATGGACCACCATTTGATGACATTTTAGCCCCACAGATCCCAAAACTTTCTTCAGGATTTCTTTCGTTTTTGTCCACAATTCCAGGCTGGATTTGGGAAACAAAACAGGATAACAAAAACGACCATTCTCTTACATTCTCTTATTGAATGTGTAGACTTTTGTCTAATTCAGATGATGAATATTTTAACTCTTGAGAGTGGAAAAATGAAACCAAATGGACCCGCAAGGGTCCATTTGGTTTCATTTTTACCAATTTTCCATATTTAACTTGGAACTCTCTCAAGGACCACTGGTGGTCCCTGGGCCGGTCAGAGTCAGCCAAAGGGCCGCATTTGGCCCCCGGGCCGCATAATGCCCAGGTATGCTCTAACCCTAAACATAACAGCAAGCACAGAGCAGTGCCGATACTAAGACTGTCTCTAACAATAAGCCCTAAATGTAACTGTGAGCATGGGGCAGTGTATGTTCAGCAACCTGGTCATCCCAAAGGAGCCCAGGAGGTGCAGGGCAGAGTTCCCCCATCCCCTCTCCTTCTCTTGTGAGCCTCCATTGTCGACCTGGAGTGTCCCGACTCCCGATGTGAAGGACTGCCCTAAAGTGTGTTTTTTTTAATGGATTCATTGCAGTCCCGTTCATTGAACTTGATAATAGAGTTTGAGGTCATCAGGCTACATTGTTCCTGTATGAGCATGATAACTATAGTGTTGATGTATAAAACAAGAAGGGGATCCTGGATAAAAAAAAGGGTTGAAAACCACTGCTCTATAGAGATGCCCAGTGCCGTCACCAGCCCTGTTCCACTAGTGGATTCCTCATTCATTTTCCTCATAGACTTTTCGAAAATGGTTAATAAAAACACGATTGCGCCGCGGCCAAAGCCAACTCGGGTCGTGACAAATCATGACAACAAACACAATATCGTCATATAATATATAATTAGGAGGAAGTAGAAAACGGCATGATACATGAGACTTTTTGTTTCGTTTTTCATCTTAGAAATTATTTTATTGTCCCAAAAGTTTGTGTGTGTCATCATGATTCGTCACGACTCGAGTTGGCTTTGTCCGCGGCGTAATCGTCTTGATATAAATTATTTTCGAAAAGTCTATGAGAAAAAATGAATGGGGAATCCACTATAGTGGAACAGGGGCGGTGACGTCACTGCGCATCTCTATAGTAAGAGTACAACGAGAATAAAGAGCTATTTATCCGTTTTTTGAAGAAATATCACTTGAAGTTCTCCAGTAATTTCTTGTCAAACTGAATTTCTCTACGGCCGAACTTCACACTGTGCTTTGAACACACAGCGATAACAGAGAGTGTTCCAGGATGTGGCTGTGTGTTGTGGACTCACCGTTTCCAGTGATGGGCAGTAGCTTGTTACAAGTAGCTAAGCTACATAGCTTAACTACATTTTCCCGTAACTTGTAGTGTAGCTTACTACATTTGTTCTGGGAATAGCTTGTAGTGAAGCTACACTACATTTTCAAGTAGCTTGTAGTAAAGCTACACTACTTATTTTGAGTAACAAGGATTGTAGCTTACTACATTTTCCCGCACACATTTTCAAATTCCGCTCATTTTTAATGGGTAGAAAACCTAAAATATACATCCCTCTAATATACATAATACACATTTGTTGATATTATTTTATTATTATGATTATCATTCAAAAAGTTGTACATTAAGTTGAGATATATATTTTTATATATGCAGTGTTGATGTAGCAAGCTACATCAAGCTACTTTTGTCATGTAGCTTGTAGTGTATCTTGCTACAATTTACTAGGGATAGCTTGTTGTGTAGCTTAGCTACATTTTTTCGAGAGTAACAAGTAGTGCAGGTTACTACATTTTCCCAGTACGTAACTTGCCCATCACTGACCGTTTCTCCCATGCTGTTTCAAGGTGTTGGCAGAGAGGAGGATGGAGTTGCCCTGGCCGCCGGTCTGTGGAAATTTCAGGTCAGGCAGAGTTCCATCTGTGCTCATCCTGGCAACCTCCAGCTCTGCACACAAACAGACACGCACACATACACAACCATGATGAGGAGAATATTTGGGAGGGCAGTCAATAAAATGTTTACGTGTTGTTGCTGCTGCAGATAGTTATCTGGCATACTGTGAGCATCATTTCATGTGCAAGCAGCACTGAGGGGCAGCCGTAGGAATCTGGACGCCTGTTTCAAGACCCTATACTGCATGTAGGGATGCCTCGATCACACTTTTTTTATCCAATCCGATACGATTTCGTTTAACACATTGTAGACTATCCGATTCTAAAAATGTCTTTGAAATACTAACCTAAGTGTATTGAAAACTTAAAATTATTGTGTAACACCATCACATTTTTGACATTTTTTGATACTGTACATATTGTACAGAACGCATATTGGGGTTCCCGTCAACTAGGGTAAAACTACCACTAGGGGTTCCCGTCTACTATGGGTTAATCATTGCATCTAAATTTACATCTAAATTACGTAATTTCAAGAGTCCACACAATTTTTGGCCAACGTTTTGTCTGTTCTCTTTCCCAATTGTGGACAAAAACGGGAATGTTCTTAGTTTTGGGTGCAAGAGACTAAACTCAACACCACGAACTGTCAACTCAAACCCTCAAATACTGTTTTCAAACGTCAGTAGTACTACTGGCAGTACAACGTACAAGAAAACCTTCCAATTCTCCCCCTCTATTATTCATTATAATAAGTGCTATTATTCTTAAACAGTAAGTAACACCATCACCACTATTCCAAAGCTCATGTGTAGGTCTTGTTGAGACGGTCATTTTGAAAGTAGCTCTCAAGTCGAAAAAGGTTGGTCACCCCTGTCCTAGGGAATAGGGAATTTAAGTTTCTGTGTCTAGGCCTTGGACACGACAAGAGCAGTAGGCGTGGTCCGTCGCAGTTGCAACAGAAGCCCAAGATAGTTAAGAAAGCAGGCGACGCCGGCTGGATCCACCTCTTCCACTGGCGTCTCTGGTTTCCATGGTGACGCTCCTCTACAGCGTAGCTCTCGTCCACGTTGTTAACACGACGCCAAAAGCTGCATTCTGCCGTCGTAGGAGAGGGTAGGACGGCTGCGAGGCTTATGTATCGAGCACAGAGCGATTCATTACTGGCGTCGTAGGTTGGACGTTCTACCAATCTTAAATAGGCTAGTATAGAGCAGTGACGTCACCGCCCCTGTTCCGGAAGTCTTTTCCCAATTCATTTTTCTCATAGACTTTTCGAAAATAATTTATATCAAGACGATTACGCCGCGGACAAAGCCAACTCGAGTCGTGACGAATCATGATGACACACACAAACTTTGGGACAATAAAATAATTTCTAAGATGAAAAACGAAACAAAAAGTCTTGTATCATGCCGTTTTCTGCTTCTTCCCAATTATATATTATATGACGATATTGTGTTTGTTGTCATGATTTGTCACGACCTGAGTTGGCTTTGGCCGCGGCGTAATCGTCTTGATATAAATTATTTTCAAAAAGTCTATGAGAAAAATGAATGGGGAAAAGACTTCCGGAACAGGGGCGGTGACGTCACTGCGCAGACTCTATATGACTTCAGGAGGCCTTCTTCCAGACCTCACCCACTTCTTCACCTCTTTCTGCTTCACGCTGTGAGACCCTGCCTGTAAACATCAACCAGGCACAGGGCTGTAGGTAGACCTCTCCTTTCTCTCTTCCTACAGCTGTAATTGATTCCATTAATCAGCGGCCCAGGCCCCGGTGTGCTAAATGAACTAGATCCCCTTCTTTCTTGATTCATGCAGCTTTGAGGAATCGCATGCCTTCTCTCCTCGGCTCTCTCATCTGCTACCGCGGGGGGGGGGGGGGGGGGGGGGGGGGGGGGGGGTTAGCGGTGTGGCTATATGATCTTTTATCCAGCAGCACGGCGGAGGGAGGGATTCAGGCAGGGGCGGATCTAGGCATGGGTATGGGGGGGGGGGGGGGGGGGGGGGGGGGCAATGCCCCCTAAATGCCCAGCAGTCTGCCCCCCAAACACGATGCCATGCAAAACAACCCAAGATATTTCAAATTAAAGTGCTTATGTTTAAAATGTTGTGAAACACTACTACTGCTACTAACTAACTACAGCTGTGTCACCACTAAACCAACAGCATTTCATCATTGAAAACAGAAAACTCTCTGAGTCAGACCTTTAGCTTTATGCATGCTGCGTGTCTGTTGCAACTTCAACAACAACTGATGTTATTATTAAGGCTGTTGAAAATAGTTAATTAATGGGATTAAATTAATTTTGTTGATTAATCTGATTAAAAATTTTAACACAATTAACTCATGTGCAAACTGAGCCATAGAGTATAGCTGGAGGATCTCCAAGCATTGAGGGCTTGTAGATCACCTATTTTGATCACTATTTTAAAGTTAAATGGTTATTTTTGTCACAGATTCTGTTTCTTTTTTAAATGTTGAAATCCTGTACAGGAAAACATGGCATATTTTGGACATAGTTCGAGTGGTGATTAATCATGATTAAATTAATTTTGAAGCTGTGATTAATTTGATTAAAAATTTTAATCATTCAACAGCCCTAGTTATTATTGATGCCCATTGCTTTTACTTGCCTAATAAAAGTCCTGTAACTGAAAATGGTATTGGTGCGACTTCATCGCACACATACACACACACACACGCACACGCGCACACACACACGCACACACACACACACACACACCACACACACACACACACACACACACACACACACACACGCACACGCACACACAGGCAGAGGGAGTGAGGGAGAGAGCCGTACGTTGGCAGAGGCAGCGTGTGTAATGGAGGCTAGCCTCCCCAAACTCAACGCTAGCTAAGGTGCATATTTTAGATTTTAGAGATATGGCTGGATTTAGTGTGCCGTTGTCGCTGTAGCCACTACAATAATACAATAGAACAACATGCGTATTAATATGCAGGGTACTTCGCACTATGATGCGTCTGGTATAGAGCATATAGCAGTCGGCAGCATTCTTTTTTTGTCCCATAGAGATTAACACTAATATTTACAGGGTAGTCATTATTTTTAATAAGTCAAGAAACAAGTTATTGAGGACAAGTTATCGCAATTATACAACCTTTAAACAACCGTCTGTGAAAAAAATTAAGACGAATGTAGTAAAATGAGGATGAATGTAGTAAATTATATTTCCTCCCTGAATCAAAGCTTTTATGGTCATGATTCACCCACAGGCTTAAAATAATATTTCATTGAGATAAAAAAAAAATCTTATTCAGTGGAACCAGGAAACCCATGCTCACTGCTATATGTGTGCGTTAAAATTTCTTTATTGGGATTGGGTTGGCAGCAGACAGTGGCGGCCGGTGAATAGGGGCGCATGTGCGCCGCACCACCATGCAATAGCCTACCTCATGAATGACGGAGAAATTAAATCTGCAGCTTGTCATTTTCTTTAAATAAGCAATCCATCATGGCAAATTGTATATAATATAAGTAACTAAAGCCCACTCTAACCACAAAGTGATTAAAAGTTGTAATATACTGCCATGAAATGTCAAAAGTTGTTTACGTTGTACAACGTTGCTGATAGGTTACTGAGTCTCACGTGTTGGTTCGCATTCGTCTTTAGGCATTGAGCTCTGCACTGAAGGGCAATGCATTGCGGTCCTATTGACTTCAATGCAAGCGGTAGGAGCGATCCCGGTCGCAAAATGTGCGCGACCAAACCACTTGAGGGCAGCACACAACACAGTTTTACATAGAGTTGAACACAACTCCACCACAGACATGAATGAAGAGACACAGAGCCAGGTAAAGGGAGGAATATACAGTAGTTGAATTAATTTTGATAATGGAATAACAAGACAAAGATATTATAAGATAACTATAAAGCAATGCAGAAAACACCAATTGAAAGCAAAACACTGCAGAATTTTTTTTTAAACTAAAGAGCTGGAACCAGATAAATGTAATCATCACACAAAAATCCAAGGACAGAGGAAGAGAGTATCCTACACCAGTAGCCTACCCAGGAGGCCCAGGACCTTTTCAAAGAGCTGGTAAAGATTGGCTGACAGCATCCATTCACACCAACTCATTGTTTTGCTTCCATTGAATGTGATGATATTATTATATTATCATCATTATTATCATCATTATTATTATTATGATTTTTTTAATAGCGCCCCCCCTAAAGAAAAAGTCACCAGCCGCCACTGGCAGCAGATACTGTAGCTACTGTTGAAACATCAACGACAACCTGTGAATAGTGTCTCAGTTGATGTCTATACCGTATGGTACAGTATATGGCATGATTGATCGACAGTGGAGCTTTCAAAACGCATTCAAAAAGCTATTTTTTTTTCCTAAAGGCTACATCCTCGCATGGAAAGGAGTGGATTTTTTTTTTCACCATAGCAAATGACAGAGCTTGCTACATGCGTATGAGGCCAATCTCGGTTTGGTCAAATATTTGCCCAGGTTCACCCACTGCCCGTGGCACCCACTCGTTTGGCACACTTTTCAGGCTCCTAAAGAGTCGACGGCTTTTTTTATGAGCAGGTGCTTTTTCTTTCTGCACTCTGAGGATAGATAGATAGCTCTTCTCTGGAGGGAAGAGAGCGAGAGAGAGAGAGAGAGAGAGAGAGAGAGAGAGAGAGAGAGAGAGAGAAGAGAGAGAGAGAGAGAGAGATATGCAGAGGAGATAGAGATGAATGACTGGGCCACTGCCGCGGCTTAACAGCTGTTGTGTCTGAAACCCAAGCTTCCTAATTTATGGTTCAAAGAACGCCGGCGTCATGCGGCAAGGGAGAGAAAATGAGCTGCTGATAGGAGGAGGCGAGCTTTTAACAAAACGCACTCCTTCCATCACAGATAATGGACTGATATGACTGAGCTCCTTAAAAATATATATATAAAAAAATAAATGCAGAGTGCGTTCGGAGGAGTAGTAGAAGAGGCGAGGTGACCCAGGTGATTGACGACAGTAAATGTCACATTTATGAGATGCCGTTCGAATGCCATCTGATTGCATTTAAACTGTACGGCAAATTACTACTAGGCTACTGCAATTCAGAAAGAAAAAAGGGTGCTAGTACACTACCAGGGTACACAGGCAGGTATCTTTCTAATTACTTCCGTAGTGTCAATGAAGCGCACTCCCACATGTGGAATGTGGAATGCCCTACTACCAACAACAATAAAAAACCTGCAAATCCCTTGACCCCTTCGAGGCCTCCCTTAAAGAACGCCTACCGTTGGTTGCAACTCAGAATTGGCCTCTGTCAAATACTGTTATCATTATCTTATCATTCTTTATACATCAGCTGCCCCGCGTGATCGTGGATTTCCACGGTAGTGCCACGGCTCAATCAAGTAAATTCGTAAAAAACCCTTATTTTGAAGCTCAGATCTCCTAAACAGGATGTGCTGTTTCTGTCATGCAACGGGAAATCCACGCGGACCACGAGAACGGCGTGAAGACGGTTAACACTTTCACTGCTTGAGGGACTTGCCTAATAAAATACAAAAAAAAAACACACACTTTGGTGCCCCCTAGTGGCCACAAAAAGGCGGGAAAGGTGGGTTTGACACTAAAACTGTTAATTGTTTTCTTGCTCCAACCTGGACATTTGTCTTTGCTTTAATGTCTTCGCAACGTCTTTCTTCAGTTCAGAGCTCTTTTTAGGCCAGTGCATGCTTGACTGCACCATGTACTGCTTGCTTTTTATTGTCTAATAAAATAATTAAAAAAACACCCCACAAGTTCATTTTAAACTTTTAATTTTTGTTCATATTTTTTCTACCCAAGCACGCTGCACTCCATAACTTTGATTGGCTCTCTAGGATTTGGGCTTGCACTAATTGAGAGGTGATTCTAGACAACCTATCAGAACACATTGGTGAAGAAATCTATTGGTAGCATTTTTTTTCCACAGGTGGTCTAAACATTTTGCTAACATTCCGTAACTACCAACCAACCAAAAGCTTATTTCCTTTTTATCTGTTTTTTTTTTTGTTTATTTTAATGAGTGGAATTTTCAAAAGAAAGCACTTTAGCCTACTGTAATTTGCTTACACCAATTTGACTACTTGAGCAACTTTGCGAACTGGGAGTGAGCCCTTATTTGTCCACCACTGGGCTTAATGACGTAGTCATTCTCAATTATTGGTTTCAGAGCCGTGCTGTGGGAAAGCACTCAGCGTCGACACAAAAGGCTGCTGCAATTACCCACATTATCCTCAATTTGCCACAGAAATGTGTTTACTGTTTCGCAGCGGCAAACATGCTGACCTGCTGCGCCTTGTCTTTTGACCAAACTTAATTGTACAGTATGAGCATGTACTGTATGTGGGCTGAGGTTCATCTATTCTCTGTCTTTTTCTCTTTCTACTACAATAGGTCTCATGGATATTGTTACATGACTGCACATGCAGCTCTCTTTCCTGGGGGATTATGTTTGCCGTTGCATAAAATACCAAGGTTTAAACACTAAAAAATGTCTAGTCCTGAGTCGCAACATCACTTTTTTTTGTCCTCAAAATGGAGGTGGAGTTTCTTTTAAATGCACAGCAATTAATCGTTGTACAAGACCAACGCTCAAATCCGGTCTTTTCCATAGTTTCAGTTTTTAAACAAAAGAAACCTCTTATATACTGCGCAGAATGCCGTATATTAACACGATTTTTTGCAACGGCATGGATTTCTTTCTTCCGTTCCTTTTTTTTTTGGGGGGGGGGGGGTGGTTGGGTGACGCGTTCCCATTCAACCTAGCTGAGACAATACCCCCAGATAAGACACAATTCCTAGGATTTCTGGGCACTGCCTTTTCATTCCAGGCAGTCATTTTTTTTCTTTGTGCCCTGTATGGTTTGCGAGAAGGAGTTAAGACGATGCGAACGAGAGCTGCTCTTCAGGGAAAAATATATGGTGCTTGAAGCCAAAGACTTCTTTAAAATTCTGTAATATTTTCTTCTTCTCTGAACGTGTAAACTTCTTGAGCACGCTAGAAGTCGGACTTCAGCTCAGATGACTATCAGCTTCAGCGAAGAGAGAGCTGTCTTCTTCTACGACACTGAGACTAAAGAATCAGCGAAAGATTTGCGAGAAAAGAAGAGAGTAGTGACGCTCTCACTCTCGCAGACAAAAGCCGGGGTAAAAAAAAGCACAAATAATGAATATCTTCGTTCATTTGAAAAGGAAAACAAATACATCCCACACACTGGATCTATGACAACGTAACGGTTTAAAACATAATTTTAGTAAGGCCAACTTCAAGTACATCACAGATAAAACGGCGCAAGCTGCAATCCATCCACGACAAAAGAAAAAGAATAAATGAAAATCCCCCCCTTTGCTTTTGGCAGTGAATTCCCTGTGATAGATTAATCATTATCCGGCGCAGTGGTCACCAACCAGTGTTTTTTTAATGGTCTCCTGGTCCTCGTTTAACTGCCAAGGATGACACCAGAGACCGCCGGAGACAAAGCGCGGGGCCTAGTAAACATGTCGCCGTCACACCATTACCCAGACTACCCCTCTTCTCTTCTCCGTATGGGAAAGGGAGGGAAAAAATCCCCACTTGAATTGCGCAACCATCATTTCATCCCCCTCCTCCTCCTCCTCCCCACTACGAACAGGCTCAGAATCACCTTAATACCCCTATGAATCGTGTGCCAGATATAATAAATTCAGTTTTTTTATTAATTCTCTTCTTACTACTCCCTACACTCACCGGCTGCCTTGTTTCTTCAGTCAGAAAGGACCCATATTCTTAGGTTGCTATGGTAGCTGGAGCCTTAAAATATATATATATATAAATATACAGTATATCCCTAACCGTTAAAAGGAGAGGGAGAGATCATACAATCCGCACATTATCATCTCCTCTGCCGTTACACCTCTCTCTCTCCACACACACACACACACGCACCCACACCCACACACAAACACTCACATGCACGCGCACACACGCACACGCACACACACGCACACCACCATCCTCTGCCGCTTGCACCATTCTTTCATTCACTGCTTGCTTTCAACAGCTGAAAACTGTGCTCAGCAAATGGGTTAGCTGGAAATGTAAGAGAAAAAAAGTGCTGATTTTCCCCAAACCCCACAATTGAACAAACAGATGTACTGTAACCAGCGAAGAGAAGCATTAGTGTAAAAAACACACACACACACACACACACACACACACACACACAACACACACACACACACACACGGGGGGGGGGGGGAAGGGGGGTGCGTATAAGAGTTCCAGGGTCTGCACTCGACTGACAACGAAACGCACTTATCCCCCTCCTTCGCGACAGACGTGAGCAACGAGCATCGATCCCTCATCCGCCGGGCCTGGCGAACGGCGCGAATATAAACACGGCCATTTGAGACAATTATGTCACCTTATAGGTTTGACCGCTGACAGAGGGGGGTCACCCTTAACCGTGACCGCCAAGCGGCTGGCCTCCCTCGCAACGGCGACCTTCAAGCTCGTACCAGAGACACGGGGAGCGACGCTTGTCGATACGCGAGCGCCGTGGATCAATAGCCATAAGGTGAACTCTGTAACCCCAACGCACGGCAGACGAGCCCAGAGATGGATGAGACAATCGGTTGGGTCTCGCTGTGGATGACATATGGCCGCCGGCGAGCAGAAACCTCGTAATTCCAAAGCAGGGTGTTAAGAGCCTGTGTTCCAATACGTTACACCAGGGGTTTTTAAACCTTTTTTTCATTCTTGCCTGTCCTGCCTTCCGAGGTAAAATAAACCATGAAATGAACTTTAGAGTGCTGGCATCCTTTTTCTTTTGTTGCATTTTTTGAGCCGTGCACCTTTAAAGCAGAAAAAAGTAAACCTGAGTGCTGCGGTCTCTCCTGCATTTTTTGCTTCTTCTTCTTTTCACCTTTTCATTCCAGGGACCACATTTATTAGCATTTGAGCCACGGACCGCCCGTTTGATGACATTTTATAGCCCCAAAGACCTAAAACTAAAGAATTATTTTGGGTTTTGTTCACAATTCCAGGCTGGATTTTTTCAAACAAAACAGTGTAGACTTCTTAATTAAATAGTGCTAATTCAGATGATGAATATTTTAACTCTTGAGAGTGTGAAAATGAAACCAAATGGACCCGCAAGGGTCCATTTGGTTTCATTTTTACATTCTCAAGAGTTACATCTGGTTAACCAACTTTCCATCATTTAGCCTGGGGACCACCTGGAACCCTCTCAAGGACCACTGGTGGTCCCGGACCACCCGTTGAAAAACCCCAATGCGTTACACCACGGGTAACCAGCGGCCCCATGGGGGCCACACTGCGGCCCCAAGATTCACTTCAATGCAGCCCTCATATCTAAGGCCACATTGAAGTGGCCCTAGATACATGTGGGAATATCTAGTATCTGTGACAATTAGGGACTGCAGTATAGCTCTCCAAAGTGTCTCCATTACCTTTGTTATTGGTCAAAGGACAGTCCAACGGGACTATTGGTAGCCACTAGGATGTCCATTAGGATGTCCCCATGTTATATTGTGGACTAATGTGAATTTCTAAGGGCCACTGCAGCCGCTATAGTTGATATTTTTAGGAAGTGAACTAATAATGGGTGGGTGATGTCACATTCTGCATATCCCATATACAGTCCAAAACCCCACAGAAAACTCCAGGCCACAGTACATCCTCTGAATATTCAAACTTCAGGTTTCTGCATGTAATGAGTCATTCTCTAGACAGGTTTTGGGGTGAGGCCTAGTCACTGCGCAATGCCAATCAAAAATAGTTTAGCAACTGTTGCTATGCAGGCCAGCTAAGATTGGACAAGGGCTGATTGGGAAGGGACCTAGTGAAGGCCTAATGGATGCTATAGAACCGAAAGGAAAAACAAAAAATACATATGTTTTTCTAAATCACATAACACAACTATAAGTTAAAAGCAAATAAAGAGTATAGAATCTAGAAATATAATGGCCATTTCCAGCATCAAATTTCCAAACTCTGGTCCAAAAGCTCCATTCTAGATATTTTTTACTCTTAAGCTCTTGTTAACAGTTATCAATGAGTCAATATTCTTTATTAAAACTAGCTAACTCTCCGACAGATGGACTATGGCCTGCATGTCACTATTACTCCAATGACACACTTAACCTCTTTCACTTGTCCAATACAGTAAAAAAAAAAAGAATTATGGAGATACGAGGTAACCCGGGGTGAGCCCTGAGAGCGTCTTTTAAGAGCTGCAGCTGACAGTGTGAATGTCACAATGCACAGATCTCTCCATCTGTCCAGCAGGGGCGGACCTAGGCATGGGCATGGGGGGGCAATGCCCCCAAACATGATGCCATGCAAAACAACCCAAGATATTTCAAATTAAAGTGCTTACATTTAAAATGATGTGAAACACTACTACTGCTACTAACTAACTACAGCTGTGTTACCACTAAACCAACAGCATTTCATCATTGAAAACAGAAAACTCTCTGAGTCAGACCTTTAGCTTTATGCATGCTGCGTGTCTGTTGCAACTTCAACAACAACTGATGTTATTATTGATGCTTATACTTGTCTAATACAAGTCCTGTAACTGAAAATGGTATGGGTGCGGCTTCATCGCCCGTGGCGCGAAGCGACACGGGCGATGAAGCCGCCCCCATACCATTTTCTCTTGCCCCTCCAACATGTTCTCTTGCCCCCCCCCCCCCCCCAATGGGACATGTTATATCCGCCCCTGCTGTCCAGCCTGTACATGTGGCAGAAAGCAGAAAGCAGCGCCAGCACCAAATCAATGCAGCGCAGTTCACTTCACGCTGCTCTCCATCACACAACGCCGCGTGAAAAGCAATCACACTCCGACGTGTGTTTTTTCACACGCGTGGTTCGCCACGTCGTGCGCCATCACCGTTTTTGTCTGACAAGGAGAACGGAAAATACGACAAGACAAAAGAAACTACTAAAACACGACTCTGTCGAATTTGATTAAGGCCCACTCCCCTGCCGCTCCCCAAACGGAAACGGAAATATTCAGTGGCGATAATTTTGTCGACAAAATGTAAAACGAAACATTTAAATCACAAAATGAAGCATGCATTTTTACGCCGTGTGCTGAAATAACCCGCACACTTAACTGAGGGACCCCATCAACACTGTTAACTGCACCCATATAGTGTACACTCGCCAAAAATAGCCAGTCTACAAGCTAACAATGTGTCACAACAGGCTTCAACAATGTGAGTGCAATTCGTATCAACCGAAAGGAGACTGTGTATGCACCGTTGCACCATTACTAAGTCTACGGGGTTTTTACTTGGCTGAAGACAAAGATGTCACTCCCAGGGATGACAAAAATAGCATATTTACAAGCTCGTAGGGGGCTTGTAGATCAGTATTTTCAGGGCGCAACCCAATACTCCTTAGCTAGCGGAGATGCGGTGTATGACATGGATTTGGAAAACACAAATTGTTCAGGAGGATTCGAAAAAAAAAAAAGGCAATTTTCCCTACGCTACATGTGATGGAAAGGAGTGACATTTGCATTTCCTTTCGCCCTGCTGCAGTCATGTTCTGGAAGGGGCTAGTCGTTTTACGGATGGATAAAACTGCAGTGGAACAAAGCCCCTGTGCACGTCCCTGGACATTCTTAGACAGGGGTTTTCAACCTTTTTCATCCCAGGGCCCACTATTTCTTCAGCATTTGAGCCACCGACCACCATTTTGAAGACATTTTAGACCCCACTGACTCCAAAACTAAAGATTTGGGAAAACAAAACTGTCAAACATACAGATCAAAATGACCGTTAATCTTCTACATTCTCTAGTTGTGTAGACTTGGGGCTAATTCACATGATGAATAAATTTCTAACTCTTGAGAGTGTAAACATGAAACCAAATGGACCCGCAAGGGTCCATTTGGTTTCATGTTTACGCTCTCAGAGAGTTACATCTGGCTAACCAACTTTCACCATTTAGGCAGGGGACACCTGGAACCCTGGAACCCTCTCAAGGACACTGGTGGTCCTTGACTGGTTGAAAAACACTGTCTTAGACACACAGACACACTGTAAACGGTCCTGTACTCACGGATGTTGTCTGCGTTCTCCTGCACGATGTCCGTCTTCAGCAGGTTGTCTGCCAGGACGAAGGCTCCCTGCTCCACGGTGTCCAGCAGCATGGTGGCTGCCCGGAGCTGGTCCCCCGCGCTCAGCTCCTTCCACGCAGACTGGGCCTGGGGCTGCAGCAGGTTGTTGACCGTCTCTACCATGGCCTGAGGGAGGAGAAGGAGAGACCAACGTTACTGTCTGGAGGGACCAGAGAGAGAGTGTTAGGAGTGAAGTAGCGTGACCAGACCCTGTTCATTTGAGGGACAGAAGAAATTGTGGAATAAGTGGGAAAATGCGTTGCTGACGCGGATAGCAAAATGATTAAGACCTTGATGTCATATTCAAAATAATTTGGGATATCAATTCAGCTCATAGGTCAACTAGTTTTGAGACGACAATACATGCAACGTGGCTTCTCTGTGTGGGTGTGTAAATATAGTGCCTCAGGCTAATACTCCGGTTGTTTTAACAGACTTAAAGCACGCCAATAAGCAGGAAAAGAGACGTGCCTGTCAGTCACAATGGGGGCACAGAGGCTGAATTTGTGGGTGAAAAACTACTTGCGTTTCCGACCGGGATGAGAACGTGTGGATCAGCGGTAAACGCGCCGCGGGTAAAATCACAGGCGTTCGTTTAACCTCGGGAGCGTGAAAGTGGACCCGGGATGGGTTCCATTTGTTACTGCGATTAAGGCTTGTTCTAGGACGAGTTGAGGGGGACACCAAGACGGAACTTTCCAAAGGAAATGATAACTGTAAAAAAAAAAAAAAAAAAACGCAATTCCATTTTTACATGCAATTTCCATTTTTACACATTTTTAACACACGTCCCTGTATTCAAATCCCTGTGGAAACCCAGTGTTTCATTTCAAACTGAAGCAATTTCTTTTTCGCATATCACATTTTATGGGTCAGGGGGATATGAAGTGATACCGTATGATGTTTGATGGTGACGGTGACGAGGTTTGATCATGATGCACAGCATGGCTTTGGTTGCATTTGAAGAGGTGTCAGGAAAGGAGCATTCAGTGATTTGGGTGATTTTGCAGAAAAAAAAAACAGTCCACCGCGGTAAGCGGTAAAGATATACACATGCACATGCTCTACTGTAGGGAGCACCCAGGACAACTAGCTTGACTATCAGACTAGAGTTGAGCTTCTTGAGTCTGAAATTGTCCAATGTTTTAAAGATTTCAAGGGGGAGGTGTTTGGTTGTTGGCAATGATGTGACTAACTGGCTACCTTGTTTGCTAACCAAACAAACACAGCCAACAAGCGCTACTAGCATGTGAATAAAAGCAGTAAAATATGTCTGATGATGATGTTTATACAACCCAACGCTTCTTTAAAGAAATATTTGTCATAGGTCGGTTTAAGGGAAGATTGATACGGCTGGAATTCACCACAGTTGCGGCTGCCATGTTTGTTGCTTGACACTGTAACTGTTGCACTGTTGAGTGACAGAGCTGCTGGCCAATCAGCTGCGCTGCTCGGATTTGTTGTTAGACCAAGCCCCAACTCCGACTCTCATTGGATAAATACATCTGGTACCAAAGTAATTATAGGTTGACATAACGAGGCCAGACCAAGAGACTCAGTCCACTTAGAGAGAGGGCTGCATCGATGGGTCTGGACAGTCTGGAGTAATAAAATATAGAGTCGTAACCAAAACCAAAATTTGGTGTCCAAATGCGGAAGTATTTCCTCATGAACGCACCTGAAGCAAGGGATTATGGGAAAGGAAAGGATTATAAATGAGCACCGTCGAGAACAAGCAAAGGAAAAAAAAACTAAACAGCATAAAAAACAAGCTTGTGGGTTTGCTGTGGGCTTATTATCTGTCATACTCATATAATACATCGTTATGTTTTGAAAGGTAGTATATGACGTGAGGACCGGTGATTCATACAGAAAACAACTCAAAAACAAATGCCCTGTCCGCGTGCACAAAGCAAACCAGTGTGCGTGCTCTCGGGGCGCTCGTGCATGAATTCCATCTGCCTGTAGTACCTATCTTGGCCACCAGGGCTCGTTGCGTCAAGCCTGGAGGTACTATCTGTGCATGTGGTCTGGACAGGCTACAGGCCAGCAGCCTGTGCACCAAGGCTGCTGGCTGCTGACCAAGGATCCCGATTGAAAGAAGGCTTTGTTCCCAATAGCCCAAACTGAAACATTTTTTACTCCTATAGTTCTCTGGGGACAGGGAGAAACTCCTTATATGGTCAGCACATTCTATAGTAGAGAGGATTATCGCCGCAAAAAAGGGGGAAAAAAGTGATATTTGAATTAAGTGAAATCACTGGCTATACTGTACCTTTAAGCTGAAAAGGAGGGGAAAAAAGACACTCCTTACAAGACTACAGGCGACAGACTTTAATTGGAATGATAAATGTGCTTCCTGGCAGACAATCCTCTGCGCACCAAAATATCCCCCATGTCATCAGAATCCGGCGCTCCCAAGTCAAAGGTTGTACAATGTTTTTGTTGCTCTGTCTCAGCTCTGGGGTGAGCTGTTCGGATGAAGGCTTTGTTGCATATTAAGAGTCATTTAACCGCGATTATGCCTTCTTCAATCTCCCCCACCGCACAACAACGTCGAACCAGCCGATAAGCTGGGGGAGAAAGAAATGAGAACATTCTCCCAGACAAGATGACAAATTGAGAGCCATTAAAGATTTTAAAATGCCAATGGCAAGATTTATGAACGGAATACTAATTGGTCATGCAAAACCGTTCGTTTCTTCTCCTTCTCTTCCCTCTCTCCTCGGACTTCTGCTCGGAGCGGCAGCGGCGGCGCGACGGTAAGAAGAACAGCGCCGCCGCGAAATGAAACCAGACGACCATTCCAACCCATTAGGCGTTTCTCAGCCACGTGACTCGATCGCGCCGCAGAAATAATGTTTAACATTTACACGCTCCTCGGCGGAGGACAGGGGTGTGACCACAGAGGACTGATAGGAGGACTAATTCTACATTTGATGGATCACTGCTCTCTGACACTCGCCCCCCCTCTGATATCACAGAGATCAAAAGCCCAGCGCAGTCATCCTCTCTTACGGCAGGGGCGGATGTAATATTTCCCATTAGGGGGGGGGCAGGAGAAAATGCCCGTTGTCAATGCCCGTGTCGCGAAGCAACACGGGTGATGAGTCGCACCCATAACAATTTTCCATTACAGGACTTTTATTAGGCAAGGAAGCATCGATAATAACATCAGTTGTTGTTGAAGTTGCAACAGACACGCAGCATGCATAAAGGTCTGACTCAGAGAGTTTTCTGTTTTCCATGATGAAATGCTGTTGGTTTACTGGTGCCACAATTGTAGTTAGTTTGTAGCAGCAGTAGTAGTGGTTCAAATCATTTTAAATACAGTATAAGCACTTTAATTTGAAATATCTTGGGTTGTTTTGCATGCCATCATGTTCGGTGGGGAAGACTGGACATTTAGGGGGGCATCCCCCCCATGCCCATGCCTAGATCCGCCCCTGTCTTACGGCCTGCAAAAAAAGAAATATATACATGCAACATCAAGCGTTCCGAAGCCCCTCCGGGCAATAAAACATAAGTGATCATCTCCTAGCCTATTGCAGAGATGATGAGGCACATGCGGTAATATGCAGTATCTTTCGAATCAGCGTCGATGCTGCGGTATGTCTGGCACTGGTAAGACGTCTATCCGAAAGCTTTCAAGCATATAAATCTGTCATTTCTTGGTGATTGTGCAGTCATCAGTCTTCCTCTGCCCATTAACCCTGGCGTCTGCGTTCTGTGCACCTTGTTACAGGCGGACATTCGGTTAAAATTGGTTGTAGAGGCGGCGAAAAAGGAGGAGACCAAGTAGAGACCCCTGGGTGGTCCCAGTCAGCTGTCTCTAGAGGTGGGGGGGTGTGGCGCATGGTTTACGGCTGAACCAAAAGTGAAACTGAAAGTGTGAGTGTCACCACACTATTGGGAAGGTGGAGAGACGATATATAACAAAACAATTGCATTTTGAAGCAATGGAAACAAGTTCATTTGGACATCATCCCATAGCCTTTGCAGTAGATCTTCGTCTCTCTTACCATTATCAAATAATAGTTATGACCGGTGCCGTTGAAGTTGATCTAGGTCACTCTACGTCGCTTGTTTGATACGATCCCAATGCTAGCGGCAGTGAGCAGCGATCGCCTCCTCTACCAGCTGAGGGAACGAAATAAGAGACGGACCGGAACTAAGATCCTGTGTGCGCCAACTAACTTGTCCGACCGGAAACATGGACCGAAATATGTAATATGACTTTTCCATGAAAATCGCTGGCACTAGTAACTACCTATAAAGGTAAGAACACCTTCTGGAATGGAATTCTTAGAAGAGTCACAACTGAAACGGCACCTGTTCTGAAAATTTGCTTCGTCTGCATCAACTATTTTGGTAAAAACAAGGGCTGATCTACAAGCTGTGAGCTGAAACGTGAATAATCCTCCCAGAATAGAGACACTGGGCGGTATTAAGCAGTTATGTGTTTAATCAATGCAATCAGCACCAACCCGGATGGTTTAGTTTCCCCACTTTGATCAATGCACTATGAAAGGGAACCGGAGTTTCAGAAACAGCAGGAGGGGAACGTAACCAAGGGGCAAACAGGGAGAACCGCTTTGTCTGAGCCGCTCAAAAAAAAAAAAACATCTCAAAGTGAATTCGGTAATGGTCCGGGAAAATGAATGTATCAGGTGCTTATTAAAGAGTTCTGTAGTCACACACAGCCAGCGCGCACACACGTAATGACCCCCGCAATTACTATATCGTGATAAGTGATGCCGTAGCTTCAAAATCGATCTGATAGGGAGGGAGAAGAGCTGAAACAATAGAAGTGATTGGGGCTGATTGCATTCTGCTCACTGCGGGCAACCAGCAGCAATGAAGAGGATACCAAAAATAAAGGTCTGGCTGGTGCAAAACCTACCCTGTACACTGTTAATAGAGTGAGACATTGCTCTTCACTATTACAGTATATGTGTTTGTTGTCATCAGGGGCGGATATAGGCATGGGCATGGGGGAGGGCTCAATGCCCGCCCTAAATGCCCAGTCTGCCCCACCAAACACAATGGCATGCAAAACAACCCAAGATATTTCAAATTAAATTGCGTATGTTTAAAATGATTTGAAACACTACGACTGCGACTAACTAACTACAGCTGTGTCGCCACTAAACCAACAGCATTTCATCATTGAAAACATGAAACTCTCAGACCTTTAGCTTTATGCATGCTGCGTGTCTGTGGTAACTTCAACAACAACTGTTGTTATTATTGATGTTTTACTTGCCCAATAAAAGTCCTGTAACCAAAAATGGTTAGAGGTGCGGCTTCATCGCCCATGGCGCGAAGCGACACGGGCGATGAAGTCGCCCCCCCTAACCATTTTCTCCTGTTTCCCTCCAATTGGGAAATGTTACATCCGCCCCTGGTTGTCAGAACGTGAGTTGGCTTTGTCGGTGGCGTAATCAGCTTTGGATAGATCTTTTTTTTTAAGTCTATGAGGAAAATGAACGCGGAATCCATTTCTGGAACCAGGTCGATGTCACGAGGGGGCGGGACTGTTCAGCTCTACTCAGACACACGTATTAAAGCCACAAGCATGTTGCACGCGTGAACGTGGACAGTACAAATATCCACACGTCGTGTATACTACACAAACAGATCCACAACACTACACACTCCCACATACATTGACACATGCATGGTCATTCACAAATGCACACACGCATGCAGACTGCAGACACACCTATGTGCACATGCGCGCGCATCCACCCATTCAGGCGCACGCACACGCGCGCGCATCCCAACTACCGCATGATGTAATTGTTCATTATCTGCAGCCAATTTCCAATGGCACCTTCTGACATTAAGCTAGCGGCGGAGGTCGATTCGCTCTCAATTAAGGAGCCGGCTCTCTTTCTCCGGGGCGCTGCCATATTTTCTTCGACTGTAGGTCTGTTTTAAACAATGGACTAATGATTCTTGCAGGGGGAAAGGGACTGCGGGGTTTCACACAGGGGGGAGAGAGAGAGAGGCTCTTAAACACAACAGACAAAGAGAAAAGCACATCAGAGCCGGGCAGAGAGGTAGAACGCTGTGGAATCTTTTGTGTTAACCCATTGTGCCCTGACGCTCGATTCGAGTTTCTGACACCAGATTATACAGTAGTTCCTGACACAAGATTATAGCTGCAGCAACATTCTAGCTTTTGACGCTAGATTCTAAAGTAGTTTCGACACTAGATTCTAGTTATTGACACTAATTATAGTTTCTGATGATAGGAACTACTTTTGACACTAGAATTTAGTTTCTGACGCTAGAATCGAGTTTTTGACACTAGATTCTATCGTTTCTGACACTAGATTCTAGTTTTTCTGAAAAAATCTGTGTTCCTGTGTCCAAGGCCAAGCCAAGGACCACCAGAATTATTCATATTTGGCTGCAGACCCCCCCCCATCTGAAAACATGTTGTTCTAGTAGGGATTCCCCAGATGCAAAAATTTGAGTCAAGAATGTGTGCTTCCAAAATAACATATTCAGAGATTTGCAGCACATTTTCACAATTTTTCAAAAATAGCAGAACAACAAGCTCATGTCGTCGGTGCAGCTCATGTCGCGCCACTCGGTGGCACGACATGAGCTTGTTGATCTGCTATTTTTCAACAGATAAACACCAAAAAAACACTAAGGGTTAAAATGGACCTGGCTGTAACTGGTATGTTTTTTGCACTCTCTCTGTGTGTGTTGCTGATCTCTCAGCGGCACTAAACTAAAGAGGAATGTACATACTGTACATAGACGTCCATAAGGACAGGTTAGAACATGTGATACACCAAGTTAATGCAGAACCAACAATTCTGTTTCCGATTTGAAGTCACTGCATTACGTTATTGGATGTATGTCCATAATTACGGTGTGACTATGTCAGGGGTCGGCAACCCAAGATGTTGAAAGAGCCATTTTCGACCCAATATTTAATTCAAAATCTGTCTGGAGCCGCATTTTTTTTTTCCTGAGTGTGTGCAAATGTGAACCAAATGGACCCTGGCGGGTCCATTTGGTTCCATTTGCACACTCTCAGAAAAAAGGTCCTCAAAGAAAAATCATTAACATGGTGAAACACAACCTTTGTTCAGAAATGGAGTTTCTAAAAAAATAAATAAAGGAGTTTTACAGAACTCCATTTCTAGTCCACACAACATCTCTAAGGTATATTAATGACATAGTAAACTGAGTAAACTTTGAAAATGGGTGGTTCAGATTGAAAGCTCCACCTCTGATAACTGCTGGGCTTTTTTTGACATGGCCAAGTGCTACTTTAACTGGCAACTGTCAGACAGCGCAACGCGTTTTGGGTGACTGAAATGTTTATATTATTTTGGTGTGGATCACCCCAGTGTGTGTATGTAATAATGCTACAGCCACTGAGCCACTAGGGCTGTGTTCTGGAGCCGCATGCGGCTCCTGAGCCGCAGGTTGCTGACCCCTGGACTATGTGTACACAGTATCTTGCTCCACTCAAACTAGCGTATTTTTTTGTTAGTGTTTGCATTTTGTGCTCTTTGGCGGCCTCTGGTTACCATTGAGCAACACTGCCCCATTCACCACCATTATATGAAGCGTCACTTTAATCAGAATGTAGGCTGGGCGTCATGGCTGGATGCCGCAGAATGGAGAAATGGAGCGCTGAAATGGTTGTTTTCAGCAGGAGCCAATGGAGAATAATAATAATAATAATAATAAACACCAAAGGACCAAAGTAACACTGCAAGGTATACAAAGTGACTAATAACAAACGTCTGATTACGCTTTCAAATGTAACGCAGCATGAGCGCCTATAGATTAGCTGTAGATTAGCTATGTTCATAATAATTGTAGATGCTGGGAGTCTGGTGCAACGCACAGGTCCTGTGCCAACCTGGTGCAGGTGAGAGCAGGAGCAGACCTGGTGAGACGTAGGAGGGGTCTGGACAGGAGTCAACCCACAGAGCCTAGTCCCTCCATGTGCCAGAGTATAGTGCCTCTCAGTACCGGCAGAATAGTTCCGGAGCAGTGGATGATTGTGTGGCCTTGGGTCTTTCCCTAGTGGACTGACCGAGAGTAGCTACTGGGACGTAAGTCGGGACTTGATCAACCCGGCTGGGTCGCCTGAGTGAGGGTATGATGTTGTGAGAACCCGAAACCCCGATGACCTTGGGATACATCACTGAGGATACGTCCCAGTTGCATCCATGCGATGTATCTTTAAGCCTTTAGAAACCAGTGAAAAGGCTGTGTACCTGAACAATTGGGGGAACTACGACTATCATGTCGCCGAGAGTAGATGGCTTCCCTCTCTCTCTCACTCTCTCTCTGCCTTATGCAGAAAGTCAAGCCGAGCCGATCTTGTCAGTTAAATTAACACTCAGTCCAGGTTTTACTGGGTAGTAAAAAATAACCCCTCGGCGGGCGTCTGCGCCAGCAGCACACACGAGGGGAGAAATGTACTGCTTGTGATGGAGGCATTTTCAATTAACCTTTTCTCTACCGTAACGCGCTTTGGTGTTCTAAACATTATATTAGTGTTATTGAAAAAATAGCAGATCTACAAGCTCATAGCGCGCCACCGAGTGGCACGCTATGAGCTTGTAGGTCTGCTATTTTTTGAAAAATCGGGAAAATGTGAGAGTTTTCAACTCAAATCTTTGCTTCTGGGGGATCCCTAGAACAACATCTTTTCGGATGGGGGGCCCGCAGCAAAATGTAGATAATTCTGGGGGTCCTTGGAATGAAATATGTTGAGCATCACTGACACAGAGTCTAGTGTCAAAGTAGTATTAGTGTCAGAGACTCTACTAGAATCTACTAGAATGTAGTGTCAAAAACTAGAATCTAGCATCGGAAACTAGAACGTAGCATTAGAAATTAGAATATACAGTAGTGTCAGAAACTAGAATATATTGTCAGAAACTAGAATCTAGCGTCAGAAACTAGAATCTAGCGTCAGAAACTAGAGTCTAGAGTCAGAAACTAGAGTCTAGCGTCAGAAACTAGAATCTAGCATCGGAAACTAGAATCTAGCACCAAAAACTAGATTGTGGGGTCTGGAACTAGAATCTGGTGTCAGAAAATAGAATCTAGCGTCAGAAATTAGAATCTAGGCAAAATGGGTTAACTCTCAACGCTATACAGTGTGCATAGTAAAGTCTGGGGTATGGCAGCGGTAGCGGCTTGGATGTTATTAAAATAACTGGATGAGCGACTGTAAAGTACGCAGTACAGGTTAAATGGTCGCTTATTCACTTCAATGAGACTTCCAACGAGGTTCTCTCCTAGTGCACACACGCGACACATGGCGACTCCAGCTGAATATGTCACCCACCAGCAGTGTTGGGCAGTAACTAATTTTAGATTACATATTACTGTAATATTATTACTTTTGCTCCAAAAAATAAAGTAACGAGATTACTCTGCAAAAATGGGTAATAAGTAACGCATTACTTTGCAAGTAACGCCAAGTTACTTGTTTAAAATGAGCTTGTTGTCGCATGCGAAAATAGAACAGATTTACAAGCTATCGACAGGTACTGTAACAGCAGAGATGTGCACTAGATTGTAGATCCAGTCGACACACTGCATCCTGCGCACAGTTATGTACACAACAAATCGCTTGCTGTTATATTTTGTTTTTATTTTTAAATACAAGACCTCAACTGTCTTTGAAAACAATTGTGAAAAAGTTTAGAACTTGGCAAAGTAATAACGTAATATGTAATATATTACTCTTTGTTTCCAGTAATAAGTAAAGTAATGACATTACTTTGTCTAAGGGGTAACGAGTAAAGTAAAGAAGTTACTTTCCTAAGTAATATGGACCAACACTGCCCACCAGTGCTGGATTGGGCGAAAAAAAAAAAAAAAAAAAAAAAAACGGCCTAGACTTTCTTAGCGTGATTTAGCCTAGACCGGCCCACCACAACCAGCGTGCGATGGACATATTCTACCTGGTATAGTTGGTTAACTAGATGTAACTCTTTGCGAGCATAAACATGAGACCAAATGGACCCTTGCGGGTCCATTTGGTCTCATGTTTATGCTCTCAAGAGTTAAAATATTCATCTAAATTGACCCAAGTCTAATTACAAAATGTAGAAGATTAATGGTAATTATGATCCGTATGTTTGACTGGTTTGTTTCCCAAATCCAGCCAATTGGAATTGTGGACCAAAAAGCAAAATAAATCTTTAGTTTTGGGGTCTGCTGTTGGGGTTAAAATGTTATCAAATTCTGAATGAATAGTGGGCCCTGGGATCAAAAAGGTTGAAAACCAGTGCTTTTATACCATACCGTGATACCACCGCCCCCCGACGGGTCGGCCCACCGGGAGACCTCCCTGTACGCCCAATGGTCAATCCGACCCTGCCACCCACCCACTGGGAAGGACAGGGGGAAACCCATATTATTAGGCTAGAATTAGAACTGCACTCTGTCGAGTGCCAAATTGTACTGGCGTTGCAGACCACACATGGCCAAACAGGGCCCAGGCTCTCTCTACGGCCCCTACGCACAAGTACTCCCAAGCCCTATCTCCTGAAAGGATTTTGGAATCTTAGATTGATGAATAATGGACAGTATTGTCCCTGATTACTTTTACTGTTCATGCCCCCAACTGATCTTAGCATAATACAAGACATAGCTTCATTAGCATCACATCATCATTAGCCAATTAAGGACCTTTGGGTTCTACCATTCATGCTCATATACTGTATACAAACATTAAACACATATACTTATGCATATACTACAGTGCATTATATATTACCCACCCATTCCCAAAGATATCTTCATCGACATAACCATCACATCACCGTCAAATCGACCGACCACAGTAGCCTACTTGGGCTCTGCAGAAAAGACCTGCATAACTCCGAGAGTATACAAATACACCCATATAGTGGCAAGAACCGAGGCATTGTGTGTCTTTTTTTGTCTTTGTTCTAAGCCGGCTGGGGATCGAACCCTGACCTCCCCAATCTCAGGGCAAACACTATAACCACTAAAGGCCAGTGAGCCGAGTTTAGAACTATGGCTAAGTTAAGCTATCTTCTATCCATTCTAAGGACATGACTCAAAGACGCAGGGCCGAGGGACCTCTGTGTGTGTGGAGCCCAGTCTGGTGATAGTGTTGAAGGGTCAGCCAGCCGATGTGTTGGAAGGTGGAAAGTACAACAGAGCAATAACACAACGCTTGTCTACAAAGCATCAGGGAGGCTTGTCTGGAAATAGCTTGCTGGCTAAAAGGGCAAACAGAAGAACACAAGTATAAGCCCAGAGGAACGTTTCGCAGCTTCCGACATGTCTATCAGGCGTCACTCACTAGAGCTTTTTGGGGGAATTCTTCATTCATGTTCATAATAGAGCCGCTCCAAGTCTACCTGGACGACCGGGGTCGTCCCTATATGTTCCCCAGGTCCTATGTTCCCCTTTCATTACTTGCTTTAGTGGGATAAATATTTGCCCCAGTCATTTTCACATAAATTTGTCCCAGACCGTCCCACCACAACCAGCGTGCAGATAGTAGAAACTATGCCGCCTGCTCTGCCTGGACACGCACAAACAAACAAGCCATAATACCACCATTTTTACAAAACAACATAAGTGAACAAACTAGGGCCGCAGCGATTGATTAATGAATGGGAATCGAAGCGATAGATAACTGAATCAAATATCGGAACAGGTGCAGTTTCAGTTGTAACTCAGGTCCGTTCTTCTAAGAATAGCGGACGAATTCCAATCCAGAAGGCTTTCTTCAGTTAATTTATTCACAAAAAAGTGTTCCAGTTGGTCGTTTCCCCTACCCCACCTTAAGCTTAATCTGAATTAGTTGTCAGCTAATTTAGTAACCGGTGAATCAGATTGGCAACTAATCACTGGAGTTATCATGGTTGTTTTCACACCATAGCTTTTCCGGTGTTAAGAGTAAGTAAAATAAAGTGGAGAGAGCCATCGCTCTCCCCTATACATGAACAGAAGCTGCTGCAAAGCAAAGTATGACACGTAACAATGATTACCAAGAACAAAACATAAGTCTGGAGAATGTATTTTTAAATGACCTATTTGAGTTCAGAAGAGTACTGTTCCATTTACTGTAGACTGACATGTAGATGTCAGTCTAATTTGTCACTCACTTATACAGGGCTGTCATAAATGAATACATAAATGCATAAATAAGCAAACAAACAAATAAATATGCAGCGACCCCTTGCAGTCGCGTCTTAGACATCCACGAACCACAGCGGGTCAAAACTGCTAGCACAAGTGCCAATTAATTAACTCTATATTCAGAATCTTAAACGAAAATGTCATCCAGGTTCGCAAGCCTTCGTATTGTGGCAGAAAACATGATTGTTCTCATAGCAATTACTGTAAATGAAAAATAGTCCTATCATTTTATGATAGTATGTTCCCTCAGAGTAGAGTCTGACTTGGTTTAGTAATTATGTTTGTACAAGCCGGGTTTAGCTTGCTGTAAGATGGAATCAATTATGTCATTTTTCCTCTCCCGGTAGCATGGTTGTTTTTTATTTTTCATGCTATGGACTCTGACTTTGCGCATTGTTGTTATTCTTTTGGAACAGGGGTTTTCAACCGGTGGTCCGGGGACCACCAGTGGTCCTTGAGAGGGTTGACGGAAAGTTGGTTAACCAGGTGTAACTCTTGAGTGCGTAAAAATGAAACCAAATGGACCCTTGCGGGTCCATTTGGTTTCATTTTTACACTCTCAAGAGTCAAAATATTCATCATCTGAATTAGCCCAAATCTACACAACTAGAGAATGTAGAAGACTAATGGTCATTTTGATCTGTATGTTTGACTGTTTTGTTTCCCAAATCCGGCCTGGAATTGTGGACAAAAGCGAAGGAAATCTTTAGTTCTGGGCTTGTGAGGCTAAAATATCATCAAATGATGATCCGTGGGCTCAAATTCTGAATAAATAGTGGGCACCAAAAAGGTTCATTGAAAACCACTGATTTGGAATATGACGCTGACGTTTTTTTACATTCCCGAATGTTATGAAACAAATCTCATCTACCTATTATGTGATTTACCGTAATAGAAGCACAACGGCATACAGCATACCTATCCATTTGAATATGGGTGATTTCCCATGTGCCTCTGAGAGCGAACGGCACTGTGCTGCTGCTACAGTATGCTAATGTGAGGTGGAGAAAAAATAGCATTTGAAATACATTAACCTAATTATAGTCTGTGTCCGTGAACAATTGGGGCTTTTCTACCTACCGTCATGTCATTGAGGGACGACACATGCAGAGAATCAAGGTGAGCAATGCAATGGTGTCGGTTAAATTAACACTCTATCCGGGTTTTTTACTGTGAATTAAAGAGACGATGCCCCAGGATACCGAGGGAGAAATGTGATCGAGGTGTTTTTTCAATTACCTCTCAATGCTATACAGTACCAGAAGCCTCGATATTGTCTAATTTATCAATAAATAATGCTAAATGCCGTTTGTAGCATCTTTTTAAAGCATCACCAAGTCCTTGTGTACATTATGCTCGAAGTAAAGGACTACCTTAGCACCTTGAATCATTTATTTTTGCATTTTGGAATTTATAATGTAGGCATTTGGCAGATGCTCTTAATTCATACATCAAGTAAAAACATCGCAATGCATCATATGCATGACCAGTTGAATTTACAGATGCAATTTACAATTTATTATACCGTCTAAAATGCTATCTAAACCTAGCTATGGCTAAAACGTATTGCAAGTGCTATGGATTGAAAGGGAGTCAGAAGAGGTGTGTTTTCAGACTATGGTGTAAGATACTGTAATCTGCGGTTCTGACTGCAGTGGGAAGTACATTCCATGGTTTTGGGGCCAGGAGAGAGAAGAGCTTGGGGCGA
Organism: Benthosema pterotum; assembly: GCA_039105355.1. Classification (NCBI taxonomy): domain Eukaryota; kingdom Metazoa; phylum Chordata; class Actinopteri; order Myctophiformes; family Myctophidae; genus Benthosema; species Benthosema pterotum. The sequence goes on from CM076986.1 coordinate 6,259,753, forward strand.
GTGGAGCGCTGGCCAGGCGTTTTTAGCGGGGGTATTGCCAGCTTCCCTGTGTCAGCTGATTGGAGTGCGCGCAAGGGTTTTATTTGAAGCTTTTTGAATTGCTAAATCATGCTAGAAGTTAAATCATGCTAGAACAGTAGAAGGAATTTGCAGGTGTTTGCTGGCCCCATGATTTGATACTAACATCATTGTAGACACACACACACACACACACACGCTCTCTCTCTCTCTCTCTCTGTCTCTCTCTCTGTCTCTCTCTCTGTCTCTGTCTCTGTCTCTGTCTCTGTCTCTGTCTCTGTCTCTCTCTCTCTCTCCTCTCTCTCTCTCTCTCTCTCTCTCTCTCTCTCTCTCTCTCTCTCTCTCTCTCTCTCTCTCTCTCTCTCTCTCTCTCTCTCTCTCTCTCAAACCAAAGCCTCTCATCTCCCTCCAGTAAGCAACAGACACATACTGCCACCACCACCGTATCACCACCATTCACTGCAGTCAATGGAGTCTGGCTGGCTTAGCACTGTATCCACACTGCTACTCCATCTGTCATAAGTACCAGCAACACTCCTACCGCTTCACAACTACCCCACAGCTACACGGCATGCGGGAGGTGTGTGTGTGTGTGTGTGTGTGCGTGTGTGTGTTTCTTTTTTTTTACGTCCCTCCATACTGAAAGACTCAAATAAACAAATATCTAGAACATATAGCATCTGGTAATTTAAGACTCAAGTAGGCCGGGGACAATTTTCTTTTTCACATATTAAGTATTATTAAAGTAAGCTTTCATATGGTGTGTCACTCAATGAAATTGGAGCATTTTCGGAGAAATTATAACCATTTAAATCTGTTGTGTTCCAAAATAGCGAACCTGAGCACATATGTCTCATTTCAATACCATAACCACTCCCACAA
>CM076986.1:6261152-6278652 GCA_039105355.1 Benthosema pterotum
CGTCAATCAATTTCATCATTGCTTTTAGACAATGTTCTCTTTTTTTCAGACAGTAATTTGCCACCATGGCCAGTTGCGGGCACTAAAAAGTGTCCCGCCGGCAATAAATACGCGGCTTTACGGGGATAAGGACAACAACAGTGATTCCACCAGCAGCCGTGAAAAGAGAATTTACATCACGCCGTAAAAAAAAAAAGCCAACGTACAGTCGTTGCTGCTACTTGGAAAAAAGAAAGATGCAAACAACAAAACCCTGAAATGTCAGCCTTGGTGCAGAGTGGTGGACCCCTGGGGTGGTGGCTTTTTTTTAAAGGTTTCATGACATTCATTTTCATTTTTTATTATTTTTTTTATTTTAGACTTTATGAGCTCAATTACACCCAGAAAACCTGAACTTTGAACATTCAGTGGGTTTTCTGTGGGGTTTGGAAGGTTTTTGAGCTGCAATGATAACAGGCAAAACGGTGGAAAAAGTGACATCGTTGACATTTGTCCTGGAGAGGCAAATAATTTGGAAAAAAGGAACAAAAATCTCTATGCCCTGTTATAACATGTATAAAATAATTACATTTTCAACTTTTGTTTTCTTGTGCCAATAAAGCTCCTTTGAACATCTGCTGTCAAATCCCATTGAACCAAAAGTACCCCGCAAGGGTCCATTTGGTTTCATTTTAACGCTCTCAAGAGTTACATCTAGCTGGGGACCACCTGGAACATTCTCAAGACCACTGACCACTGGGTTACCTCTGAAAGTGTGGACACGGATCCTCCACACCCATATGGGTACATGTTGTTCCATACTTTCAATTACCACGTACCAGCTTTTTTTTTCTTTTGCTGGTATACGTGTGCCAAGCGGGGACGTCGTATTATTGATACTCGTCAAAGTTAGAGGAAGAAACGCTGTCCAAAACCACAATACTCTTTACGGATCTCATTAAAGATCCTCCTCCTCCTCCGTCGCATCGTGGCCCGCGGGGCCCATCAATCTCTTACCACGCTCATCACAAAGATTGCAAATAGGCCCTCTGAGGAGGGGCTGATGGCCGTTTTGCTCCATCAGCAAAGGATATTATATGGACGTCCTCTATGAACATTTTTTTTTTTTAGTTGACGCAGCCAAAAACTGTCGACGTTGTCACCAAAACAGTGCTGCTGCGCATCACCGCGCCCCAAAGCATAATCACAGCTGGTGCTGCTTGGTAAAAGTAGGATAGGTGTTCAACTTTTCCGCTCCACTGTCCTTTTGTCTAATAATTGTCACTCAAATATTGAGTGGTGTGCACGCTAGTGTTGTAGTCAAGAGTACCTAAATTGAGACCAAGACAAGACCGAGACCTAGGCGGTCGAGACCAAAATGAGACAGAGACAATCACAGACTTTGTAAGATGAGATCAAGGCGAGACTAGCACCTAGAGGGGTCGAGTACAAGACCAAGACCTAGAGGGGTTGAGACCGAGGCCAAGGTCAAAGAGGCCAAAAAGCCAATTTTTGATTGTTCTGTAGGAATAGTACAACACAACACATTACAGAACTTAAGTTGTTACTGTACAATACTAACTGTCGTTTTGCGGACTGCTAGTGCTATGCACATCATCCAACACTGAACTCTGTTTAAAGGGGAATTCCACCCATTTTAAACATTTTTTTCTGAGAGCGTACAAGTGCAACCAAATGAACCCTAACGAGTTCATTTGGTTCCATTTGTACACTCTCAGAAAAAAAAGAAGCGTCTAAAGAAATCCATTAACATGACCGTGAAAATACATCTTGATGATGTCATCAAGATGTTTCACCAGGTTAGTGGTTTTCTTCAGACCTCCATTTCTTGGGAACACAGGATGGGTTCGTATACCGCTCTAGGGCAGGGGTTTTCAACCTTTTTGATACCAGGGACCACCATTTATTCAGCATTTGAGCCACGGACCACCATTTGAGGACATTAAGCACCACAGAAACCCCAAGACTAAATATTTATTTTGCTTTTGTCCACATTTCCAAGTTGGATTTGGGGGAAACAAAACAGTTAAACATACAGATCAACATGATGAGGTATATCTTAACTCTTGAGAACGTAAAAATGAAACCAAATGGACCCGCAAGGGTCCATTTGGTTTCATTTTTACGTTCTCAAGAGTTACATCTGGTTAACCAACTTAGCCTGGGACCACCTGTAACCCTCTCAAGGACCACTGGTGGTCCCCGGACCACCTGTTGAAAACCCCTGCTCTAGGGTATACTAATGACATATTAGAATGTTGAAAATGGGTGACTTCCCCTTTGAGACAGCTGTCTTTCATGAATAGGCTCATCGTTCCGCACAATGAATAATATAGACAATAATAATGAAATATATAGACATTTGCTCCAAGCTTGTGACAAGACCAAGACAAATTGAGGGCGAGACCAAGACAAGACCACAAGGCAAATGAAGTGCAGATCGGCGAGACCGAGACAAGACCAAGATAATTGAGGGAGAGACAAAAAACGACCGAGAGGATGAAAATTTGTCTTGAGACTGGTATCGAGAAGAGCCAGTGTCTCGAGGACTACAACACCAGTGTGCGTGCGCACTGGTGGAGAAAAGGGGGGGATATGCTTGTCAAGTCGCAGCTAGACAACAATGACGTGTTGCTTAAGAAATACGCATCGCACAGAGCGACATCTTGATTTATTAGCTTAAGGTAATTACTGCACCCAAACAATTTGGTCAGCTTCCTGCATTCCCTTAATTTCCCCGGAGGAATCATCCATCCTTTACAGTCCACTGGGCTTTGACTTAAAATAAAAAAGGGGGGAAGGAGGAAGAAGAAAATGACGAGTGGATTTTTTTTACCGCTTAGTGCGTCTTCCTGCCTTCAAAATGACAGTGATCCCTGCTGGGATTCCAGAGAGAGAGAGAGAGAGGGGGAGAGAGAGAGAGGGAAAACGTCTGGGTGGAGAGCTGGAGAGTTTTATTACATCGCTGAATGCTAATGAATGCACACAACAGGTGCCTCCTCCTCCTCCTCCCCATATTATGAGGGAAAACAAATAAGCGTAGGCTTTAGGTGGGCATCAGGAGAGAGAGCTCTATGCACACACAAAAGCCAGGTGCTGATATTATTATTATCACTCCGACTAGACTCTAGTCAGACCTTAGACGGCCTTTCAAAAGGCTGCTCTGCAGTTCAAGGTTCAGGTTCAAGGTTTTTTATTTGTCACTCCAGTGTATGTCAGGACATGCAGGGATGAAATTGCGTTTTCCATTTTTCCACAGTGCAATAAGACAATAGTCAAGACAATAGACAGTGCAATAAGAAAGTGGAGACAAAATATAGACGAGACAAACAATAGTGCAGCAGACCAGTAAAGTGCAAACTGTACACCTAACTTGAGGTGAAGGTGCTAAGCTAACCAGGTGTGATAAAGTGGCAGTAGTGTGAAGCTAACAGACAGCTAGACAGGACTAGACAGGACATATATACCACTACTAGAAACTACAAGATTAATGGTCATTTTTGTTCTGTATGTTTGACATTTTGGTTTCCCAAATCCAGCCTGGAATCGTGGACAAAAGCAAAATCTTTAGTTTTGGGACAGTGGTGCTAAAATGTCCTCAAATGATGGTCCGTAGCTCAAATGCTGAATAAATAGTGGGGCCTGGAATCAAAAAAGGTTGAAAACCACTGACTTACATGTAAGTAAGCAATGTGAGTACTCTTTCCAGCACTGTCCTGTGTCACTACTATGCCCAGCATACTGTATGGGGTCTTCTGTCTCCTCTGGCTGTCACTAGGCTGTTCCCACAGGAACTAACTTGACGGGGACTGGGAGCTTCTGCAGCCTCTGGCATTCTGGCAATGACCTGCCAGCTGCATTCTGGAGGCTGATAGCTCATCTCCATGAGTTGGAGGAAAAAAAAAAAAAAAAACGTTTGCTTGACGTGAAGTGGGATTCAGGGGCGGATGTAACATTTCCCAATTGGGGGGGCAAAAGAAAATGGTAGGGGGCAGCTTCATCGCCCGTGGCGCGAAGCGACACGAAGCTTCCCCCATACCATTTTCAGTAGTGTTTCAAATACTTTTAAATATAAGCACGGAAATATCTTGGGTTGTTTTGCATGCCATCGTGTTTGTTGGGGCGGACTGGGCATTTAGGGGGGCATTGCCCCTCCATGCCATGCCTAGATCCGCCCCTGTGGGGATTGGTCCAGTCAGTGGCCATAACAACCAAGAAGCCCACATTAAGTTAATTTACGACACCACCATGAAAACGAAGTTATCATTGGACTCGTTAGAACAATAACCCGTCGACTGTATCTTCCAGAATCCCTCCCCAGTCAGCGTTAGAATTTTTAATGAATGTGCGATAACACAAAGCCCTTATGCCACAGTGTCGGTGATCACCCTCCCCTGTCTCTTGTTGCCACCAGGGCCAGATCTAGGCATGGGCATGGGGGTTGGGGGGGTGCCTACCTACCTAAATGCCCTGACTGCCCCACCAAACATGATGGCATGCAAAACAACCCAAATTTCAAAGCTATTTCAAATTAAAGTGCTTATATTTAAAATGATTTGAAACACTACTACTGCTACTAACTAACTACTGCTGTGGCACCACTAAACCAACAGCATTTCATCATTGAAAACAGAAAACTCTCTGAGTCAGACCTTTAGCTTTATGCATGCTGCGTGTCTGTTGCAACTTCAACAACAACTGATGTCATTATTGATGCTTACTTGCCTATAAGTCCCGTACAAGATATAAATCTTGTAAAGAATTTAAACTCTCCACCCATTTTCAACATTTTTTCGGCGAGTGTACAAATGCAACCAAATGAACCCTAACGGGTTCATTTGGTTCCATTTGGACGCTCTCAGATAAAAAAGAAGCGTCTAAAGAAATCCATTAACATGGTGAAAAATACACCTTGACGATGTCATCAAGACGTTTCACCATGTTAGTGCTTGTCTTCAGACCTCCATTTCTTGGGAACACAGAATGTGGGGTAACTTTTTATCATGTCCACCCAGCACCTCTAGGGTATACTAATGACATAGTAAAATGTTGAAAATGGGTGGAGTTCCCCTTTAACCCTTAGTGTACTGAACGCGTTTTGGTCTTTAAGCATTATGTTTTAACGATTGAAAAATAGCAGATCTACAAGCTCCATAGCGCGCCACCGAGTGGCGCTATGAGCCTTATCTCGCTATTTTTGAAAAATCGTGAAAACGTGGTGCAAATCTTTGAATATTATGTTATTCAGAAACTAGAAATCTAGGTAACCCTTCCATTACGGTACACTAATTACCAGGTAACTACCAGGTAATTACCTGGTAATAATCAGTAATTGCCTGAAATTACATGGTAACAACCAGGTATTACCTGGCAACTGTATTCTCTGACTTTGCATAGGTATTATTAAGGCATTGATTGATCCTTCACGATTACCCATCAGCCCATGATTTGAACTCTGAACTTTGAACTGGTAAAACTGTTAATTACCAAGTATTTATGCAGTAATTACACATTATTTACCAGGTAAAACCTCGGTAGTTACCATGTAAGAAAGGTGGAACTGTACTGTAAAGTAAAGTGTGCTCTGTTTCCATTATATTACATGGTACTTTCACTGTAACTGTATATTTTAAACATCCACCACTATTGGCTGTAATAGGGAAGGATTATAATTTATAATTATCAGCTAGGTAGATTCTATGGTACTACTCATGTAATTACCTGATAGGTACCCCATAAGGAACGAGGAACTGTTCTGTAAAAGGAAGTGTACTCTATTTCCATGACATTACCATGTATCTACCTGATAATTATAATTATAATCCTTCCCTATTACAGCCAATGGTGGTGGCTGTATCTACAGTTACGGTGAAAGCACCATGTAATATAATGGAAACGGACCACACTTGCTTTACAGTACAGTTCCACCTTTCTTACATGGTAATTACTGAGGTTTTACCTGTAACATAATGTGTAATTACTGTGTAAATACTTGGTTATTAACAGTTTTTACCAGTTCAAAATTCAAAGTTCAGAGTTCAAAAATCTACAATTATCAGGTAGGTACATGGAAACATCATGGAAACAGAGCACACTTTACTTTACAGTACAGTTCCACCTTTCTTACATGTTAACTACCAAGGTTTTACCTGGAAACATAGTGTGTAATTACTGTGTAAATACTTGGTAATTAACAGTTTTACCAGTTCAAAGTTCAGAGTTCAAATCATGGGCTGATGGGTAATCGTGAAGGATCAATCAATGCCTTAATAATACCTATGCAAAGTCAGAGAATACAGTTGCCAGGTAATACCTGGTAGTTTTCAGGAAAACTACTTGGTAATTATATGGCAATTACTGAGTAATGTATCTGCAAGTTACCTTCTAACTACCAGGTAATTAATGGGTAAATACTTAAAGCTAGCTGGAAATTACCCAGTAGTTACATGGTAGTTGTCAGGGAAAGTACTTGGTAATTACTCAGTAAATACTATAGTAACTATCTGGTTGTTACCATGTAATTTCAGGCAATTACTGATTATCACCAGGTAATTACCTGGTAGTTACCTGGTAATTAGTGTACCGTAAATGGAAGGGTTACCGAAATCTAGACAGACACAATGGGTTAACATGTCGTGCACCCAGGTGCAGCAAGTCGCTGAGAGACCCTCTCAGGCGTCCCTGAAAACACAGCTGTAGAGACTCCACAGCTGCAGAGAAACCACTCTGCTTCATAATGGAGCCCCATTACCTTCTTCAGGGCATTGTGTGTGCTCTCCTTCAAGGGTCTACTGGAAGGTTAAGAGCATTCAAACACCTCCCTGCCCTCTCAGCCTCCACTTGGGAGGAGCGCTTCTTGTTCCCTCTAACAACCCGCGGTGTGATTGCGAATCGCTCCGTTTTTGTCACTCGGCGTTATCGCTTTAAACGGGAACTCCACCCATTTTCAACATTTTAAAATGTCATTAATACACCTTAGAGATGTTGTGTAACAAAGTTCCCCCAATTCTGTACTTCCTAAAAACGGAGTCTGAAAAAAAATCATTAACATTGTGAAGTACATCTGATGACATCATCAAGATGCATCTCACCATGCTTATGATTTTTCTTTCAGACCCCCTTTTTTCACCCATTTTCATTTTTTTGAAAATGGGTGGAATTCCCCTTTAAAGGAGAATTCCACGCCCAAACATTTGGTGTGTTTTGGCTGATTTCCATCCTACGACCTTTTTAAAGGATCATCTGTGACATGATAGATAATGCCCTTGATTTTTGTCATACATTTCTACATTTCCCTCTAATGCAGTTTGCATTGCCGTAGGTTGTCTTTATTCTAATGTGGGTATTTTAGTAGCTCCAAACTTTTTTTTTCTTCACACATCACATCAAAACACACACGACAAGATAATTGGGCCACTACATGTTTTTTAAAAACTCTGGTGGCACTCGTGCGAGAGGAGTTTCAACCTGAGTGATTGGAGAGGAGAGTGGCAGAGGGGAGGGGAGGAGAAGAGGAGGAGGAATAGATTACCTCTGGGATTACATGTAAATTCTGCCCCAGAGTGACGTAAAACTCATGAATGAGTGTCAGTATATATAACAATATGTTATGTGGAAAAAACTAAGTTTGAAGCTACTAAAATATACCCACATTAACATGAAGACAATGCAAACTGTGGGAGGGGAGGGGGACCTCAGTGGTGAAATGTAGAGCAGGGGGCATCTATGACAAAAAAATCAAGTGCAATATGTATGATGTCACAGCAATCAAGGTAGATTGATGGCCAAAATGTGTTTTGATGTGGAATTCTCCTTTAAGCATGTGTTGGCGAGTGTCATTTGTTATTCCACAAACCATCAAGATGATCATCTTCTGGACAGGATTCAACGCTTTCTCATGAATGTCACTGATTATTACATGTATGTTCAGTAGAGCCGTCAATCGATTAAAAAATTTAATCGCGATTAATCGCATGATTGCCTATAGTTAATCTTTGATTAATCGCAATTTAATCGCATATTTTTATGAGTTCTAAATATACCTTAAATGAGTGTTTTTCAAGAATATTCATATCAAGGTCAGCTATTTATTCTTCATTTGAGCCACAGACCACCATTTGATGACATTTATTTAGACTTCCAGACCTAAATTAAAGAATTTGTCAACAATTTGATGTTAGTATCATTAGGAGCGAACATGCACATAGAGTGAACTAAACTAAAGTAACTTAACTGATGCAGATATATTTAAAAAATATTCACCTGCATTTGGCGAAATCGAACCAAATGGACCCACTTTGCCTTTGGTTTTACTGTGAGTTAATCTCGCACTAAAAAAATTAATCGAGTTAACTCACGGCTGAGTTAACTCGCGATTAACTAGTTAATGCTGACAGCCTTAATGTTCAGTAAAAAGGAGCACGGCAACGACAATCAGTAATCTCCTCATCTGGCACCTTCCACTTCCACTGCACTACTGGCAAAACAAGCATGTTTGTTGCAGAAGTGTCTGCCATCTCTTCTGTGCATCTAACAGTGAACTTGTGTCCCTCTTTTCGCCCACTTTTCACCCTGGGCTTTCACGAAGGGACTTGTGAGTGAACTCGTCTTATATTGAGCCTTGAACTTGCGAGTGTTGTTTGTTTGGACGGAATGCTAGTGTAGAGCGTTCATTTATGCACTCTTGTTGGCCTCAGACTGGTATGTTTGTGACCTGCTTCCCTTGACCGCTGTCCCTCGCCTTCGCAGAGACTTAATGCCACCGTACACAAAGGGACGGGCGATGAAGCCGCACCCATACCAATTTCGGTTACAGGACTTTTATTAGTCAAGTAAAGCATCAATAATAACATCAGTTGTTGTTGAAGTTGCAACAGACACGCAGCATGCATAAAGCTAAAGGTCTGACTCAGAGAGTTTTCAATGATGAAATGCTGTTGGTTTAGTGGTGACACAGCTGTAGTTAGTTAGTAGCCTTAGTAGTGTTTCAAATAATTTTAAATATAGGCACTTTAATTCGAAACTCTTGAAAATTAAGTAATTCAGATGTTTAAATATAATTTAACTCTTGAGAGTTAAATTATATTTAACTCTCAAGAGTTCAAATATTTAAAATTAACGATATCAAGAGTTTTTGGTTACCAATCGTCCATCATTTTGCTGGGGACCACCTGGAATGCAGGGACCACTGGTGTAAAACCACTGCTCTATGATCACAAAACTGGTAGCGCGCGCGCACACACACACACACACACACACACACACACACACACACACACACACACACACACACACACACACACACACACACACACATAGTGTGTGGGAATAGTTCAATGTGCCAATCTATTGACACGTTGTGTGCTTATAGACTGGCCATTTGAACTATTGATTTTTTTTTAATAGTTTAAAAAGGCAAAGAAGTTAAGGGATAAGGGGTTTAGCGGTGAGGAAAATATAGGCCTTAGAATATACACATACATGTACATATACAATATGAAATATGGAATGCGCAATGTCTATGGTGATCCCAGAAATATTGTGTTATAGGCGAATGAAAAATTAACGAACAAAATAATAATCGTACATAGCAGTTGTTGTGATAGCAGTACTTTCCAGTCACATCTTAGGGATGTTTGCTTTGACAAGGAAGAACTTATTAATTAATTGTGACTATTGTAATGTGCGATGTGTGTTTTGTCAGAGTGATTGCTATTTGCGGTGCTGTCTCTCGGCAAACGAGGAGCTGTTTTCCCTCCTACGACCTTTTTAAAGGATCAGCTTTTTAATTAAAGGATTGTTTGCGGTGCCTTCACACGTTTATTAGTTCATTCTTAATTTCTTATTTGAACTCTTTGACATGTCCCCATGTGACCGGGGGTGGTAGTTAGCTTGTTCTGCCTGCAGGTAGCACCAGGATTCAAGAAAATAACTTACTTACAGTCTTTCACACCCCTTTTCCCTGCTCGCATGCCGCCATTGTAAGAATCGCTAATGTTAGCATTAGCACACACACACATAATAAACAAAAAAAGACCGTAATTTTACTGAAACTCGCACCCATTTTTCGTGCGGGCAGGGGTGAAAAGTTGAAAGTTGATTTGCAGCTAAATCATTTCATATTTTTATATAAAGCTTAATCTACGAGATAGGTATAGAGGGGAAAATACAAGATTTCTTATACTGTAGATGACAGTGAAAGGGGTCAGGACAGGACATCTTATTAACTCAGTTCTATCGACTACATATTCAGTTTAAACCGAATCCAATATTAATATTCATGACAAGCCTAGTTGTGGTTCAGTGTGAGCTTCACATGGCCTCAGCATGGCAGCAGCATCAAACACACAGCTCACCGCCTGCTTATACTATACAGTATGTGTAAAACAGTGGTTCTCAACCATTCGCTGGACCACCAGTGGTCCTTGACATTCTAGGTGGCAGAAGAGTAGTGTTGGGAATATTACTTTACCTTGTTAATATATTACTTATTAATTATTACCTTCATTTTAAAGCAATAATTATATTACAATATTACTGTCTGAGCAAGTGTAATATATTATTATTACTATTACATATTACTTTGATTTTTTTTTGTTTACAAAATATGTAATTAAATATTTAGTGTCACTATTAATCAAACATTGCATAGGCCAGTGGCATACCTACAATAAAGCAAGCACACCTGGCTATCTGGCCAAATCCATATGAAATCAACTTGAAAAACGTCACTCCTGAATGAATAATTTGATGACAAATGCTAGAAAATATTAAAATTTAACTTCTGCAGTTGTCATATAATTTCACAAGAACATTTTCAACGAGACAGATTGATAGAATGTAATATTGAAAGTAATGCAGTAATGCAGAATGCAAAGTATAATATATTAGATTGTGTTAAGTAATATATTTATGTTACAAGTTACTACATTTTGGTAATATATTATGTAATATATTAATTATGTAGTGCACATGTCCCAACACTGCAGAAGAGTTGGTCATTTTACACTCTCAAATTATCTATCTATCTATAACATCTATTGTACAATAATTAAACCTTTATCTCCCAACTTGAAACCTATCTCAGTTACGTCAACATCAACAACAAGTCAGACACCAGCGACAACACACTGTCACCTACATATCCATCCAACCAACTGGTTCAACATTGAAACATCTATCTTTCAATCAAGGACAGGCATAGCTACAGTGCTGGACTGGGCGAAAAAATCGGCCCGGACATTTTTAGCGTGATTTGGCCTAGACCGGCCCCCAACCACAACCAGCGTGTGATGGACCTGTTCTACCTGGTATAGTTGGTTAACAAAGATGTAACTCTCTGAGAGCGTAAACATGAAACCAAATGGACCCTTGCGGGTCCATTTGGTTTCAAGTTAACACTCTCAAGAGTTAAAACATTCAAAACATTCTAAATTGGACCAAGTCTAATTAGAAAATGTATGTTTGACTGTTTTGTTTCCCAAATCTAGCCTGGTATTGTGGACCAAAAAGTAAAATAAATCTTTAGTTTTGGGGTCTGTTGGCGCTAAAATGTCATCGAATAGTGGTCCTCCATGGCTCAAAATTCTGAATGAATAGTGGGCCAGTGCTTTTAATCACACCGTGATACCACCGGCCCCTTATGGGTCGTGGCCCACCGGGAGACCTCCCTGTATGCCCAATGGTCAATCCGACCCTTCCTAGCTATACACCCTACAAACTGTACCATACAGTACATGCGCAGCCGACCACAATACTTGCGTGTTCTGCTTGCGCAAGTAATAATATTATTAGGCTACTAATTATTGTGGAGGATTGATGTATTACTTTCTCTCTCTCTCTCTCTCCTCACACAACCCCGTACCCTGGCCATGGACCCCAGCCTGTGTTGGAGAGATAGGAAGGATTCAAGCTGGGCTTAGCCAATTTTGCAATCTTAGTCCAAGATGAAAACGACACTTGGAAGAGAAGAGTGTGTCTAACTTCCTTCCGCCGCCTTTCTCAGTGAAATATAGGACAGGCAGCCTCATGGGGACACCAAAAGGGCAGCAATTTGATTTGAACGTTTAAAAAGAGCGCGGCGTAACAATGGAGAGAGCGCGACAGGACCGGAGGATAATGTGCGGATGTCGTCGCTGCAATTTGTTTAAATTGGTTGGCTCTAGCCTAAGTAAGCACATTTTTTCCGGGGGGTTGTAGATGAAGAAACATTATTGGATTTTGAAATAATAATAGTCTATATATATATATTATTTTTTGATGTGTTAAAAAGTTTTTTTTTTTCTTTCTTTATCCACCGCTGACTTTTAAAGACTTTATACTCTCTTATCCTCCAGGAAAATAAGGTGTGACTCAGGGCTATAATATGGAATACCCACACGGAAATATTTGCTTACGATGAAAAAAAATAAAAAAGAGGCATATACCTCTCCTCTTCCGAGCAAGCGGGCGCTGCTTTAAATCACATTTTGACCGTATCAGCATTACTGCATGTGCCGGTGGGAGGGGAAAGGGGCTGTGTGTGTGTGTGTGTGTGTGTGTGTGTGTGTGTGTGTGTGTGTGTGTGTGTGTGTGTGTGTGTGTGTGTGTGTGGTGTGTGTTGTGTATGGGAGGGAAGGGGGGGTTTGGGTTGCAACGGGAGGGGCGAGGAAGGTGGACTCATCTCACGGATGAGTCCCCCACCCACCCCCCTCCCCAACAACCTTTCCTCGCCTTCCTTCGCCAACCCTGTGAAAGCAGCAGCAGCAGCAGCAGCAGTGCTCCGACAAGGGGGAAAACTCGGGCATGAAGTGACACACAAAAGCTAGCGGCAGCTTGGCTCAGGGGCGAGCAGCTGATCAGATGCTGACGAGAGGACAAATGGCTGTTATAGCTGCAGAGCTGCGGCGGCGATGCGGGAGAGCGGCGAGCTGATGCAGATTCTACAAGAGGCTGTGGTGATGCTAACAGCCGCCTCGGCGCGCAGTCTGGGATCAGCTTGCTCTTGATCTCAGCCCTTTTCTTTGACTTGTCGTGCTCGCGCACGCGTATCGCCCGGCGTCGGTCGAGCTGTGTATGGGCGACCCGCGGCGCGCGCAGTCTGGGCCAGGGCGAGCTGCAGGCGCGAGCGCCCGGCGGGCGAGGCGCGAGCGCAGGCAGGCAGGCAGGCGCAGTATGCGCACATTCAGAAGTGCATGCATCCGTATATGAAAAGAGGGAGGGGAGCAGGGAGGATGTAGTTGCGGGTGTGTGATTTCGTCGTTCCCCCCGTGCCGCAAGAGGACTCTCGCCATGGGTGGCAGCAGCTGTCGATGTTTATGTATGCATGCTATCTGTGTGTGTGTGTGTGACACACACACAGCGCCTAATTTATACTTAATTGTGCATCGCGTAGGCTAAATTGTTAAAGCTAGGCTAAGCTAGGCTAAAGCGTCGGCGATCTACAAGCTCACGACGAGTATGGCTCTGCTGTGTCCGGCGTGCAGCGAAGCACCGTTGATACTGACAGCGAGTTTTGACTTTGTAGTGGTTATAGTCAACTTCCCCCACGTTGGAAACCTTCCTCGCACTGGTACATACAGTAACTTGCAGTTCCAAGCTATTCCAGATTGATTCAGTTTAAACCTGAATCTGGGTTGTTCAGTATATTTGATATTATGAGGAGCTATGAGCGGTTGCACTGCTACGTTCATTATGTTTTTTGTGGGGTGTCATGTTATCTTGTCAACACCCCTAAAGTGTATGTATACTGGAGGTATGTGTATGTATACTGGAGGTATCGCCCGTGGCGCCACGGGCGATGAAGCCGTCCCCTTACCATTTTCTCCTGCCCCCCCCTCCAATTGGGAAATGTTACATCCGCCTCTGCTCACAAAATAAATGAAGCGCGCAGGGCGCAGAGAGAGAGAGAGAGAGAGAGAGAGAGAGAGAGAGAGAGAGAGAGAGAGAGAGAGAGAGAGAGAGAGAGAAAGAGAATGAGGCAGAAAGAGGAAAGACAGGAAGGAAGAAGAGAAACGGAGATGGAGGCGCCGGAGAGTCGAGGGAGAGGAGCGAAAGGACAAATGTCGGCGGAAAGAGATGAAGACAGGCAGCGCGGAGGGAGATCTGCATCCCTCCCAACGACGTGTGGGTGATGCGTCATTCTTTTGTTTGTGGGATTGTGGTCCAGAAAGTGGTTGAGACGTTTTTTAATTTTATTTCTTTGGTCCTGGTGCAACCAAGTTTACTTTAGTGGGTTCCACTTGCTCCAGCAGTAAGGATGGTTCTTATTGGTTAGTGGCAGCACTTCATGGAATAACAATGGTCTCCGCCTTAGAGTGGTGTCAGTCTAATGTGAGCCATGCCCATGGTATTTCTAACATGACTATATATGTTACTGTAATGACACTACTTATTCTAACATGCTAAATATATCAGCACGAAGTAGTGACATTTTGTATGTTTTCAATTAGTTATTGTGCCATACTAAACTGTAAACTATTACAGACATGCTAACACAGACAGAAGCTGACGTGACACGTCTGCGTATTTTACCAGATTAGACCGTCAACAAAGTTGTCCGCATCTTCGTACCACAACAACACAACGCAGATCAGACGTTACACTGGCGGTGCTTTGCACAAGGACAGCAAAATGATGTCACCTGCAGTCGCTCTGCACCTGCACCTCGCACTGACAGGCCCAGTACACGACGGTAGCCTCTATATAACGGTCCCCCAAGTGACCCAAGGTGCTTAATTTGCTCAGAGAATTCACTGGCCGTGTCAACACCACCACCACCGCAGCAGTGGCTGTCACGTCTTACTTTGTGTTACATACAGGGGCAGATGTAATATTTCCCAATTGGGGGGGTAGGAGAAAATGGTATGGGGGCGGTTTCATGAAGCCGCCCCCATACCATTTTCAGTTACAGGACTTTATCAGTCAAGTAAAGCATCAATAATAACATCAGTTGTTGTTGAAGTTGCAACAGACACGCAGCATGCATAAAGCTAAAGGTCTGACTCAGAGAGTTTTCCGTATTCAATGATGAAATGCTGTTGGTTTAGTGGTGACACAGCTGTAGTTAGTTAGTAGCAGTAGTAGTGTTTCAAATCATTTTAAATATAAGCACTTTAATTTGAAATAAAAAAATATCTTGGGTTCTTTTGGATACCACCATATTTGGTGGGGCAGACTGGGCATTTAGGGGGGCATTGCCCCCCCACACCCATGCCTAGATCCACCCCCTGGTTACATACATTCTTGTGCACATTCGATTTGTCTTCCAATCTCTGTCTGTCCCGTGTTCTTTTCCCCCCCACTCTTTTGGTACTGTATTTCTTAAACACACATATTTTTCATTCCAGACAGATGCCTCAGGAGATTGGCTCTGGGCCACTGATCGCCTCCTGTAGTGTATATACTGTATACAGCGCAAAGCAGGGCTTTTCTGAGTCAGTCACTCAGTCAGACAGTCTGGTTTGGGATGATAAGTCTACTGGAAGACCCCATAGGTCCCATGCTAGACTCAGACATGTTGTTTAAAGGTAAACTTTTATGATTCGAATGTCATGTATAGGCTTGGCAGGTGAGAGTTTGCTTGCTAAAGCCTGCATGTTGAGCAATTTAATTTAATAGCATAATATGTGACTTGATTGACTGATTGAATATAATATATTCAATCAGTATTCAATCAGTCAATATAATATATTCAATCATCCTAAGTGGTAAAATACATGAACATGAAAGGGTTGCAGGGGAATGGGAAAGTCACTATGGTAATGGGGGGGATTGATAATTTCCTTTACCTTTGTCATGCTGAAAGGTGGATTTTCAGGCCTGTTTTGAAGGACGCCATCCAGGGATTTACTCTACACCCAATGTCACTTGCTACTGAGACAATGCTGAAATTTAGATGCCTTATATAGGACCCGGATTCATTATTAAATATGAATAATGTTGGGGACCCGAATGGAAACAAGGCCGTAAGGTCTTTCTTCGGTGATTTCCTTTGGGTATCTTTGTGGAATTGTACTGCTGTACTATTTTTACATTGCTTGACTAATAAAAGTATCAATCAATCAATCAATCAATCAATGTTAATATCACAAATTCTGCTAATACCTTAAATTGCTCAAGGCGCAACTTTTAACAATGACACTGAACATAGTCCATCAGGCTATAGATAACATTACTATCATAAACGTTTACATTAATCACCCTGTCACAGATTTTCCACTAAACTACAAGAGGCAGTGCCCACGACAACAACAGCCTGTCCAGATCATACATATATATATATAACTCTGGCCATTTATTAAAACCAGGCCATCTGAACCTGACATACATCACATCACACCCGCCACTTTAATTACCATAAAACCCCTGTGTGTCCGAAGCCCAAATCCCTTTAAATGGTTCTCGGCGAACTCCGGAGGGGGTCCGATGGGGTGGAACGAGGACGTTTCTCCTCTCCCCCCGTCAGTCCTTTGTACCTCAAAAGAATTGCTCTCAGCGTGCGGCCAGCAAAGCCAATCCAATTAAAATGCATAACTCTAGCCGCCGCATGCCTCCGCTCCGCCGAGAAGAAGGGCTTTGACTCGTGAAATATGGCGTTGTAGCGGGGGCCGGGGTCGGGGAGGGATCACCGTTGTGGTAAGGGGGTGGTGGGGGGTGGTATAGCGGCTTCACCCGCGGTGCTGCGTGTCAAGTTCACCTTACGGCGTGGCTGGAGGATTTATGATCTGCACGGGGATGAGGAGCGGCTGCTGTGCTGCGGCCAGGCGAGGGCCGTATGAATCAGGGGGGTGGCCGGCCCATCCGTCACGTTAAGACAGTTTGTCCACACTAGACTCTAGTTCATGTTAGATTCTAGTTTCTGACACGATTCCAGTTTCTGACTCTAGATTCAGTTTCTGACACTTCATTCTAGTCTCTGACACTAGATTCTAGACACTAGATCATAGTTTCTGGGATATATTCTAATTTCTGACACTAGATTCTAATTTCTGACACCAGATTCTAGTTTCTGACACTAGATCATAGTTTCTGACGATATATTCTAATTTCTGACACTAGATTCTAATTTTCTGACACTAGATTCTAGTTTCTGACACTAAATTCAGTTTCACACAAGTGTATAGTTTTTGACACTACATTCAGTTTCTGACCAGTGTTTCTATTTCTTTTTTTTCTGAAAAATCTATGTGTCTGTGTCAGTGATGCTCAACATATTTCATGCCAAGGACCACCAGAATTATCTACATTTGGCTGCACACCCCCATCTGAAAACATGTTGTTGCAGGGATCCCCGAGATGCAAAGATTTGAGTTAAAAACATTTGCTTCTGAACTAATAAGATTGTGCCACATGTTTGTGATTTTCAAAAATATCAGAGCTTCAAGCTACAGCGCGCCACTCGGTGGCGCGCTGTGAGCTTGTAGGTCTGATATTTTTTCAATAGCTAAAGTGGTAATAAACAAATGCTCACCAAACGCGTAACGGTACAGATGGATAGGGGAGCCGTGAGAGCTTCCCATCT
>CM076986.1:6283652-6296114 GCA_039105355.1 Benthosema pterotum
ACGCTCCTCTCCTCATTGGAGGGATTTTTTCAGAAGGGAAACCTTTTCCCTACTAGTTTAATTAGGCTTATTTGATCTACCAGACCAGCCATTTTCATGATTTGAATGTATCAATTTAATCCCAATCAAATAAGATCATCAGAATGAAATGTATCCCGTGGAAATCTCTATAGCAACACTCTTCAAAAAAATATGTGTCAGTAAGTGGCAGTAATGCACACGATCTGTGGAAAATGACTACAAAGCACCACCATAGAGTACTGAGGACTGCCAGTTCATCGGGTCACAGCTGCCATGAAAACACCGTTCTTTTTCTCAACATGGAGGGCTTGAACGGTGTTTTTTATCATAAATATGTCAAATCAAGCCGCAATGACTTTTGATTTTGACTTTTAACTATTACGTCAATTACGTTTCAGGGAATTAAAGGGTTAAGATACACAAAAACAGACTCTGTCTCAAAGTAAAAAAAAACACTGCTGCCATATCAGATCAAGTTTAATTATGTTTGCATTGCCATCGGAGGACCTTCAACTCAGAGATCAGCCTGAAAAGAGCCGTTGATGTTGATGGTTCGTTCCCCACCCAACCCAACCCATGGCAGCTGCATGGCATTTAGCAAACAATAAGCGTATTGAGTGGTGAGACAGATGACGGTGACAGCACTTGATCCGTTATGGTGATTGTCTCTCTGTGGCTGCTACCTGAACATCCGCCTGTTCACAAACACTGTGTGTGTGGGCGGTGGCGTGTGTGTGTGTGTGTGTGTGTGTGTGTGTGTGTGGGAGTGGTGCTATGATTGAGTCACTTGACATCAGCTGCTGTGAACGAGCCTCATGCGCCTTGTTAGTATATAGTTTGCAGAAACTCTGTTTAAATTGGTTGGGAGTGAGGTCATTACTATGAATCTGTGAGGCTCTGAGAATATGCTGGTATATATCTGGCAACATATTTGCCAGCAATACACCGGTGCAAAGTGTGCATGGATGCTATTACCGAGGAGGTTTTGCCAACATATTTTCAAAAAACGGCAGAGCACACAACAGGCACTGTGTATTCAGAAATACCCTGACAGAAAAGAAACCAATTTATTTTCTTGTTTGTTCTCTTTTTTCCTTCTTCTTTTTGAGGGTAAAAAGGATGTCATAGAAATAAAAAGAAAATGTCAATTTGACCACATTAACAATGCGGTCAATGTGGTTGAAGGGATATTTCACCATTTTTTTAAACAAATATTATTAATAAAATAATATTTTAATATTTAATATTTTAATGACATTTGGAAGATTTAGAAAGCTTTTTTGGGGTCATTTGTGTCATTAATATGTGGTTTTAATTTAGATATTTTGGATTTTTGCAGTGAGCCCAGATGTCCACGACACTACTTCCTGGACTACAATTCCCCAAGTGATTTGGTGCACTGCACACCTCCTTGTGGTATAGAGACAACAAGTAGTCCAGGAGGTAGTGTCCATGACATCAGAGACACTGGGCTCACTGCTAACATCTAAAATAACTAAAACCACATATTACAGACATAAAGACCCCCAGGAAAGTGTTCTAAATCTTATGAATTCTTATCCATGTAATGATGTTGTTTTTTAAGAATCTGATTACAATTGTTAAATTGTGATATTCCATTTACCGTCATTTCTGGATTATAAACCACACCTGAATATAAGCCGCACCAGCTAAAATTGGGGCAAAATACTGATTTTTACTTGTATAAGCTCAGCATTACTCAGTGAAACATTTTCACCCCACAGAACCCAAAACTAGAGATTTCTTTTGCTTTTGTCCACAATCCCAGGATGGATTTTCGCAAACAAAACTGGCAAAACATGGAGATCAAAATGACCATGACTTATTAATTAAGTGGTGCTAATTTAGATGGTGAATATCATAACTCTTGAGAGTGTAAACATGAAACCAAATGGACCCGCAAGGGTCCATTTGGTTTCATTTTTACACTCTCAAAGAGTTAGATCTAGTTAACCAACTTTCCATCATTTAGCCTGGGGACCACCTGGAACCCTCTCAGGGACCACTGAAAACCCCTGTTAAAAAAAAAAAAAAAAAAAAAACACCTGTAAAAATCCATAGATTGGCCGCACCGTTGTATAAGCCGCTGGATCCAAAGCATGTGAAAAAAGTAGCGGCTTATAGTCTGGCAATTACGGTAATATTCAGCATTTAATTCAGTCTGAACCAGATGCAGGTCAGAAGAAACATAATCCAGAATGCTCATACATAAAAATGTATGGCCTCAAACCTTATATCCAAAGCACAGGCATGGATTGCATCCCCCATCAAATCAACCCCTAAGTATAGGTCACAGTACAGTATAAGCATGGACAAAAATACCCCTGAATGCATCAGCACAGGGCACTACTCCTGATTAGAGTGAGCAGCACTACATACAGTAAGCTGCACTACTACCCCAACGGCCAAAAAAACCTATAATGAGATAGAGAGATGATGGCGATAGCAATGCTTCTGCCCTCCAAAGGAGGAGGAGGAGGGAGGATGGTATTGCAGTGTTGCCAACTGCCAAAATCCAAAATGCACTAGTAGTGGCACTTCCAAAATGCACTAGAATGCGCTAGAGCAGTAGGTTTTCAACCGGTGGTCCGAGACCACCAGTGGTCCTTGAGAGGGTTCCAGGTGGTCCCCGGCTAAGTTGGTTAACCAGATGTAACTCTTGAGAACGTAAAAATGAAACCAAATGGACCCTTGCGGGTCCATTTGGTTTCATTTTTACACTCCCAAGAGTTAAAATATGCTGTGTTGTGGACAAAAGCAAAAGAAAATCTTTAGTTTTGGGATCTGTAGGGCTAAAATGTCCTCAAATGGTGGTCCTTGGCTCAAATGCTGAAAAAATGGTGGGCCCTGGTATCAAAAAGGTTTGATACATTGATGACATTTTCATACTAGGGCCCTCTATTTATCCTGCATGATAGCCGCGGAGAACCAGTATTAGATGCTGAGTTTTGTCTCTCAGGCTAATTTAGGAGAAATAATTGTCAAAATGTTGGTCAAAAATGTTGGTCTAAATGTGCAGATTCTTGAAAATTAGGTAATAAAAATAAAATTTAACTCCCCAGACCGTAAAATGAAACCCGTAAGGGTCCATTTGGTTTTATGTTACGATCTCAAGTGTTGCAGAACTATAAGGATCCATTTGGTTACCAATGGTCCTTTCGAGGAAGGAAGGAGGACTCTATCATAGGGGGCAAAATGGTAAGAAAAAAAAAAACAAGGGTTTTAACTAACCAGCAAAAAACACCATATTTTCTCTAAGGGAGGTCTGGAAAAAAGCTACAAATAGCGGCAAATGCGCCAAGTTGGCAACACTGATTGGCTAATTGCAGCTGCTGCTCGTCTATCTGCTTGGGGAGAGAGACGACGCACGGCAGCGGAGCGGAATAAACAAGGTTACAAAGTAATATATTGCTCCGAGGGGTAATGAGTAATAACAATGCGGAGATGGAGTATGGGTATGTTCCGTTGCCAAGGAGACAAAGACACACGCTCACTCCAATTTATGCAATTTGTTCTGTTGTTATACTGCATCTCTCTCTCTCCCCTACCCTCTATCTGCTCTCCCTGCCTCTATTCACCAGGGGCGGATATAACATTTCCAAATTGGGGGGGCAGGAGAAAATGGTATATTGGGGCGGCTTCATCGCCCGTGGCGCTTCGCGCAATGAAGATGCACCCATACCATTTTCGGGTTCCAGGACTTTTATTAGGCAAGTATAAGCATCAATGATAACATCAGTTGTTGTTGAAGTTGCAACAGACACGCAGCATGCATAAAACTAAAGGTCTGACTCAGACATTTTTCTGTTTTCAATGATGAAATGCTGTTGGTTTAGTGCTGCCAGAATTGTAGTTAGTTAGTGGCAGTTGCAGTGGTAGTAGTGTTTCAAATCATTTTCATTATACGCACTTTAATTTGAAATGTCTTGGGTTGTTTTGGCATGCCATCATGTTTGGTGGGGCAATCAGGGCATTGCCCCCCCCCCATGCCCATGCCTAGATCCGCCCCTGCTGTTCACTTTGTGTTCTTCAGACAGAGCGTCATGACAGTTTGTCAAATAAAATGCCTCCGTATCAAGCATCCAGTGGCGCCACTCGACCAGCTGTCCCTACGGCATCCGAGCAGAAAGACAAAGAACAGAGGGGAAAAAGAGAGAGGGAGAGAGGATAGAGAAAAGAGAGAGAGAGAGAAAAAAAGGCATCGCATCGCCGCCGCTGGTGCAGAAAACACGAGGGCGAATAAGCCACCTATCCCCACGTTTTTTCACAAATCGGATGAAAAGTGGACCGTTTTAGCAAGGCAGACTAGGGTTTCCGAAATGCGGAGGACAGGCTTGGCTGAAAGCGATCCTTTTACGGACCGACGTTTTGCTCTCTCTCTCTCTTTTTTTCTCCATCCATCCTTCCTTTCATTCATTCATTCATTCCCGTGAAGGCCCCCATTCTTCCCCGCGGTCTCTCGCCTCGGCGGGGGGTCGTCAGTGAGCTTATACGGGGCGGAGAGAGGGGTGAGAGTCACGCAGCCGAGTGACAGTGCAACTAACTCGCCTCGGTGTTGCTAAGACCCGCTCTGAACTCACGGAACCCTGCAGTATTATCCAAATGCCCCCGTTCCTGACTGTGTCCTTGCATAAGCATAAGACACACGTGTACTGTGCATCTCTGCGTGTGAACACGGCACCGTTACATCAGGGTTGCCACATGTTTCTGACAAAAATCCTGGACATTTTGACCATCCAATTGGCGGCCTATTATCGGCGGCGATTATCGGCCTTTTGGTCGGAAGCAACGCACCTCTTTAAACTACTCTAACCCAGAAATATATTACACTTTTACACTGAAATGTTACTGCTCATTATTTTATTACTCTTCTACATTAATTCATTAATAATTAGGCTACTTAACCATTCATTTCCAACTCTTTCTGGAGCAGTCCAGTTTTCATTTTTCTCATCTCAGTTATGTTTAGATGAACAGATTTAGATTCAGGAGTTTTTCCACTAATTTTGGCGGTAGGGGGGTCTGGAAAAAGAGGTAAATATAGCGACAAATGTGCCAAGTTGGGAACACTGGTATGTACAGGCACGCTACAATTTAATAGGACTATCATACTGATCTGAGACTGTGAGTGACGCAAGTCAGATTAGTTGCGGTCTCTAGTTTTGGCCATGTAAAAAAAAAAAATAACAATAAAAATAATAATAAATTGACCATGTATAAAAATCCAGGACATTCCAGGATTTATTTAATCTTTTTCCTGAACAGACCATGAAAATCCGGACAATCAGGAAAATCCGCGACGTGTGGCAACACTACGTTACATACTGTAGTGTGCATGCGGTAGATGCCACAGTTTGTTGTGCGTGTGCGTGAGCGCGCGAGAGAGAAAGCAAGAGAGTGAGGGGAGAAAGGGAAAGGGAGAGTAGTAGGGGTTGGCAAAGGAGAAAGGATTAAAGACAGTCCTAGGCCTTGTGCATGGCGTGGCTGGCAGCCAAGTAGGACAGGCACCTTATAGAGTGCTTTATGCACACTCACTTAGAAGGACCAAGGGCCTGGGGGTCGGATCGGATCGGCAGGGGTTGTTCAGGTACCGTGGAGCTATATAATCTGAGAAGAACTATATACCACTCACTCTGCCCCGTCAACCTCCTCCTCCTCTTCTCCAACTTCCTGTGACAGAACGTAATCGAATCGCCTGTCAACCCCATCTGGACGTCTGCCTGCCTGCCTGCCATGTCGTTTATTTTTTATTTATTTTTTTTGCTCCTTCGGCCACCGCCGGTGACTTTTTCTGCCACCTCTCTCTCCTGCTCTCCTCTACCTCTACCACCCCGGCGCACATCTTTATCCCGCGCCGGGAAGCGCCGTTTGACAATAGCAACGTCAACGTTGTCCGATCCAACGGCAACAGTGATCTTCCGAGAGCATAGTACCCGGCCGTCACCCGCAAGGTGCTCCGCTTTCTTTAGTTCGTGCTCTTCCCCCTTATCATGTCTGTCAAATATAATCTAACCACGTCTAGCATCTAGAGCAGTGGTTTTCAACCTTTTTTTTATCCCAGGACCACCATTTATTCAGGATTTGAGCCACGGACCACCATTTGATGACATTAGATTTATTTTGTCCACAATTCCAGGCTGGATTTGGGAAACAAAACAGGCAAAGCATACAGTACATTCCAAAATGGCTAATTCAGATGATGAATATTTTAACTCTTGGAAATGGACCCGCAAGGGTCCATTTGGTTTCATTTTTACGTTCTCAAGAGTTACATCTGGTTAACCAACTTAGCTGGGGACCATCTGGAACCCTCTCAAGGACCACTGGTGGTCCCCGGACCACCTGTTGAAAACCCCTGGTCTAGAGTCTAACTGCTGTTGTTGTGACGTTAGGAACGCTAGCTTAGAGCGAGTCGAACAGTCGTGCGCACGCTTTGTCTGCTACGCTGTGTTTGCGTTGTTGGTCTCGAACCAAATGGAATGGAAGACAGACGGTAACCCTGTTGTGTTTGCGATGAGTATTACAACGAGCCTCCTCTCTATTGTTACCCAACATCTATATTCCCGTGCCAGTTGTCCCCAGCATGCGATGCCACCACACTGGGAGTGGAACAAAACAAAATGGCTGCTGTGTGTGTGATTGTGGTCTATTGAGATCGATGATGAATCCAACTATAAACATGAATTGATCTCATGGGGCATTTTGTGAGGCATTGGCTTTCAAAAAACGGCATGTTGTTCAGACAAACTTCTGCAAAAAAAACAGCTCTAGAGCTCATGCGAGACGACTGACAAAGTTTAGTCAACAATATTATATTGTAAACCGTGCATTCAAAGTAGAGTACTGCCTACTGTACGCAAACCCGTAAGTGTAAACACTTAACCCACCCCTGCCTATCTCTAGGCCTACCTGTAGGCCTACTTGCCGACCACAACAATTAATTTATTACATTCTTTAATCCATCAGACGATACCCGAGCGTATCGTCTGACAATCATTGTGCTGTTGTTTTCATTTGGGACAGAATGGGCGCTGCCATTTTGAAAAACTGCTGCACCCGCACCCATTCTATCCCATGCATTCCTTTGCCCCCTGATTGTCGCGTACATAGGCAGAAACAACGCGGACTGAACAGCACTTCCGGGACTCGTGACCCAGATATTATTGCACAGAGGGTTAGAGGGCAGAATGGTCCAGACACCAGATACATCATGACGTCATCATACATCCGGTTTCAGAGATCTGGCACTTCGAAACAAGGGTTTTGACCGAAAGCAGTGGCCAGAAACGCAGAAACGTAGAGGAGCAGACAACAACACCGTTGCCATGTTCGGCGCAGGGTGTGTTAAATACTTAAATCAGGGCTGCCCACACTATTTTGACTTGAGAGCTACTTTCAAAATGACCGTCTCAACAAGATCTACACATAAAAAAAAATCCATTTCAAGGCCCCCAAGAAAGTTTGAAATAGCGGTGATGGTGTTACTTACTGTTATAGTGTTCAAGAATAATGCACTTATAATGAAAAATAGAGGGGGAGAATTGGAAGGTTTTCTTGTATATGCTACTACTGACATTTGAAAACAGTATTTGAGGTTTGAGTTGACAGTTTGTGATGTTGAATTTAGTCTCTTTTACCCAAAGCTAATAACTTTCACGTTTTTGTCCACAATTGGGAAAGAGAACTGGCAAAACGTTGGTCAAAATAACAATTATTCTCCATTGTCTAATTGTGTGGACTCTTGAAAATTACATAATTCAGATGTTTAAACATAATTTAACTCTGAGAGTGTAAATTTTAACACTCTCAAGAGATCTATACATTTTAGGGGAATGTTGTGTGATCTACCTGCATGGCCTGTGTGATCTACTAGTAGATCACGATCTACCTTTTGGGCACCGCTGACTTAAATACTGCCATTTTTTGTGGCATAGACGAAGCTCAATGTCACCGCTCCAGGACATAGTGGATGCCATGCAGGAAAAATACCACAGAGCGCCACAATCTGTTGTACCAGAAGCTGTGACCATAAATAATGTCGCCTCTCAGATTGCCTCCCACACGCTGCAAAAGGGCCGTGCGGTTTTAAACACTTGTGTCCTGAACGCGTTTTTGTGTTTTATCTGCTGAAAAATAGCAGATCAACAACTCATGTCGCGCCACCGAGTGGCGCGACATGAGCTTGTTGTTCTGCTATTTTTGAAAAAATGTAAAATGCGCTGCAAATCTCTGAATATGTTATTCTGGAAGCAAACATTTTAACTCATTTTTGCATCTGGGGATCCCCGAGAACATGTTTTCAGATGGGGGTCCGCAGCCAAATATGGATAATTCTGGGTCCTTGGCATGAATATGTTAACATCACTGACACAGGAAGATAGATTTTCAGAGAAACTAGAATCTGTCAAATATAGCATCAGAAACTAGAAACTGGTCAGAAACTAGAATCACGTGTCAAATAGAATATATTCTAGATTTGCGCATCATTTTCACAATTTTTCAAAAATAGCAGATCAACAAGCTCATGTCGCGCCACTCGGTGGCGCGACATGAGCTTGTTGATCTGCTATTTTTTAACAGATAAAACACCAAAACGCGTTCAGGACACAAAGGGTTAAACACTTCACACGCTGAAGGGCTGCGAGTGAAGTAGTCTCTGTGTACATCCTTTTCACAGATAATGCAATCATGCCAAACCATCGTGTGAATGAACATTTTGCAACCCGGACATTTGACATCGGAAGCGTACAGTAAAGTGCTGTCTGGAGTTCAGTAAACAAATTGGAAACCACTTTTCGGGGCACTTATCTAAAAAGCATGTGAAATCAAAGCATGCGGTAACTGCGTTCTTGTGCATGAGTTGTTTTATTCCCCTGTGCTTTGCAAATAGTGCGCCAGTTACCTGTGCACTATCAAAGCTGTTCGTTGGTAATTAAACTACCCTTCAGCACACAGCACAACAATGAAAGATGCTAGTTGTGGTGTATTTGCCTTATTAACCCATTGCTATCCCGATTCCTCTGAAATACTACCTAAGTGACTGGAAAACTTCAAATTTTGTGTCATCACAAATTTTGACATGATACTGTACACTGTACAGAACGCATGTTTTAGGTCTACCACTAGTTTTATATAACTCACACAGTTGGGAATTTTGTCTCCACCTTTATAATACCAGTTGGTATTGTAATCTCACTCTTGGCCAATCACACCGTGTCTCGTGGAAAGAGTGCACCCATGTGTCCACAAGACACGGTGTGATTGGCCAGTCGGGGCAGAGCCATCTAGTTGCGACATTGAGGGGTCAGAAACTGCGCACTCGAACTGCTACTCATGCAGCCTGAATAGGGAAAACTGGAGTTGAAAATGCATTGTTTATAACGTAGAGAAGCCGCCATTGGACTGGCCCAATGAACGGAGTTGGCAAAATTCAATGTATACTAATAAAGCTTCTGGCCATAAACAATATTGTTATACGAGCCCCAGCTGTGGTGCGCAAAAGCGTTCCCCAGCCCGTGATTGACAGTGCCATGTGCTTGATTGACTGCGCCGGCGCGCGCGTGCACCATCTGTGTGCAGTCGTGATAATGAGGTATGGCGTGTAGAGATTGGACTTTCCTGGAATGTGTAACTCTGCTAAACGTGTGGGTTGTGCACCCAAAACAATTTGGGATCATAAACAACAGACAAAAAAAAAATCAAGGAAGTGACAGGACCCAAGCTTAAGTGCTTGGCACACGCCTGTGACTGAGTGGCACACACCTGTGACTGTCACACACCTGCCAGCACTTGAAATTCAAAACAATGGTGAATGCCGACAGAACAACATTTCTTTTTCCAGCACATTTTGAGGGTGTAATCCACACTCATTGTGGAGTGTTACTCATTCCAGGAATTTCCGTTTTTTTACAAGTCATAGCTTGTTGTAAACATGACTAATCAACGATCAAAGCAATATAAGATACAAAGACAAATTGGTATTCACGAAGTTGCGTTTCCAAACTTACACACGGGCCGGTTTGGTTCCGTCTTAATTTGTGACACTTGACCTTCAACGCACCACTTCCTTGAAGCCCAACAAATTAACACACGCAGTCTTACCTTGACATCCACGTGGGCCATGAGCACAGCGAAGTTGGTGAGGTGTGTGCAGGAGCAGGTGGTGTGCGTCCGGTTGGTGGCCAGCAGGCGGCAGTCCTGCGTGGACCAGAACCCCGTCATGCTGCGCTTGGAGTAACTCCAGAACGAACAGTTGGGGTTGAAGTTTTCCTCCGATTGCTGCGAGAATGGTAAAAGACAATGCGAATGAATTGAGCGTGCGCAAAAACACATCTATATAATGGCTTTAAATGGAAGGGTTAAATGGAAGGTGGATTAAGTTAATTCCAGTTGATTTTGCAGCCTCAAAACGGTCTCATTTCACTTTCTTGTTCACAGAGAAAGTGTTTATAATAGACTGAGGCTTATTCTACGTCGTACATTGCAACATTAATGCCGAGAGAGAGAGAGAGAGAGAGAGAGAGAGAGAGAGAGAGAGAGAGAGAGAGAGAGAGAGAGAGAGAGAGAGAGAGAGAGAGAGAGAGAGAGACTACATTAAAACAGAATCATAGCTGCATGCTTTGTTTTAATACAATTCCTCTGAGTGTGCCCTGGCTATCTCATTGTCCATTTGAGAACGGTCACTCAAAAAGCCAAGGTATAGTACTGTAGCAGCTAACTAATGAGAAGAAAGCCTCTGATGAAATCTTGCAGCACAGCACAGCGGCGTCTCTGCACCCAGTAAGAGCAGATACCATATCAATAATAAAGGCGTCTAACGGCCCTTCTCTGGAATCTGACGCTGGAGGCACTTCACTGCAGGTTATACCTCTCTCTATCTCTCTCTCTCTCTCTCCTCACCGTTTCCATCTGAAATAAAAGCACACGACTCCTGACTCAAACGTTGCTTGCGTCCCTGCTTCCAAGGTTAGACCAGAGCCTTATAGTGGGAGAGTTGGGATATTCATGTACCCGAAAAACCACAGTGGAGCAGCCCGGTCACATCAAAGTCAAAGTCGCATGATTTGTCACTACATTACCGCAGCGAAATTGGACCTCCGCTTTTAACCCATCACTTGGAGTGGTGAGCTCCAAGGAGCGGTGAGCTGCGGCTTGCCACGCTCGGGAATCATTAGCTGATTTTTACCCCCAATCCATCCCTTTGATGCTGAGTGCCAAGCAGGGAGGCATTGGGTCCCATTTTTTAGAATCTTTGGTATGACCCGACCGGGAATCGAACCAGTTCCAGGGCGGACACTCTAACCACAAGGCCACTGTTCTGGTGGTTCATCACGTGACTATACAGAGCCTCTTTTTGTCCTTACTGCAGTTGGGATACATTGTTTTCAAAGAGAACGTATGCAAAACGACAGCCGTTTTAAAGTATTGTTCAGTCACGACTACCGTCTCTGTAATGTGTATGTTGTAGTATTATTAAAGAACAACTAAAATAAAGTTTTAAAGCCATTAAAGCTGCATTAAATACCTGAGACCAATGCATTTCTGCATACACCTACCCCCCAGACAGTCTCGCGAGACGCCTGGTATCGCAAGAATGTCATTTGTCAACAGTTTGTGAATGGGTGATATTGGCTCTATGCTCCTCCAGCAGTGCGAGCGCCTGAAGACATAGGAGAGCGTACAAAATGCAAGAGAGCGTACAAAATGCAACCAAATGAACCCTAACGGGTTCATTTGGTTGCATTTTGTACGCTCTCAGAAAAAAAGAAGCGTCTAAAGAAATCCATTAACATGGTGAAAATACATCTTGATGAGGTCGTCAAGATGTGTCAAGATGTGCTTCACCATGTTAATGATTTTCTGCAGACCTCCATTTCTAGGAAACACAGAATGGGGGAACGTTTTTTATCATGTCCACCCAGCACCTCTAAGGTATATTAGTGACATATTAGAACAGGGGTCCTCAAACTACGGCCCCCGGGCCGGACCCGGCCCGCCGCCACATTTTACCCGGCCCCCTTAACAATTCCAGACGCACCCCCAGACAGTCAGCTATGAGGTCAATACTTTTTTTTCTCCAAAATGGAAGAGATGTGTTTGAATAGTAGCCTACAAAATCGAGAATGTTTCAATGCTAAAAAAAAAAAAAAATAATACGATTTTTCAGGCTATTATTGTGGTAATTGAACATTACAGCATCATTACAAGTAGGCTGCAAGGCTTGAAAAAGACAAATTTGAGCAGACACAACCTCTCAAAGCTAAAACATGGATTGTTAGCTCAGCTGAACCAAAACAATAAAAGTTTACATTTAGGCACCTCTATGATCCTCACATTTTTTTTGTTACAAACTGACCCAGCATCCCATTGGAGAAGGGAAAGGTTATGTGGCCCTCGCTGGAAAAAGTTTGGGGACCCCTG